>OX243827.1:20560361-20597861 GCA_945859605.1 Lumbricus rubellus | reverse complement strand
CATTTTCTAAATATAAAAATAATTAGTAAATATTCATCGATTTTTACAATTCAAAAAGCATTTTAATCCTCACATATTTATCTAATACTGGTGAAAATATAAAAGTCCCAGTCACAATGATGACGTCAGAATGACGTCATTTGCACTAAAGTTCATTTAGCGGCTAGTCATGCATGATTTCGGCTGGTATATTGGCTTTTGGTGAAACGGAAATCCATTTAACAGAACCAGGAGTAAAAAATAAATGCAACTCATTACAGGAATTGTCTCCTCCATATAAAATTGATGTCTGATATCCGCGAATACTCGGATTAATAAACAATTCAACAAGATGGCGTCCCAGCTCACTGAATTCGTTAAACTGCTGAACTGTTGACTAAGGAGACTCCGGATTTCATTCCTCTTATAATCTTTGGCCGCCCAACGGACCGAGCTTAAATCAAGTTGATCATAAAACGTGGAGACTATTGCAGGAGATGGTTACAAGACAAGGATAAGAGACATTGAAGAACTCCGTGAGCGAATTGTTAATGCCTGCTGGGGAGGATTTTGATACGCTGGTTATCGATGCTGCTGTTGGCTATTAGCGCGACCGTTCTGAAGCTTACGCTGAGGCCAAAGGTGTACACTTTGACCACAAATTAATTCAGATATAAAACTAAAATTAAACTTACTTTATTATTGATAAATTACATCATGAAAATATTAAAATTTTTGATGATTTTGCGCATTTATCTCTTAAATTTGACTTTTTGTGCAAATGACGTCATCATGACGTCATTATTTGGACTGGAAATTTTATATTTTCGCAATTGTTAGATAATTATGTTAGGATAAAAACGGTCTTTGAATTGTGAAAATCGATTAATATTTACTATTTATTTTCATATTTACAAAATGGGTCCCTTTTTTTCCGGACACAGTGTATATATATATATATGTGCGGAGTATTTGCGTTGAGCTATGCTATCTATAGCAGGGCTTTTTTCAGCGTTCAGTTGTACACAAAATGTGCAGTTATAAATGGATTTGTGCAGCTGTGGAAGCACTTCTGTGCAGTTATACATGTAACTAACAAAAATGGTCATTGTTCTTCGATTGGAAGTAATTTACCATGGAGGATGGGAAAGGAAAGGAGTTGTGCAGTTATAAAAATTCCTTAAAAACAGCTCTGATCTATAGGTGCCTGTACGCTCAGAGTGAGAAAATTGTCGGGGGTGTAAATATATTATGTTACACTACAGTATAATACATTATATTAATTTTCATTAATATAATGTGTTTGCTGTTCACATTGGACTTAATTTGTCACAATTCAATTAACTTTAATTGGATTAAATTAATTTTCATTAATATAATGTATTTTCTGTTAGCATTGGCCTTTATTAGTGGCAATTCAATTGGCTTTGATTATTTTAGATTAATTTTCACTGATATTCACGAAATTACTCGTCCTTTTTGTCAGCTGTCAACTCGCTGTCTGAAAGTGACGTCAAGCTGCCGCAAAGTTCGTCAAGTGATCGGAATCGAGGAAGGAAACAACCTGCTAGCTCATCCACTCGTATGAGAAGACACAATTACCATTGTTATCATTCTGGACCCGGAGTCCATCCATGGGAGGCTGGAAGACATTTCGTGCGTGGGAGCCAGTGTCGTCGAGGGGCCATCAACTAAAGAAGAAGAATAGAAAGATGCTCTTGATGGGCCGGCGGTGTGCCTTTGTTTTCAGACGCAACTTATTTCATAACGCTGCTGCTGCTGCTGCTGCTGCTGCTGCTGCTGCTGCTGCTGCTGTGGACTATTGCCAACGTCAACGAATCTCATTTCCTCAAAGTATTGTCAATTTGTCTGCCAGAGAGCCACCATTTGGTCGAATGTCTGGTTACTGCAGACACTGATGTATCTCGAATGACGATCGTGACTTTATAGTATAGTAGAATTATAATAGTGGTAGTTACAGTTGAACGATCGATTATGTGTGGTAACATGGATAACATCGCCCTCCTCTTTCATCCAGGCTTGGGACTGGCACTGCCTGGCTCTCTAGCACGGAATGGCAGAGATCCTGCATTGATGGGAAGACCTGGTGAATGTATAATTTTATAGGCTACCTTTGCAGACTAATTTTATGAGCGTGTGCGCAGCGAGGTAAAGGATATATTTGAAAGATATCGTATGCTATTATAGGAGACAGTGGACCAAAGGCTGAGGCTCAGATATATCTGACCATGGCTCAGTGGTGCCTATAGGTTTCTTCTCCACGTGCGCCCCCTGGGGAACTCTGACATAAAATGAGTACTGTAACATTGGTCATACATACAGGGTGGGCCAAAAAAGTGAGAACATCTTGTAGCATACGAGTTATTTACAAGTATAATTCAATTAATCATATTGTTTTCATGTATTTGTGTTTGCCAAGTATTTAGCTAATCAGAAATCATGTTCAATGTGTCCTCCTTGCTTCTCAACCAGTTAAAAAAAAATTTGATGCAATTATATAACTTTTTACGCGATGTTCTCACTTTTTTTTGCTTACCCTGTAGAACTCTAGAACTGCTCCAGCTCAGTCTCGAACATTTTTCTAATTTAATGTCATTTGGTCCTTACCTTTGGAATACACATTCTCTTGCTGTTCGCTCTACAATTTTGTCTGGCAGTCTCTCTTCGCCCTTCTATCTTCTCAAGTCTGAATCTTCTCGTGCATGGGGTCTTATACACTTGGAGCGCTTCTGAATGGTTCACCCCCATTATAGTGGCGCTTTATAAATGCTTAAATACAATACACGTTGTTTGTTGAAAACCCAAACAATAATGGAGACCACCAATATTATTATTTGTATGACTTAGGCAAAGAAATAAACGATTCGTAGGCTACCTATGGCGTCCCAAGGGACTGTTTAAGGAACTGCCAGCACGGCCCAGCAGTGCTGGTCTCTGTTTCTATACATGGACACACCCCTCCCCCTTCCAATTTATTTGCCTTAAGGCCTGAAAAAATGTTGTGTTTCCGGTAACAGAGCTAAAAAAAATTGGGTAGGTAGGTCGGAAAAAATTTTTATTTTGTAAAATATTTTTATGCAGTGACTATCCGAAAAAGTATACCCCAGTAGTCTTTTTTGCACGCTGAAACAAAGTACGTGCTCTAAGCAAGTATAAACTGCCTATTTCCCCGACTGTCTGCACCTAAAACTGCTCTAGAAACAGTCCTATTAATTTCATTTTGTTGACATCTCTTATGTTATGTCAATACAAATGGTTTTTTTTAAATTTGGGAAAAAATTTAAATGTTTTGTTGAAATTTTTTTTTAAAATATTTTTTTAATAAAAAATTTTTACAAAAATATTTGGGTCGCGGCCGTAAAAATGGGTCGGTCGGGTTACCGGAAACACAACATTTTTTTACGCCTATTTATTCAGCGGATCCTGAATCTGACTCTGTTGTTGACAATGACCAATTGTTTAGCTTCCACGAAATTCAGCGCTGCCCGTCTCAGCCACAGTGGTTGTCGTGTCTTTCCAGACAAAAATCTGTCCATCTATGTTGATTTCATCAGTAGTGTCTAATGGCGCCATACATACAGATGATTGCTTTTTAACTGAACGCTGATTTGGTCTTTTTTGTTGTTCTTTTTACGTCCGCAAACATTGTTAGGCCTACTGAAGTAAACGGTGTCTTAAGTATTAGTTAACCATCTGGCCATGATATAAAAGCTTGTATTGTGTATCTTGTATTTAGTGTCGAACCAGTATTACAAGACATCCTGCAAAGTGTCTGGTTATGTTATGCTGTGACATGTTAGTTGTTATTTTTTATTATTATTATGATCATCATCATCATCATCTTTTATTGTTTTATAATTTCTCATTATTATTTATTATTAATTTTTATTATTAATATTTGTTGATATTTATTTATTTAATTATTTATTTATTTATTTGTTATTACTACTACTACTACTACTACTACTACTACTACTACTACTACTACTACTACTACTACTACTACTACTACTACTACTACTACTACTACTACTACTACTACTACTACTACTACTACTACTACTACTACTACTACTACTACTACTACTACTACTACTACTACTACTACTACTACTACTACTACTATCATCATCATCAGTATTATTACTATTTATTGTATAGGCCTATTGTGACTATTGTCATTATTGTTATTACTATAATTATCATCATAGTCGTCGTCATCGTCATCATCGTCATCATTGTCATCATTGTCATCATCATCATCATCATCGTCGGCGTCGTCGTCGTCGTCATCATTATCATCATCATCATCATCATCATCATCATCATCATCATCATCATCATCATCATCATCATCATCATGGGACACATGTATGTAACAGGTCCATTTTATTGTTGTATACTTTATCATACGTATCACTAGTATTATAGGCCTAATAATTTGAATGTGAACTTTTAAATAGCATTCACCATGTCAATGAAAACTTAACCTGAATTACATTACAGAGCATAGTCACTTCGTTGCATTACTATGTTTACAGTTTGTGGCGTTGTGTTTAATTTTAACTTTTGCGTTGCTGTTACTTTACGGTAAAGTAAATTGTTTATATAATTAGTAGCTTCTACATGTAGTACACTCTTGAACTCTAGTCCGACCCTACTTTTGCAGCATGGCTGTTCTTTTGGTTGAGTAGGCCTGTGCGAATTACATGTATCTACAACTCAGTGAACTCACCCATGTGAGACTCGTAATTTTTCACATTTTAGACACTTAACATTTGGTATATCGTTGAGGTGAGTTTAATATAATTATAATATTATGACGTCAACGGACATTCAAAATTTTTATAAGGATTACGGAGTCACTTCAAGAGAGACAATGGTCTCATGAGCGGCGTTTCCGACCTATAGGCTAGCACAATTAGTAGAGCGGCCTGGTGAAAAATTGTGAACTTTGTGATACAAGCATGAAATTTGGTACATACCACGAAAATGTCCTAAGAAAAAGATTTGGCTATACGGCCATCGCAGATTTGACCTCTGGCCCCAATGGCGGCCATTTTCCAAAATGGCGGCCTAAATCTATATAAATAAAAATGAAACTTTCCAATAGTTCGGAACATGATCACGCCGAAAGTGACCCACGGATTGTTTTGAAACTTTTACAACACCTTCCATTCCAATAGAACAGTGATAAATTATGCTTTTTTCCCGAAAAAACGCAACCTTTTCCACAAAAAGTGAACTTTGCAATCCGTTCGTCCGCCATTTGCAAATTATACACGTCCCACACGGCTAAACGCTGTCTCCAAACACCGCAGCCAAAACATGAATGATGTCGCGTCCTGTGACGTCATAAGCGATTCGCGGCCTTCCCAAAGCGGCCTTCACGGCGTGACGGAGGAAAGGAGCGGAGGGAGCGGGACGAAGACGGAGGGGGAGGGGAGGTGGAGGTCGAAAAAGAGGGGGAAGGGGAGGGGAGGGGCGGGGGAGGGAGTGGAGGGGGAGGGAGGAGAGGGAGGGGAGAGGGAGCGAGGAGGAGAAGGGGAGGGGAGGGGGAGAGGGAGGAGGAAAGGAGGGGAAGGGAAGGGAAGGGGAAGGGGAAGGGGAAGGGGGAGGGGGAGGGGGAGGGGGAGGGGGAGGGGGAGGGGGAGGGGGAGGGGGAGAAGGAGGGGGAGGGGGAGGGGGAGGGGGAGGGGGAGGGGGAGGGGGAGGGGGAGGGGGAGGGGAAGAGGAAAGGGAGGGGGAGGGGGAGGGGGAGGGGAAGGGGAAGGGGGAGGGAGAGGGGAGGGGGAGGGGGAGGGGAGAGGGAGGGGAGGGGGAGGGGGAGGGGGAGGGGAGGAGAGGGGGAGGGAGAGGGGAGGGGGAGGGGAGGGGAGCCTCTTTTCATCCACAGCAACGCGTGGCCGGGTTCAGCTAGTACTAAATATTTTTCTTATGACATTTTCGTGGTATGTACCAAATTTCATGCTTGTATCACAAAGTGCACAATTCCTTCACATTTTGGTTCCAGGCGGCTCCACTAAATAAGCTTAATTATATGTGACCATGGCTTAGCATAACCTAAGCGTTTTTCAATCGTTTGTGTTCCTGCTATAAGTAAATTAAGTAACGTAAGGTCGATGTGAACGCTGCAGAAAATCAAACATAGTAAGAATCGACCCAGAGTTTCAAATTAGCATGATCAAGTCCATGCTGGAATCCTTTTATCGAATTCAGGCAAGTTTATTTTCAAAATTCGATGCGCTGTTTATATTTAACTGTCGTGTTCTAAGGTAGGCCTACGTGTCGTCGTTAGCCCTTTCTTCAAGTTGTGTAGGCCGCGATCAATTTACCCCGCCCCACTTAAAAGCCAAAAAGGCGCCTCTGCTGTTAATGGGGTCATGGCTTCTTTTAAGTAATAAGCCTATTTAGAACTTTCCTCCCTGTTATGATCCTATTATTCAATCTTCATTGTACATTATATATGCTATTCCCGATCAGAGATGACAATGAACATTTAAAACTAGTTTCAACGGGTAACAAATGATTTATCATCTACCAGTTTTGTTTTAGAATTGCCCTTTATGTGCAGAACTGCTTGCTAAAAAAGGTATGGTGTGGGTTACGAATTCGATTATACTTTACACACTTTCCAACGTAGAATTTAAGCTTCGTTCCGTTCGGTGGCATAGATATAGGTAACTCGCTACTGTAACAGAAGTAGTACGAAATGGTGCAAACTTATAATAGTATCCGAGACCGAATGACGACACTATAACCCTGTTCTAACTCTAACCGACCATCACGACGCCTAACGGCCCTAACCTGACCATAACAGACCCTCACGACGCCTAACCTGACCATAACAGACCCTCACGATGCCTAACCTGACCATAACAGACCCTCGCGACGCCAAACCTGACCGTAACCAATCCTCACGACCCCTAAACCTGAACCTAACCGACACCTCGGTTCCGGATACTATCATTAAGCCAGAGATCGTATAGTCGTGGTGTAAATCAGATATGAAGTTTGTAAATGCAAAACGTGGAGTAGTCAAAGCGAAATATTTGACAACCATCGTATCATGTGTCTCGTAACTCAGTCGCTAGGTGTCAGCAGGTTTGCTATTTTTTTTTCATGTCGCACAATAAACACCTTATTATTTTGTGCCGCTGAGATATAATTAACGCTAAACTCACAACACAAACATTTTTTGAACAAGGGCAATCTTAAAATCAGGGCAGTCAACTAAATTGGCCAATGCAGGGGGGCGATTTATGACCCAAGTAGGTGGCCTATAATTCTTCGAAACGCAAATATCCTGGCAAGTGACAAAGGATTTGTGGTAAAAAAAATTTTTACCCTGGCCTTCCCGCTGTAGTTAGTGCTGCCACTGAAAAGATTATAATTGTCTGAGTTGATATCGGTTTTCGTTTTAGTTGTCATTTTATGTATCATAATCTCGTAAATCAGTCGCTAGGTGTCAGCAGATTCAATACTTTTCTTTTATGTTGCGCCATAACAACATAATTAGAGCGGAGCCGGTGTCTCTTTACATGTATATCGTTACTTCCTCAGAGGTCGTTCGGTTTCCACGACACTTTTACGACAGGATGGAACTAGAAATATCTGGGAAAGCAATGCAGCTGGTAGCGACGATGGTCTTTAGGAAAGGTCAACAAGGTGACTATCTATGTTGCTTCATGCATCAAGGCTTTTTAAACGGAATTTTTAGCACCAAACACTTTCTTTCCATTCCCATAGAGTCATGTGGGGCGCGGTGGTGTGGTGGTGGCGTCGTTGCCTTGGAGCCGGAAGGTTCGAGGTTTGAATCCACCCTCAAGCCACCGCGTAGGGACCTTGGGCAAGTCCTTCACTCGCAATTTGTCAAGCGCTTCGGCGTGAAACTTAAGTGCAGTATCGGATTTATTCCGCGCTGTAGTCGGGAGCGCTTCTGAGTAGTCATCTTGAAGGGGCGCTATAACAAGCGCATGCATTATGGGGTGTGGGATGAGAGATTAGGTTTGACCTCTTCACTGTAGATATCTAAGCATCAGATCGATGCGTTCTTCTATACTGTATATTTATAAACACTCATTTATCAAAATTATGTCACAGAGGAAACCAATAATATTCCTTCTTTTAATTTCGATTTCCTGTCGGATCATAGACAATATTATTTATGTCGTGTTGATCAGCCTGTCATTCGTCAAATTTGAAATTATTATTATTCTTGAAAACATTCGTTTAAATTCGAAATCGCCTTCCATCGTTCAATCGATGATTTTGCGATGAGCTTGCTCGAGATCTTATTTATCATAATTATTATGGAAAGCGAGATGTGACTGCGGACATAATTCGAGCATTTTTTTATTGTCATTAAAGTTAAATTTATGAGGTTCATTTTGTGCATTGTGAGTGCTTAAGCGCATAGAAATTTGTTAAAAACCAAAATGTAGTAGCTAAAAATATGGCTTCAATTTTCCAGAAAGAGTGGGGGCAAGTCCCCTCGTACCCTATGTGCGGGCGCCAATGACTGAGTAAGTAGATTAATTAGTCATTTCAGTAAATTTCATGATTTGGATCTATACTTTCTATAACGCATCGCTTTAGTCTTTAGAATTGGTTAGAATTAGTTGGATTTAGAATTTTGTAGGAGCCTTAGAATAAGTAAGAGTTTGCTACAACTTTAGATGCTTATTAGCCTAGAGTTTACGATGACTGTTATTTATGCTATAATAGCGTGCACAGCACCGGTTTTATGAGGTAATCAAAATTCGTTCAAGTGCTGCCTGCCGGATGATTAATACAGCAATTAAATAATTAATACGCTGACGAGGTTGGCGTCGGCGGCAAGAGAAACCTGCTTATGACGGCGCTTCATATTTTTCATGCGTACATTTCATTTGCATGCATGGGAAGGCAATACATCAAAGCGCGTGACCAACTTGTCATACGCGGCTGACATATTATTATGGATAGGGGGTCGCCTACTCGCCTTCTCATGCCAAACGTCGCTGCTTGATTAAAACAGGGACTCATAGAAATGAATTGATAAATATACGATTGGCGTTATACGGTCGTAATCGGTGACATAAATGATCACCCGTCTTGCTGATGGATTTGAATCAGGTTCGTGTTTAATCTCTGGCAGGTGAGCGTGCCACGCCGCCATCCATCAAGACATATTCTGTGCGTTGGACGTCATTTTTCCGTCATTTCTCTGAAGCAGGCACGTCGTTGCCCGGCGGGCTGGCGGGCGGGCGGGCGGAGGGAGGACCGCGTGCCGCCAGCCAGTCCGCCCGCTGCGGTCAGGGCAGTTCGTGGTTTCCGGGGTTGTTTGCGAGGGTTCGAAAGCGAAGTGGCAATATTGTATGAGAGAGTGATCGGTGTGTGTGTGTGTTTGTGTGTGTGTGTGTTTGTGTTTGTGTGTGTGTGTGTGTGTTTGTGTGTGTGTGTGTGTGTGTGTGTGTGTGGTTTGTGTGTGTGTGTTTGTGTTTGTGTGTGTGTGAGTGCGTGTGCGCGCGCGCGTGTGTCGATAGAAAGACAGAGAGGCAGACATTGTAGCCTATAGGAAGAGAATGGTCTTTTGGAGAGGAAAGAGCGGGAATATTTCTCCCGGCAATCAGTCACGTTTAATATGTCGGTTATGATTGGTTCACCGATTGAGAACGTGATAAAAAAAACACGCATTATTAGTTCCCGGTGGCGAATCGACTCGCCATTAGGCTGCATGGAAATTTATGCCATCCGTTCCATAATAATAGGACTATTTTCTGTCTCGTAAGATTGAAGTCAACTATGATAATAAATATTGTACGCCTAAAAAATGCGCCGAATTATAAGACAAAATTGCTCGTACTCGTTACGCTCACACTCATTGACTTGTCGTAGACTCGCAGGGCTTTTTAACGTGCAGTTGTACACAAAATGCAGTTACAGAAGCACTTCTGTACAGTCAAAAATATGAGAAAGGTCTTTTTTCTCCGATTGGAAGTAATTTGCCATGGAATCGCATGGATGATGGGAAAGGAAAGGAGTTGTGCAGTTCTAAAATCCCTTTAATCCCTTGTCGTTAGCTGTCCCGGGTGTCCCCTCTTACCTGTACTGCATAATAGGCCTATACTTGCACTTGTCTTCAAGATGATGAAAGTAGATAATTAATTATTGTTTGAAAGGAAATACACTATAATATAAGCTTACTTAACCCGTTTACGAAGTCCTTCATTATAATCGCAGCTGAGCATCGCATTTTCACGTGCATTTAATTTCAGCGTGGTAGATAAGTAAGTAAGTAAGCAAGTAATCGTATTCTTTATTACGACCCTCTGCTTATTTCGCACGCACTTTGGTTTGCATGACATATTAAATCAGTGAAAGTATCGTTCGTTATAAGTTGTCTGTCCTATATTATAAGGATAATATAAAGAATGCTGAACTGCATGCATGTAGAAATGGTTTCATTCTCGTGTTGAAAACTCTATAGTATTAAGAATTTCCAGTTAACGACTTGATTTTTATTTGTGGTAAACTTTGACTCTAAGTATTTTGCACGCAGCATTTAAAATACTTTTCCCAAACAAGTATTTTCATTGTATTTAATGTAGAATATTATCCTAAGTCTTGTACAATGACAACGTATTTCACCTGTTAGGTTGTGCTATAAATACTTTTGTGATTAACTCCGCCACTGGTTGCACTCCGCCAGTGCCAGTCCCAAGCCTGGATAAAGGAGGAGGGCGTCGCTAATGGTCTTTGTTACCACACAGTGACGTTAAACTGCAACTACCACCACCACTTTGTGATTGTGTATTCACATTTTAATCGGGATATGATTTTGTTAAAGAGCAGTGTTTTCAGTTTGAGTAAGAGACTATACAAGTGTAGATAAAGCAAGAGGTGAGGTTTAGGTGAGTTAGTATGTAGGATGGCTCTGATATTTTGTCGTAACACTCTCGGTGTTTTTCTCCAGAGTGGCAGAAAAGCGATGGCTGTGAATTAGCGACAAATTTAGTCTCTAGGTGACGGAAGGACAAAGAAGCATTAGGACGGAAGAGGAAATGGTTGATCGCAATGGTTGGTCCATGAACCACTGAGGGATATTATACTGCCCTGAAAAGCCAAAACACAGTAGCCTAACTTCGACTCTTATAGCTTTCCAGTTACTGTGTTTTGGGTGTTCAGAGCAGTATTATGCCTACGATAGCTTGGAGGATTAAATTGAACGTTAGTGAATGCTATAAAACAATTATGTCGTTTATATTGTAATAGTTTATTCTGCGCAAAAAGATAATTCTATTTGGACTCGACAAATTATTTACTGTTACGTTCATCAGTTGAATAAAACAGAAATAAATAGCTTAACAAGAAATAAATTAATTAAAATGTCTTTAAGGTTCAAAAAGTCAAGCAATTCACGTTGGCCGAAACTGTCCACAATTATAGAGTCTACAACGCGATTGTCTGCTTTTAGAAACAAAGTTATTAAAAACGAAATACATCCAATAAGTTACTTTAAGTTACGAGCAAGTATCATAAATACTATAAATACAGAATGCAATTAAAAAATCAGTGAAACTTTAAGTTATGAGCAAGTGACATAAATAATATAAATAGTAAGCTTACAGGATGCAAATAGCGGATTAGCTTAAGTAATAAGCCGCTTGTATGTAAGCTTAAAGTTTAAATAAATATTTGCTACAATTAATAAGTTAATATTCAACTACAAACAGGTGTTTAAATGCCTGCAACCGGGAGTTTAAGTTACGAGCAAGTATCATAAATACTATAAATACAGAATGCAATTAAAAAATCAGTGAAACTTTAAGTTATGAGCAAGTGACATAAAGACTGAAGGCGCTGGATAAATGAACAGAGGATACAAGCTACGATGCAGAACTCTATGGTACCACGTGAGCATCCAGCATGTGTCCATGCCATCGACGTCGATGGTCCATGCAGGTTGCGAAAGTAGGTCACTGAATGGTGTGATCACCGAAAGAATAATTGTGGTCGACGCTCAAGCGTGGCTGGATGAGAAACAAGCGGAGCTGGAAAATAAACAGTTACTGTCTGGTGTCAAATACACATTGGATTTAACTCATTTAAGTGAAGAAGTCACCAGACTGTATCATTATTGTTCATGCATGAAACAGTGTGTATAATAATTATAATGAAAGGCCACAGTGGGGGTCTTTGTCGTTTGGAGATTGACGAAGTGAGAACCATAAGAACTTTTGAGAACCATAGGAACCCTTGAGAACTAAGGGAACCTTTGAGAACCATGGAAACCTTTGAGAACCATGGAAACCTGTAAGAACCATGGGAGCCTTTGAGAACCATGGGAACCGTTGAGAACCATGGGAACCTTTGAGAACCATGTGAACCACGGGAACCTTTGAGAACCATGTGAACCACGGGAACCTTTGAGAACCGTAGGAACCTTTGAGAACCATGGGAACCTTTTAGAACCGTGGGAACCTTTGAGAATCATGGGAACCTTTGAGAACCGTGGGAACCCAAGGGACTCATTTGTCTGTCACTTCCCTCTCTTACGAGCTGCATCAACGTTTTCGTCAGAGCGGAACTGGCGATGCTCTCAGGGTCATGAAAGCGCAGTGGCCCCGAGGAAATGTCTTGGAGGGCAGTGGAGGACAGAGGGGTGACCCAAGGACGGTCTAAGCGTCGTAGTGAGGGGCGAATGGGAGGGCGCAGACGGGTGTGAGTTGTAAGGGTGGTAGCGATTGCCGATCATCCGGGTAAGCACCGAGGGGTGAGTTGTATGAACCCTGCGATGGTCGTAGCCCTGCTGGAGGCCCGGGTGTGGACTAAGGGAACGCTTGGCAAAGCCGGGCATTTCTGCCACACACACAGGGTGGGGTAACGTGGAGGAAAGCGACGATGAGGGTGAGGCTGTCGAGGAGTAGGAGGAGGTGGGTGGGGCTGCGTATGAGGACAGCGGGGCTGAGTATCCGGGGCTCTCGCGGGGGACAGAACACCTGACGTCGTTCACACGGCCCTGGTTTGAGGAGGAATGATGGAACATCCTGAGGTGCTGAAGAAGGTCTTCCCAGCTGTAGAATCGTATTTGGCATAGTTCTTCTCCTCCTCCTACTACTCCTCCTACTCCTCCTATTCTTCCTCCGCCACTTCCTCCACCGACCAGAGGACAAACGAAGGTCGGTGCTGATGACGTATTTCCTCCATCCTTCGTTGGATAACCGGAAGCTGGATCCTCTGAAGGGTCGCAGAAGAACTTCCGGTGTGACTGAGTCGTCATCGTCGTTGGTTCAAGGATCGCTGCCAGGACGGACGGGTGGAGAAGGGCGATGGCCTGGAGATAGGATGTCAACATCCCGGACGGTGGAGGAAAGGACGCGAGGACGGACTGGATCCAGGAGGCGGATAGAAGTTCAGATGGAAGAAACGGAGAAGGAGGAGGATGCCCTGCAGGGTACATCGCCACACCACAACCACTACCACCACCACCAACACCAACTCCACCACCACCAACACCACTAACACCACCGCTCCTGAGCGCTGCGTCGTTCAACTTGACCTGAGCCGAGCTGCAGGCTGGCAACAACTGGTTCGGCGATCCTCGAAGGTAGGCCAACTGACATGGCACACAGAAGGGATCGGCACATGGAACCACCAGACCATTTCCGGTCGTTGCTCCGAATTCCGCCGCTCCCACCAGAGCCAGGTACGACGCCAGACTCGACGGAAAGTTCCCATCCGCTGGGATCGCTGAAGCGGAACCGAAACCCGATGTACCGAAGCAGTGACCAGTCGGGCGTGACGATGAGAAGAGTTTATTCGAGAGCAGATGGTGGTGGTCAGGAAACGATAATCCAGCCGTGAAGTCGTCAAATGGTGCGGAACCACGCAGCTGTTGATGATGTTGATGGGAGGCATACGACGTCGCGTTCTTCTCCAGACTTCTTCTGAGTAGCGAGAGGATCTGGAGCGGATCTGGTTCCGCATGAGCGACTTCCGAGATTGTCCTCAATTCGTGGTACTTGGACAGGACATCGTCCACACTCCCAATCAGTTCCTGAGGACGGGATTCACCGAGGCGGAACGGCGATCCCTTCTTTATATGCTTGAAGGCGCTGGTCGAGTGCGACGGGTTCGATTCGCCTCCTGTTCCGCTCCAGCGATTTCGCTCCGTCTCGCACCAATTGCTAGATGCTCCGTTTGACTGCAGAGTGTTTTCTAGGCGAGCTGCTGATGCGGATCGGTTGATGATGAAGTTGTCGTCATCTTCGCTGTGAGAGGACGCAAGGATGGAAGCCTTCATCTTGGAACCTATTCCGTAGGATGAAGAATCCGGTGCCTGGACTTCACCGAACTGTCTCAGTCGACAGGATGCAATGGTGGAATCGACAACTGATGATGATCCTGGAGATGACGATGATGATGACGATGAGGAGGAGGATTTCGGAATTGATACTGATGCATCGGGACTTTGCAGTTTGTTCGAAGGGGGTTGAGATCCCGACGTTGTGCGCTTGTTGTCGGAGTTTGGTGGAGCGGCAGTGGACCGTGAAGGTGTTGTATCACGGCCGATGCTGCTGCAAGTCTGAGCCAACAACGCCAGTGGACTGTTCTTGGCATCCGGCTGTAATAGGACAAGTTATGACAAGTTAAGACAATCGTGTTAGATGAGTTCAGTTTGTCTCTCTGTCTATGTTAAAATGTTTTTCTACCTAGGTCTTCTCCGTATGTCTGCGTGTCTGTGGGCGTGTGTGTCTGTATGTCTGTCTGCTGGGTTCCGCATGAGCGACGTCCGAGATCAGGCACTTTGACAAGGATTAGTTCCTGAGAAGGAACGGCGCTCCTTTCTTCATAGCCTTACGCTGTATATCTCTCTGTCTCTATCTGTCTGTTTATCTATCTGTCCGTCTGTCTATCTATCTGTCTATCTGTCTATCTATCTGTCTGTCTGTCTGTCTGTCTATCTGTCTGTCTATCTGTCTGTCTGTCTATCTGTCTGTCTGTCTGTCTGTCTGTCTATCTGTCTCTCTGTCTGTCTATATGTCTCTCTGTCTGTCTGTTTATCTATCTGTCCGTCTGTCTATCTGTCTGTCTATCTGTCTGTCTGTCTATTTGTCTGTCTGTCTGTCTGTCTGTCTATCTGTCTCTCTGTCTGTCTATCTGTCTCTCTTAGTCTGTTTATCTGTCTGTCTCTCTCTGTCTGTCTACCTGCTTACCTTATGCAATATGCATCACCTCCCTTGATACACACATCTGGAGGCTGAGGATTAAAAGATTTGTACTCACCGAACCGTGAAGGGCATGGAAGGCGTAGTCCGGATGTAGATAATGAGGATGCGGATGTTTGAACATTGCAACCGAGATGCTGTAAAGTCACGCGTGGCTAATCGGGTGATAATATAATCGGTCACAGTTAAACCCTCTTCATCCGTCAGCACCTCACCATCTCAACAAATTACTGCCGCAGGTTATCCTTCAAAAGGCATTCGTCACCAGCAGCCTCACTCAGCAGCAGCAGCAGCTGTAGTCGCAGCTGCAGAGGCTGGCATCCATCCATCCATCCATCGATCCATCTTCATTCATTCTTCCGTGACTCTGCAGGTAGGCGGTCGGATTGGGCGGAGTCTGTGCCTAACTCAGCGGCCTGAAATTCGTCGAGAAAATTACCCCTAATAAACATATATATATATATATACATTTCTCCTATTTTTCTTAAATATATACAATTATATATATATATATATCGTCATCGTAATCGTCAATGCCATCGTCATGGTCATGGTCGTCGTATATATATATATATATATACGTGTATTTTCCTCCCATTTTTCGATCACCAAACAATTAGCGACCGATTTTGTCCAACGCGTAAGTGGGCAAAAACCGGAATGTGAACGTTTCTTTTTTGTTACGTGTTTACCGGTGGTGGTGGTGGTGGTGGTGGTGGTGGTGGTGGTGGTGGTGGTGGTGGTGGTGGTGACGATGACGACGACCATGACCATGACGATGACATTGACGATTACGATGACGATGATGATTATATGATAATTATGGGGGCGGCGGCCGCAGTACAGCCGAGCCCGACGAAAAGAAAGCAGTACATGATTTCAAACGTAGGTGACTACATCATTGAATCTTTTCTACTGCGGTTCGAACCCACGACCTTCTACAATATACCAAGAGCTCTCTCTTTCGACCAATCAATCGCCTGCAAATTCGGTCATTGCCATGGAAACCAGAGGCACAAATCGTTTACGGCGAACATCAAAGGCGTAATAACCCTTTCCTATCACATTAAATATACCATGTTATTTTCGTCAGATCATATTAAATTTTAGGAATTTCAGTAACCTATGTAAGAATTTGTAATGATTTGGTCCACCTATCTCAGGAACCACACATCAGAAAGAAGTGATGTTGGTGTCGTTTCCGACTAAGTTTTGGTCACGGAATGCGGGAAAAATAGTGCCGTCGTCGTGACTTTGACCCTTGACCTTGCAATGACCTTGCAAATGAAGGTCAAGTCTCAAGCATGGTATTGGGTCTCCTCTTGCTAATTTTTTTATCATAGGTTGTGTTTTTATGATGGAATAAATCAACATGACCATTTCCATCAAGGTCAAGTAACCGGAATGGCACGTAGTGGGTCAAGGTCACATGACCAAAATGGTCAAAGGTCCATATCTCTGGAACTACATGTCATGTCTACGATATGGTCCACCTATCTCAGGAACCACACATCAGAAAGAAGTGATGTTGGTGTCGTTTCCGACTAAGTTTTGGTCACGGAATGCGGGAAAAATAGTGCCGTCGTCGTGACTTTGATCCTTGACCTTGCAATGACCTTGCAAATGAAGGTCAAGTCTCAAGCATGGTATTGGGTCTCCTCTTGCTAATTTTTTTTATCATAGGTTGTGTTTTTATAATGGAATAAATCAACTGTCTACCAATATGACATTCAAAATGGCCAGAAATACTTCATAACGAAGATGATTGGTGTAAACCACAGCCATATCTAACCTGACCTAAATCCCTCTCTTTGAGCGCTAGGCACAGCCAGAGCCATGACCCAAAAACGTTGACCTAGCCCTCTATGTGTATGCTGCTGAATGAGCGATGCATGCATAAGACAATAATCAATAATGGTTGGTTTCCTCCCCATGTGGAGTAGTAGAAACAGTTCCTAAGAATATGGCAAGAATGTTTGCCAAGCTGATCACTACGCAAAAATTTCATTTGGCAAGATTTTTTGCCAAGCTGAGGGGAAAGGGATAAAACATATTTTCAACTCATTAGCCAATGCCACAACCACCTTTCTCAATGATCGTGATTTAGAGCGTTGATTGGTGGCACTGCAACTTCCGCTCGCTTCCTTGAACAATGAACATGCCAATAAAATCGGATGATAGCCATCTAAGTCAAGCATCAAGTACATGTACCTGTCATAAAGCGCGTGCGATTAAAATGGACGAATAATGTACGGAGGCCAATAGGGGACAACCAATAATTATTCTGTATTATCACTTCCATCCCACCAATTTTTATACACACAGTACGGACTTGATATTATAATTCAAGTGCGCACTGGATGGGTCTTTTGAATAACCTATTTAACCGAACTGGGCCACTATAGAAAGGCACTGTGGATAAAAGTAAGGTTCTATGCAAAATTTTGATATCTTTTTGACCTATTAGAATGAAGACCTTGCGGCAATTTCAGGTGTCTATAGTCATTAGAGAGATGTTCCAGCCACAGCAAAAACATTTTGCTAGAACAGAGATTCAATGGCTGCTATAGATTATTTATTATTCAGCAGTTGAACGACATCTTATAGCAACAAAGGCTGTTGACGTCTTTAAAGTTATCAATGTATTTCAGTTCACTTTTGTTTAAATGTTCCGCAGTTTATCTCATTATTGTCTCTCTTTTTTCTTTTTTCTTTTTTCTTCTTCTTTTTTCCACTTGAGTTTCATGGCGGCAATGTTCATAGGTTGGTTGCTCTATATCCTCTTTGATGCATGTGTCATTATTTAGTGTCACTATTTAACATACATGTATAAGCATGCATATATTTAAATACACATTAATTTTCTTTTTCTTTTACACACACACACACACACATATATATATATATGTACAGTTGTACACTCATAATTACATATACAAATAATAATAGGCACACATTATTATTATTCATTTGAACATCACATGATATTCATACAATATAACATCAACCTAGTTATATCAACATCAAATATTTATCTCAAGTTTACAAGCAATTTTAAACATTCAAATTCCACCAATAAAAATATATGCAAATAGATTAGATATTCAACATTAATATGAAAATAAAATCATTCAGCCATATGGAAATAATTATTTTGTGACTGTATAGAGTGACTTTCTAGCCAATAGAACGTATCTATAGACATTGCGCTCATTCCAAAACCTTGTGGCCATTGGAAATGCTGCCTTTGTTAGAGTCGATACAAAGTATACAAAACCAGCTCTCGGTTCTTCCCAATTAAAACACAAACAGCTTAATGAGTAATGACTGCTACAAACAGCTCTCGAGTGTTCGCTAAGACTATTCTGCATGTGCATTCACGAATCTACCAACGATATAATAGACCTAATGGTTCTATGTAACACAACTCAACTTTTCGTGTTTCCGAACAACGTGTTCGCGACCGTTTTATAGTCTACACACGTTTTCCCGTTCACCTCATCAGATACTGGTTTTTCCCAACGCCTAAGTATAGAAGAAAAACTGAAAATGATTATTTGAAAATGAGTGCATAGACACCTCTTTTTGTTTGGAACATGTGCTTATATATATTGGCAGAGAACGAGGTTGAGAATGTGTCGAACATTTAAACATCTAATGTGAACCACACAAACCGCTGCCATAGTACGCCGTATATATAAGCACAGGTTCTAAACAAAAAGAGGTGTCTATGCACTCATTTTCAAATCTGAACGCCGTCCTGCCAGCACAGCCTGGAAATTTATACGGAACGTCCAGGCACCAGTCTTCTGTTTCAAAACACTTTAAGCAATGCCTCTCTATGCGCTTCCGTACCCTTGTCTATGCAATACTCACAAAGAAAATGTGCTAAAATAAAGCGGTGCAGCAGCGCCCACAGGCACTGCGGATGTGGAACCGGGGGTTGTTGATATCCCTATAGTTCCTACTTGGACGAACCGCTGAGTCGCCTGCAAGGCACCTTTCATATTCGCGACGACGGTCACAGAGAAGGTGGCAGAGAAGGTGGCAGAGACGGTGGCAGAGAAGGAGGCAGAGAAGGTGGCAGAGACGATGGCAGAGAAGGTGGCAGAGACGGCGGCAGAGAAGGTGGCAGAGACGGTGGCAGAGACGGTGGCAGAGAAGGTGGCAGAGACGGTGGCAGAGACGGTGGCAGAGACGGTGGCAGAGACGGTGGCAGAGAAGGTGGCAGAGACTGTGGCAGAGACGGTGACAGAGACGGTGGCAGAGACTGTGGCAGAGAAGGTGGCAGAGACTGTGGCAGAGAAGGTGGCAGAGACGGTGGCAGAGACGGTGGCAGAGACGGTGGCAGAGACGGTGGCAGAGACGGTGGCAGAGACTGTGGCAGAGAAGGTGGCAGAGACTGTGGCAGAGAAGGTGGCAGAGACGGTGGCAGAGACGGTGGCAGAGACTGTGGCAGAGAAGGTGGCAGAGACGGTGGCAGAGAAGATGGCAGAGAAGGTGGTAGAGATGGTGGCAGGGAGAAGGTGGCAGAGAAGGTGGCAGAGAAGGTGGCAGAGAGAAGGTGGCAGAGACGGTGGCAGAGACGGTGGCAGAGAAGGTGGCAGGGAAGGTGGCAGAGAGAAGGTGGCTGGCTGTCATAGGTTGGCACGCGAGATATGATTTGTGATGGTGTGGAGTCGATCCATCATTGAATGCGCTCCAATCATATTTGGCATCGTTTCCATTCTGAATTATTCCTCGGTGACCGATGAAAGGGGTGGGGAGGTGATGGATCGACGGACGAGAGCCCGATGGCCACCACGCTGCCTCGCCGTAAAACAAAAACTTAATTTGTTTCGGAGTGGTTTTATGAGAGAGAGAGAGAGAGAGAGAGAGAGAGAGAGAGAGAGAGAGAGAGAGAGACAGACAGACAGACAGACAGACAGACAGACAGACAGACAGACAGACAGACAGAGACAGAGACAGAGACAGAGACAGAGACAGAGACAGAGACAGAGACAGAGACAGAGACAGAGACAGAGACAGAGACAGAGACAGAGACAGAGACAGAGACAGAGACAGAGACAGAGACAGAGACAGAGACAGAGACAGAGACAGAGACAGAGACAGAGACAGAGACAGAGACAGAGACAGAGACAGAGACAGAGACAGAGACAGAGACAGAGACAGAGACAGAGACAGAGACAGAGACAGAGACAGAGACAGAGACAGAGACAGAGACAGAGACAGAGACAGAGACAGAGACAGAGACAGAGACAGAGACAGAGACAGAGACAGAGACAGAGACAGAGACAGAGACAGAGACAGAGACAGAGAGAAGGCAGACAGACAAAGATACAGAGACAGAGACAGAGACAGAGACAGAGACAGAGACAGAGACAGAGACAGACAGAGACAGAGACAGAGACAGAGACAGAGAGACAGAGACAGATACAGAGAGAAGGCAGACAGACAGAGATACAGATACAGTTACACATACAGATAAGCAGGTATTTTAGAAGAGAGACAGATAATAAAAGGAAGCTGACGCCTTTTGCATAATTAATTCTGCTGACAGTGCTTCGTTCCACTTCTCAGATGACCAAAAATATCCATTTAAATGGATCACAAGTATTCTTTGGCTATTAGCAGACAAAAAACGTCGTCGCCGTTTAACCAAAACTGATACAGATAAGGTCGTACCACCACCTCATAATAATATTATAATGTGTCAATTCATTCCGTTATATCTCTTATAATATCATCGGCTTCCTTTTTCTGTTGTCGATGCGATTTTCCAACTGTCACTGCTTACAAAGCGGGACCGCGCAAGATATATAATGCATATTGTACATTCAAAAAAGGTGTGTTGCAATTTTAGTGTCCGCAGCGCGTGCGTTCATATGGTGTAATAGTGACCGACCAAATAAACATTTTAAAAAGGTGCTGTAATATGCCAAACAAATTTCTGTTGCCCTGTTGTCATATTATGCCCTCGTCAAATCTGGATCAGCGTTGCCACTCCTTGGGGTTTTTCCACAAGATCTTGGGTTTTTCGATCTGAACTTGGGAAATGGGGTTTTTTCGAGAAGAAATTGGGTTTTTTGCTTGAGTTTTTTTCGACAAAAATCTTGGGTTTTTTCGATTCAAACTTGGGGGAAAATTTTTTTTCAGGAATAGCTTGGGTTTTTTGCTTGGGTTTTCTGTTTCGACTTAGAAAATCTGGAAACTGTGGATATTTTTGGAAAGATTTGGGCCGGATGACTAAAATAAAAAAGGTCATCAGAATTTTCGGACGGGAAATTGAAAGATTTACTTTTATTGGTCCAGTTGACTATAAAAAGGTCGTCAGATTTTTTTGACGGAAAATTGTCGAAATTGTCGAAGATTTGGGCATCTTGGGTTTTCTTGGGGTTTTTTTACCCTCCAAATGGTTTTTTTTCATTTTTTAGAGTGGCAACGCTGATCTGGATCCATACATCCAAACTTTCCGGCGTTTAAACGCCTATCAAAACAGACAAAAAGTGATACGTCAATTACACGTCATTCCCGTTGAACCATAGAGTGGTGAATACAAGGTCGTGCTGCTGTAACAGATATTTTATTAAGCATAATCCACATTTAAAAGAGGTGTGCTTATTATTTGCTGAAACATTCTCAAGGTTCGTATAGTGCTATAGTCTTTGTATAGCGACCAAATAAACAATTCCAGCACTTAAACGCAAATTGGAGCACATAATTATCACTCAGTCAATCAATCAAATCAATCAGTCAATCAATCAAGTCAATCAACCAATCCATCGATCGATCGATCGATTTTTGGATGCTCCTAATGATACAACACTCGTTAGGTTTGATCTTCTATTCACATTTTCCATCTTATTTCAACTTAATTTTCTGTCGAAGAGAAATTGCGTTATTTTTCATCTCGAGGACCACATTGCCACGGGCGGAGTTTGGTTTCCGTTCGGGTGGGAAGAGGGGGGGGGTAAAAATAACTTGGGTTTTGTTGAGGCGGAGACTTGGTCCAGAACGAGCGGCGCCGACAAAATTTTCTCTGCCTAAAAGTTGATGACCTTTTTTGTAATTCAATTGCAGTTTCGTTTTTGAAAAACCTTACTGAGTCTGGGCCGTCTGGGGGGGGCTAAGCCCGGGAAAAGATACCATCTTGGGAGGGGGCTTACCCTCCCTAGCCCCTGATAAACTCCGCCAATGCTCATTGCCAAACTACTCTTTGAACTATTCTTGTCATGTTCTGCATAATTTTATTATTATGTTGTTGCCATTGCCAACGGCTAATTGCTGCAGCCTTGGTCATCGAATAAGAATTGAAAGACCCGTGAACTCTGTGAGCGACTTGTGGAACTTAGAAACATTCTAAAAGCGACAGGTTTCACACGTTATACTATGTTCAGTCCAGTGTGAGAATTGTGGAAAAATAACTGGGGGGTTGAACCATTATTCACTTGGAATTGAGGGGTAAAAACATACGTTAACATGGGGCTCGAAATAGGACTGGGGGGTTGAAACCCCCCATCCCCGGCAATTCTCACCCTGGTTCAGTCTAGACTCTGGAGTATGTATTATGTATAAACCCCCAAGGGTCCCACTCCCCATGCTGTTCTGCTATTGTCAGATCAGACTTCAGAGCAACGTATCATATTTTTGCCACACTTTCGCCATCTAGCGAATTCAAGTAGCTGTAGTCGTTCCTCTAGCGAATACTATCAGAGTCTTAACACCGACTGTCAGGCAAAGCCGTATTGGAAAAAATTAAGTTAAGTACACTCAGTACACGCTAGGGCAGGGTGAGAATTGCCCAGAGCCGGATTTAAGCATGGGCTACAGGGGCTCCAGCCCGGGCCCCCACCACTAAGGGCCCCGCCAGTTGAAGCTTTATTTTTTGTCTATTCACTGCACACTCTGTTTGATAAAAAAAATTAATCATAATTATTGCGACGGGATCTTAGACCAAACCAATTAGTAATTTTATTAAGGTCTATTTATAGAATATCAGTCGATAAACGAGCGCTCGAGTTTATAAACGAAGACTCGACTTTATAAATGAACGCTCGAGTTTATAAACGAACACTCGAGTTTATAAACGAACGCTCGAGTTTATAAACGAAGACTCGAGTTTATAAACGAACGCTCGAGTTTATAAACGAACACTCGAGTTTGTAAACGAACACTCGAGCTTATAGACGAACGCTCGAGTTTATAAACGAACTGTCGAGTTTGTTTGTAAATGGGGAGAGAAGCTAAACCGTGATCAAAGCCGTTCTATGTGTCATGTATTGTGGACCGTGGACGTGCAACAACGGGAACGCGTCTCTTCTTGTCATAATTGTCTGACGTCAGTTAAGCGTGACTACGCTTTGGCAGAGGGGAATAGGGGTGTGAACCGTACGGTGGGGGGCTAAAGACTCGGTTTGGCTGAAGGGCTGATAAAGATAGGCCTAAATGGGGCGATCCCTGGTTTGTTTCACGTTAATCTGGTGGTCATGAGTGGCCAGACCTATCCCTTAACGTCTCATTTTCCCAGTGTAAGCTTATATACAGTCAGCATGTATGTAGGCCTACGCAATGCGCACGTGCACTTGTTATGGCGCCCCTTCAAGGTTACTACTATGAAGCGCTCCCGACTACAGCACGGACACTGAATCGGAGTTTCACGCCGAAGCGCTTGAGCAATTGCGAGTGAAGGATTTTCCCATGTTTCTTACGCGGCGGCTTGAGGTGGATTCGAACCTGCAAGGCAGCGAACGTACCCACTACACCACCGTCCCCCACAATCTAGAAGTCAGTATTCTCATCATAGCTGAGCTGGTGGCTAGGGGTGTATAGATGGAGCGAAAATTCAGGAACCACGTTTCAGCTGTAGCCTGGATTTGAACCCAAGAATTCTCGATTGGCATTACAGCCTCTAAAGTACCTCTGAGCTGTGAGAAGAGTGCAATTAAAATTCAGCAGCTGAGTGAAGAACTGAGAAATCGTCTACGCACATGTACATGTACGTCCCCTGTATACTCCTTCAGGTGGACCTATACCATTATTTATTAGTCGTCAGCATGTAGGCCACGTCACATTAGATTCCACTAAAACCTCCTCGCTTATTATAGCGTTAAATCGTGAACTCAACGCAAGGTAAAAATTGTGACACCTGTTAGTAGGCATTTAAACTCTCATGAACCGTGTATACTAATAATTTAATAGATTCTATAATGCTGCTCATGATCATTTGTGATTTAACGGACTTCTCCGTCGCCATACACACAAACACACACACACACACACACATGCACAAAAACACACACACATACACACATAATGTACACACACATACACACAGACTCATGTACACACATACACACACGCGCGCGGACACACAGACACACACGATATCACACGTACAAGTACGCTCGGACACACGGACACACACACGAGCACGAATGTGCGCGCACACACACAGAGCTTATGAGCTCAGATTGACGTCAATAAATATTCGTTTCAAACCGTCTCCACCCTGTTCTCACTCTTTCTGAACGTCTGTGTACTTCGTTGCTTCCCCTTTTTGGAAACTATGAGACACAATAATATTATTATTCTCTGTAATTTTGGGCATAACACCTTGTCATACATGTTTAACGACACTGCCATATCAATGACGATTAGTGTCGCCTTCCTCCTTTATCCAAGCTTGGGACTGGCACTGGCAGAGTGCAACCAGTGGCGGAGTTTCGGGCAGAAAAGTCTGGTATCGTACGACAGGGTGTAGTTGACGGGCCACGTCGAGTCACTGAAACGTGACAGTCTAACTGTAATAATAATGCGAACGCGAATCGTGTTGAATTTTTCACATTGCGCCTCTGTTATGCTATAACGTACATGTATAATAAGGACGTCGACGACACGATAATAAGAAACTGGTTGTTCTTCGCCCGTGCCAGTCCCAAGTCTGGATAAAGGAGGAGGAGGGCGAAACTGATCATCTTTGAAATGGCAGTGTAAGAAGCGAATAATTATAAGGATTTTGACGCAGAGAAATTATTATTTTTAGACATGTGGAAATTGTCGCGCACCATCCTACAAAAAATTAAATTAATTATTTATATATTTATTTCTCCATTTCTATAGCGCCGTTTCAGGCTCCCTACTCAGAGTCGCTCCTACAGCGCGGACACTGCATCGAAGTCTTAGGCCGAAGCGCCTGATAAATTGCGAGTGAAGGACCTGCTCAAGGTCGTATGACGCGGCTTATGGTGGATTCGAACCTGGAAGGCTGGAACCGTCCAGCTCCATGACACCGACGCCTTGCACCACTACACCACCGCGCCCCACTTTGATGCATAGGCCTATCCCCATTTGATGTAAAGACCTTTACTGCTTTTGTTTTACAACATATTAACCATTGCAGGATATTACATTACATAGCGCTTCTGAGGGAAACGCTTTTTAATGGTCAAATACAATATAATACAATACAAAACAATAAATACAATACAATGCAATGTAATACAATACAGCATGATCCCTTTTTGACATATCACCCTAAACTTTACTGCATATTACCTTACACAGCATAAAGATAATTATGTATGTCACCGTAAAATATATAGAATTTTTTGCTGTATATTACCGTATAGGCCTACAGCGTATTGCAGAGCTATTATAGACCTTTGTGGCAATGTGACATATTATTATCGTGCAACATAAACCTTTGAAGCATGTTATAATCCTACAGCAGATGGACCTTTGTAGTACAGTGTATATTACTCAATAGCGTGTTGACCTCTATTATAATACTCTATAGCAAATTGCTCTACGGTATAAAGTTATTTGCTTCAATTCACCATACAATAATTATAAGAATCTTTGTAGCATAACACCCTTTAATATAAGGACCATTGTTGCATACAACTGTTCATCATTGAGGGTCTTTGTTGCATACTACCCTACAAGATAAGGACCGCTTGTCCATACAAATAGACGAATGGAAAGATATATATGAGAAAGGATAGCTGATGAGGATATAGCCATGAAGACATTACGTACAGAAGACGATAACTAGAGAGATATCGAGACAGATAGACAGCTAGACAGATAGACATATAGACAGATAGACAGATAGACAGATAAACAAATAGACAGATATAGAGATACAGATGCCACGTAGCCTATCCATGCTTATTTATAGCTCTATCAAGTCATCCATAAGACAGGCAGAAAGACAAGCGGACAGGTCACAGGTAGACAGATAGGAAGACACACAGCCAATAGACAGCCAGCCAGACTGACAGGCATGCAGGCAGTCAGACAGAAAGACAGGAGACAAGACACATGAATCAGAAAGCAACAGAGAGTGAGCGACGAGCGAGAGACAGACAGACAGACAAACAGACAGACAGACAGACAGACAGAAATACAATGAACGTAAGCCTAAGACTTCCTTTGTCACCGGGGCGTGACCGTCACGCCGACCGATCATTCCGCCGACACAGAAGACGAGCCCCTGAGGCTACCGTAGCCCGACACGGCCCGACAGGCCTCACCGTCGGCTGCGTCGTTGCACGCATGGCTTGCACAAGTGTACGCTCTGCTCACTACAGTTATTGGTAATAGAATACTTACCATCTCTCAGCCTATATACACTGTGAGTCAAAAAACATAACATATCACGCTAAAATTTTCCAAATAATTAGAAATTGGACCAAGAATATGATTCCAAACTGAAATTTCGGCATATGAAGTTTAAATATTCATAGCTTTATATCCGTTCAACTTTCTCTCATGAAATTGTGGAGTCATATTCTTGGTCCAATTCTCTAAATATTTGGAATTTTTTAGCGTGAAATGTTATCAGGCTTTAGAGATATAGGAAAAACAACTTGGCTTAGATTTTTTTTACTCACGGTGTACATAGATTGAACAATCGTAAAACTCATACATATATAATATATACCATTATATGCAAGGTTCATGTGACACACGTAAAGCTCTTAGTTTTATATGTGTGTGTGTGTATATAATATATTTATATACGCCAGTCTGTGTTCGCATATATATACATGTGTATATATATATATATATATATATATATATATATATATATATATATATGTACGTCAGTCAGTGTACGCTTGTTTCTTTTCAAAACTGCCGTTACCTATGCGTAGGCCTATCATAGACGTTGATATAATATATATATATATATATATATATATATATATATATATATATATATATATATATATATGCGTAGGATCTGAAATGCTGTACAAATGTGCACATCCCCTAGCTTACATAGGCCACGTGGGCCTGCATATAGTTCACAGCGTGGTGTATGTATGTACAGAAAATTGAATAGTTTTATTAGGTCCGCTGCTTTTTTGGGAGGGAACCGGATAAGGTGTACGCCTGGTGACGACAACCGTATGACGGCTGAAAGTTGGCAACAGCTCGCCGATCTTAGGCGTGTTTTTGAAGGGGCGAAAGAAACACAAGGAGGAAATTATAGCGCATAGTTTTACACATCCAAGTAACTATAATATGCTGGATGTAAATATAATATGCTGGATGTAATCTGTTTCGCAGTTTGTGTTGAGTTTTTGAATTTGAAAAAGGTAGTACGTGCATTTTAGTTTAACATGCCGCTCTGAATAGATTTAGTGAAGAAGAAGGCGTTTCCTTGTGCAAGTATAGTTTATCAACAGTGGATAAGCTTACTCCTTTCGCATTTCTGTTTCGTGTCGTCGCCTTTTACTGCGATCAAGAATACGAAGCGTACAGCAGGGAGCTTTTCCGATTCAAACCTTTTTGGGGAATCTGTAATTTAGGAAGAGTCTTGATGTTGGAGTACTGGATTTAAGATGTTTTGGCAGCAATCAGGAAGTTTATGGTGAGCATATGTTGGATTCGGAGAAGGTAGTATGCACCTTTAGTATCACATACAACCCTGAAGAGACTTCGTGAAGAAAGAGGCGTGCCATCGTGCCATAGTTCATCAACAGTGGATACTCCTATACCGCGTTGGTAATCTGAATTAGGAATTATTCATTAGCGGATATTTTCGGTAGCAGCAATCTCTAACATCGGATTTGAGAAACCTTACAGAAAGAAGGACGGTCCGCAGGTACCATGTCGCAGGTCATTCGACCCGAAGACCTTGAGTCAGGGGTCATGTTCGACGTGGCGGCTCTTGGCACCGTTCCGCTTGGTCAGTCATCGGGAACAATAGACGTCGTGTCGCTACAGAAGCCGATCCGTGAACTCTACCTGAACTTTCATAGACCAACGGGGGTCCAGCCCCTTCCGTCCTGCCGTCTCGTCATCTCCAACCGGGGTCTGGCCGTCACAGACGCCCCGACGGGGCCGCAGGACCGCACCCCGAGCGCCGAGACCCTTTACAACATACCGTCCGTGGTGTTCGCGGCGGCAGTGAGGTTTCTCATCGTCGGCAAGAAGGAGAAGGACTTTCGGTGTGCCTTCGAGGCCATCGACTCCGAGGGACCTCCACCGGCCGCGACGAAGGGCAAGGGCAACGACATGTACATTCCCATCGACAAGAAGTGGAAATACGTGACCAAGGTGACGTCACATCCGGCCATCTGCGCATGCGTCATACAGCGGATGTCGGGAGGCGTCAAAGCGTCGGAGCTGCATGCGTTCGTCTGCGAGTCAGATCTGCAGGCGCGTGACGTCATCTTCTGTCTCACTTCCGCTCTGAGGAACTTCACGTCGAGGGAGCTTCCGGCCGTGCCCACCGTGTCCTCATCCTCTTCCGGTATCTACGGTCACGGTCCATATGATCTTTACGCCCAGTCTGCGATGGGTGGCGGTGGAATGCGCAGCGAAGCGGAACACATGATGCTGATGTCGCAACAGCAGCAGCAGCAGCAGCAGCAGCAGCAGCAGCAGCAGAGACCCCCTGAGGGTGTCTACGGTGGATTCCAGGGTCACCATCCGGATCAGATGATGGGTTATCGCGGTCCCGATATGATGTCCAAACCCGGTGGAATGAGACAGGACCTTGGCGGACCGGTCGGGGGACAGTGGGATCCACGGACCCAGGACGGGAGACCCCTACAGCCAGGGGGCAGCAATGAGGGTCAACAGGGTTCAGTGAGTCATCAGAGGGACCAACTCATGCGGAACTTCACGAACGATCAGCGGAAGAACGAACGCAGTCAGGCGGAACAGGGTGTCTACGATATGCAGAGGGGCGTCTATGATATGCCACCCAGAGGCATTTACGATGCCGCACCGTTACGGGGTGTCTACGACCTACAGCCACAGAAGGGTATCTATGACCTACAGCCATCAAAAGGTATCTACGACTCCCAGCCACAAAAAGGTATCTATGACTCCCAGCCACAGAAAGGTATCTATGACGCCCAGGCATCCGCAATTTACGAATACCGACCCCCGCAAAATCCTGTTGACCCTTCAAGGGATATCTACTCCTCGGGACCCGCAGCTGACGTATACTCAGCTCGAAGGGACGTGTACGACCCCCAGCTGGCCAACAGAGGAGCTCAGGGCGAGCAAGGTGCCGGAAATCTGTACGGACCAATGAGGAGCATGTCCGGTTCGTCTGAGCGTGTGTTCGACGAACCAAGGAGAGGCCAGGACCCTCAAAAGTCCAACTACGATGCGCCGCAATCGAGGATGGCAGCTGGGGACCCCTATGGAGGCGGGCAGCAGCAACAAGAGTCGGAATACTCGAGGGGCTTTGCACTTCCGAGGGTAAAGGTCTTCGACGATCCATCTTCGAATCCCCCACGAAGTGGCGGCGGAGGCGAGTCCATTCCAAGCGGAGGAGGGGACTACGGTGCACGGCCGTTGAGCGTCGGTGGGTACAAACCACCGACGTCATCGTCCTCCTCACCCTATCCCTCCCTCGATCGAAGATCGCCTCTGCCACAGGTTAAGTCAAAGGTTCAACCACCGGCTCCACTCGCTAAGACACCCCGACCGTCAGCCACCAGCCCCCCGGTGGACGCCAACCCGGGACCGCGAGCATTCGGGGCTGGCGGTGGCGGTGGTGGTCCGGGGCCCATGAGGCAAGAGGTGGTGGAATGCGATCCGTCACCGGTGCCCGTGGCAGCCAAAAAGGTCAGGGGAGTCAAGGTGTTTCCGACGATAATGCTGAGTGGGAACCAGGCTTCCGCGGCTGCTGCAGCTGCTGATGATGGTGGTAGGGTCAACGGGGACGGCGTTGGTAGACAGCCACAGCCGGTCAAGGACGATCACTACGGGCAGGACAGACGCAAGAAGGACGAAGAGATCGAGTCTGCTTTCGGTGGCCTCTCAGTCGATCCGGGTAGAGCCGGTCGCAATGCCGCTAACGATTTCGAGCAATCGCTTGGATATCTACCGTAGTAGAATCTGTCTCAACTTTAAAAAATATTCGGTTCTTCAACCTGGTTCTGACCTGTCCTAGTTGTGGCATGACCTGTCCTAATTGTGGCTATGACCTGCCCTAGTTGTGGCTCTGACCTGTCCTAGTTATGGCTCTGACCTGTCCTATAGTTATGGCTTGAAATATTACACGTTAATCAATTCCAAGAGCATCATCCCGTTCTTCCCAGATGCGACTAGAGCTTACAATCGACTTAATTGGCATCCAACGATGCGTCACGCTTTCAGGCGCTTGTGGAATTGCACACTGCGAACGAATCGATCAGTTAACTTGGTGTCATAACTATTGAAACGTCCGTCATATGAATTGACACGGAAACATTTAGATGTGCTTCCAAGAGGCAAAATAAATTCAAGTCCAGTCACTGAGACGGATGCTTGTAGTTATTGCCAAGATTATTTGCTGAATAAGATTGCAGCCATTTGCTTGAAATGTGTAAGCTAATGGGGGTAGTCCTAATATATGTCGCGAGGTAGCCTAAATTGCTGAGCATAGTCACTGTTAGAGACGATAATAAAACCAGACCAATTGCCAAATACTATGCATACTCTAGGATCATACAGTTGCCGTAAACTGCAATAATTGCCAATGCCGTACGGGCCACTTGGCAGGCAATTCTTATTCGCGGAATATAAAGCACTAAGACTGTGAGGCGAGTTCCACAACGGCGCAGACCACACGCTTTCGCTTTTAAAGGCGCTTTAGAAATGTCCTGCTAGAATGCCGTGTATGATAAATGCTAGGATATTTTGGGTTAAATTTTTCAACTTATCATGCACGAGTTTTTATCTGTTCGAGATTTATCCTACGTTTGAGATTTATGCGAAGGTTAAATACGGTAAACTACCGTCTTTTGTGCTAGAACTACCGGTATACAATAATTAAAAGAATTAAATTAGTTGCCTCTGTTGGACTGTTTTGTCTGTAGTGTATACGGTCTGCCGAAGTTAAGGAAAATTAATAGCACTTGTTCGCTCTATTTCACCACGCAACCTGTGGTCCTATAAAAGCAAAGTGAATGGACCTTGTATTCACATAAGTCTGTGCACGCCCAGATATTTTTCGTAAGAGAAGGAAAAACACATCGCGGTTCACGTTTTTGGCTAGGGGCTGAAAAATTAATGCAAAGCAGGAAATTAAGAACATTGTTACTTTTCATAGAGGTAATAAAATGTAGGCCTACATATCCCAGCTTCACTTATTGTATAATTGGTATCTTTCGTGTTCTATAGTAGGCCTACGATAATCTCTTCTAAAAACTAACATCCCCAAAAATTCCACAGTCCCTGTTTACATACATATATGTAAAGCTTCCCCGTCAGAACAATGAGGTGCTAAGAAAGGTAATCAGATTTAAAAGTAAAGAATTTACTGCATTTTAATTTTTCTGGGAAATTTAGACAAAAAGACATACAAAAGCGGTCATCAGAGTTTTTAACGTATCCCATGTTTCTCGGAGGAAATTTCCGAAAAGAATTTTTAAAAAAGATTGTCTGACAAATTTGAGGTCAAATGGTGTCTGGCTGAGCGGCTTCCGTCCGCCCAAAATGGCCGGTTTCCCCGCTCCCCCCCCCCAAAAAAACCCCTATCCTTTATATCCCCAAAGCAGGGGACAAAAGTAAAAAGTACCGGTATTGCTATCACCCTATAGCAATATAAAACTGTGATTTGTTCAAGTGTCCCAAAAAGGCCATATGAGCCTGAAGCTTCACATGCAGTCATTGGAAATAGAAAGGATGAGTCATGGCGGGTGAGGCAAGGTTCCAAGTCAATCATTTATTTCCACGTCCAAAATTGAAACGTCATAAAAAGCAAATAGCAAATGTGTTTTTGGAATGCATAATACGGTAGATATTGGGGTGACTTGGGTCAACTATATGACATCAATTAATTTTCGAATTAACGAACGATTCACATTTCAAATCAACTGGACTTGCAGTCTTGCACACAACAGCAGGGCCTTTTAACGTGCAGTTCTATATATACACTAAATGGGCAGTTCTAAACGGATTTGTGCAGCAGTAAAAGTCCTTCTGTGTGGTTAAAAAAAGTAGAAAGGGCCATTGTCATTCACTTGGGAGTAACTTGCCACGGAGGATGGGAATTCATCGAAGAGGTTGTGCAGTTCTAAAAATTCCTTAAAAGAAGCCCTGCGCAACAGTTACTGTAGGCCTGCTTGAAACAGAGAAATAACTGGCTTGTAACTTATAAGTCTCAGACAATTGAAGACATTAATTCACATTAATTCACAATTCGCGTTCAAAAATGTGTGTGTAGAATTTCATTAGTTTTATTGGACTTTTTGAAGATATCAGAAGAAAGTTAAATTATTTCAGACGGAATGGTGAAGTATTTAATTGAAAATTGTAGAATGCCAGTTCTGGAGGAACATTTTTTTATTTCTCGGTGATCATGACTGTGGCCGATGATGTGTAGGCTACAGAGTTGTGTTCAAATTTATTGACATAATTTCTCTAGAAAGGCTTACGTACACCGTACACAAATAAGAGTAGATTCTACCTTCACACTCTTCAATGTTAATAAATTGAGAAAATATGTAGCAAGAGCGATGGCATGCGGACTGATTGTGGAAAAAATGTGAATAGCCTAATCATGACCATTTACTGCACTGCATCGTCCATTGTCTCAGTTTGGAATCTTTTTCTCAGATCAACAACAATAAGCAAAGCGTCAGATAAAAAAGAGTTTCATGTAGGCCGTGAAGCTGTGTGCAGCAATAAACTCGGCAAGCTGTCTCGCCGTTCGAAGCTTCAAACAAGAAGCATCCTTCTTGAATAATAATTGTTTAGTGTGACTTGAGAAAGTCGAGATTCATGCACTTAGCACTGCCATTGCCATTGTCATTTAAGTGCATTGGTTCTTTCAAATGAGCCTTTCGGCATTAAGCAGCCATTGCATCTTCTAAGTCCTTGCTTATTGATGTGCAGACCGAGGGCACAACTAATAAATTTAGTCTCTATAAATAAGGGTCTGCATTCACCACAACACACACACACACACACACACACACAATCACACACACACACACACAATCACACACGAGCGCGCGCACACACACCCACAAACACAAGTACACGATCACGCACAAACACACACACACAAGCACACACACACACACAAACCCACATACACATACACACACCTGCACACACCCAAAGCGCACAAACGCGCGCACACAAACACATCCACACAAACACACACAAACCCACATGCACACACACACACACACACACACATGCAAGTGCAAGACGGTTGAGTCCACCGGTCTCTGCCTGGCTTCGTTTCTGCAGCGCATCAATTTAACGCCATAACTTCTCAGCAGGTTATGGATGATGCACCATCATCACTAAGGCTTCCTAAGCCACAACAATTCTCTTCACGTTACTGTCAACTCCGCCACTGGTTGCACTCTGCCAGTGCCAGTCCCAAGCCTGGATAAACGAGGAGGGTGTCGCTAATGGTCTTTGTTACCACACAGTGACGTTAAACTGCAACTACTACTACTACTACTACTACTACTACTACTACTACTACTACTACTACTACTACTACTACTACTACTACTACTACTACTACTACTACTACTACTACTACTACTACTACTACTACTACTACTACTACTACTACTACTACTACTACTACTACTACTACTACTACTACTACTACTACTACTACTACTACTACTACTACTACTACTACTACTACTACTACTACTACTACTACTACTACTACTACTACTACTACTACTACTACTACTACTACTACTACTACTACTACTACTACTACTACTACTACTACTACTACTACTACTACTACTACTACTACGTTACTGTCGTTTTTCAAGCAGAAAGGCAAAGAGCTGGAACGATACTTTACACTGTTACGTCTGCATTATTTCCTTTGCTAGTCAATCATCATTTCATCGCAGAAATATACCACAATATTCATGAAACATATATCCTACACATGCATGCACGCACAATTAAATTTTATTAAATATGCAAGTCTTTTCTTTCATCACAAAGTAAGCCTGTAATTAAATAATTAAATAAATCTGGAATTATGCTCTTCAACTTGCAGAAATTCATTAAGCACATGCAGCTACATATGCACCAGCTACATTTGATTGCCAGTAACAGAGTCAGAATACACTGTACAGGTCCTGATGTTACATATTCAGTTCCATGGCATGCATAATTTGCATATGCATGCGCTGTAACTGGAGCGAGCGTGCTGTATGCATTGTCATTCGGCAGCACATGTTGCGCACAGTGTATTATACTATATAACTATAATACACTGTTATACAATACGGTGCTAAACAAAACGTTGTCAGTGGACTGTATCGGCCAAAAGCCACAGGTGATAATAGATAGATCGTGATCCAATTATTATAGTCAATGATATCAGAACCTTTCAGAAGAAAAAGCACGATGTATCCAGTCAGTCAGCTTCAACATCCGTTTGATGATAACTTGTGCGTCTGTTGGTATCGCTGTTCTGGAAATTTTCTAAAAGCAACGGTAAATCATATTTCACATTACGATAATTAAAACAATTGGAAATATCTGTAACTATTTATAACGCTCGTAAAGAATTATTGCCGGTGTCGCGTGATATTCTATCCCCCGAAAGCTATCCGGGAATGAATTAGTCTATCTACCGGATGGAATACAACGGGTATAAAGTATCCGGAAGAGCAGAGGTTATTCTAAGAAATTTTTAGAACTGCACAAAACGACCTTTTTAGTCGTCCGGACCAACTGTTTGATCTTCGAAATCTCGTGAAAATATTACCATTTTGAAATTTTCCCGGCCCCAAAAAACTTATGACCCTTTTTTAGTCCTTCGTTCACTATAACATTATAAGTCACTGCACAAAATCTTATTTTCAACTCCACAAATTTCTTTTCCAACTACACACTTTGTGTCCAAATAAAATATCATTGACTATAATAATTGGTTAAAATAACCCCTGCGGAGGAGGGGAGGGTAAACCGTTGAATTCCAAAAGCGTAGCCTATATTTATTGGGGGGGGGGGGGGGGAGGAAATGCGCATAATTGATAAATTTATGCTGCAATCAAAATTTAAAGTGACTCTAATTGTTTTGAGTGTCCTAAGCAATGTTCATGGCAAGGCATTTGGAATTTAGTTGGTGACTTTCAATGTTCTAAATGGTCAAACTTCAAAGTGTTCTAAAAGGAAAGCAAACAAAGTTGGCTAGTAGGAATAAACACATCAATTATTGTAAGTTAATTTGCAAAGAAATAGGCACACGCGGAAGTGGCTTAAATTTCAACTTCTCTTCATCTGGGGGATAGCCTTACTATTATTGTGGTATATTCTATTTCGTGACATCGGCCATGGCAAAAGGTCAGGTCATTCATAAAGTAGGGGTCTTATTTGGTGATCCCATAGCAGATCAACTCCCAATCTCTTAATCCAACACTAAGCAAATAATCTTTTCCGTGGCAACAACCTTTCCTAATTTACGAGCTCCGTACAGTCCATTTTCCTACATGCAACTCGCATAAGCAGCACAAGTCACTGCTTCCCAATGCCAAAACGTCGTTTTGAGGAGCGTGTGTTCCGCCTTTGCTGTATTTATAAATTCTCCATCCAAAATTATTCCTCCATCATTTGACATCTGATGGTTGCACTCCATACCATATTGCCACTCCATCTTGCCACTCAAATTCGTCATCGTTGTCTGTCGGTAGCAACGAAAACCTCGACTGCCTTTTTGGCAAATAATACGAACAGATGATATAAGGTTAAACACGGAAACTGATGCATTGAAATCCAATAATACCAGTCTGAGCTAAAAAAAAATCTGTTGCTCCCGTTTTAGCAATTCACACCACACCCTTTGTGCTCCATGTATAATATCTATTATAGGCTGAATGTCCCAACTGTTGCGTAATACACCCACGCTTTGCTTTCTGCCTTCTGTGTAAATCGTATTTGTATCAATAGTCGCCGGACATCATCGTTTTTTTATATTCTGGAGATTGGAAATCCATACATAATAATAGATGGAATTTCTTCGATAGAAACTCATTAACAGAATCTCCTCTCTGTCTGTCTGTCTGTCTATCTATGTTGCTTTCTGTAGACTTTTCTGTCTCTGCCTCTGTCTCGTTTCCAACCTCAATTTTCGTCCATTTCCGTCTCCGTCTATGCCTATGTTTCTCTGTCACTCTGTGTCTCTCTGTCGGTCTCTGTCTCTCTCTGTCTGTCTATGTCTGTCTGTCTGTCTGTCTGTCTCTGTCTGTCTGTCTCTGTCTGTCTGTCAATGTCTGTCTGTCAATGTCTGTCTGTCTCTGTCTGTCTATCTCTGTCTGTCTGTCTCTGTCTGTCTGTCTCTCTGTCTGTTTAACTCTGACTCTCTCTCCTCTCTCTGTCTCTCTTTGTCTTTCTCTGTCTGTCTCTGTATCTGTCGCTATCTTTGTCTCTGTCTCTCACTCTCAATCTCTCTGTCTCTGTCTCTGTCCCTGTCTCTGTCTCTGCTTCTGTCTCTCTTTGTCTGTCTGTCTCTCTTTGTCTCTCTGTCTCTCTTTGTCTCTCTGTCTCTCTTTGTCTGTCTGTCTCTCTTTGTCTCTCTGTCTCTCTTTGTCTGTCTGTCTCTCTTTGTCTCTCTATCTCTCTTTGTCTCTCTGTTTCTCTTTGTCTGTCTGTCTCTCTTTGTCTGTCTGTCTGTCTGTCTGTCTGTCTGTCTGTCTGTCTGTCTCTCTCTCTCTCTCTCTCTCTCTCTCTCGTTTCTTCGTCCAAAATTGACGGTGAATTCGTCGAGAAAATTGACGATCAACTGCGATGTTGACCGAATAACGCAGCAAATCGTCGATGTATCTCGTGTCGTGAT
>OX243827.1:20522861-20555361 GCA_945859605.1 Lumbricus rubellus | reverse complement strand
CAATGTCGTCACATATCGAAGATCAGCCACCAGTCGGCATTCGGCAATTTTATTTAATGTCCGCCTCGTTATTGTTTAGACTGAGTGTAATCACTATTATCACTGTTTCTGTGGCGTTAGGTTGAACAGCTGTCGTTATCGTTAAATTGACAGCAAAAATCAAACATAGTACGAAATACATAAGATCAAGAAGAGGAAGACAGGTTAGCTCCATTTAACCCCAGTTTGACAAATGCAGACTACATACAAAGCATAAGCGTAATGTAGCATAATGAAAAGTAATACAGAATTGCGTGGTGAGGCTTGATTTGAAGCGTACAATGCATTGCGCAGTAGGCCTACATGGGTAGTGCAAGAATCAGAGTACATGTAGGTCTATAATAGTGAGGATTTGGGATGCAACTTCAAAGTTTGAACACATTATCAGAGACCATGGGGTGGTTATCTCCCCTCTTTGCAGGGTAGCTAATCCTACCCTCTTTTCTCGGCATCACGCCCAGTAAATATAATGTACAATTTTTTCCTCGTCACCAAATTCAGACATGAAGTCTATGTCTAAATTTTACAGACCATTTTCGCATTTCCACCATTTACCTCGTTTCTCCATTTCCTCGTCTCCACCGGTTCCTCCATTAACCATTCTCATCCTTTTATCTGGAATATCAGCTATACCCACTTGGTAAGCTCATTTCCGGCAGACTGAGCACGCTCCCCGGCATTCTTTGAACCTACGATTTCTCAGGAAACAACATGATGAACAATAATTTGCTACTAATGTGAAATCAGTGCTGGTGCAACGTGACAGAGTTCCTCCCCTAAAAATCTTCTCCGACCCCCTCACAGACTCTATTTTGAAACAGATTCTCCCCGGCGGATGTGTTTCAGAATAATTTCGCCTCCGCCACCGCCACCATCGCCGCCGCCACCACCAACATCAACAACGTCAACAGCAACACCACCACCACCACCACCACCGCCACCACCACCACCATCAACAACAGCAACACCACCACCATCATCACCACCATACCACCACCACCACTACCACCACCACCACCACCACCACCACCATCATCATCATCATCATCATCATCATCATCATCATCATCATCATCATCATCATCATCATCATCACCATCACCACCACCACCAATCCACCACACCACACCACACCACCACCATCTTTCATCCCTCTCAATGACCGTTTTAACAACATGCAAGACTTTATTACCTGAGTGACTTACTAACTGTGGTGACTGTTTTATTATTATACGTGCACTTGGATTCATAATTATGTCGACCAGATGTATGTGATATTCGGAGTGTTGCACAAATCCATATGCAGGTGCAGTATCCTATATTATCGGTGTTTATGTCCCCATGTCACATTAATTTTTATGTTCAAGCCTCGTGTTTAGATCACAATGAATCGGTTTATGTGAATTATGGTCCTGACAGGAACTGAGGAAAATAAGAAATAGGACGAAGAAAAGGACGGAGGAAAGGACGAAGGAAATGACGAAGGAAAGGACGAAGGAAAGGACGAAAGAAAGGACAAAGGAAAGGACGAAGGAAAGTACGAAGAAAAAGGATGAAGGAAAGGACGAAGAAAAGTACGAAGGAAAAGATGAAGAAAAGGATGAAGGCAAGTACGAAGAAGAAGAAATAGAAGGAAGAGTAAATATGGAAGAAACTTGCGATGAAAGAAGACAAAAAATAATGAAGCAGGAAAATTAGAGAGGGAGGAATAGGAAGATAAGGAAGAAGCTTAAAGGAAAGATGAGAGAGAGTATTAGATATGAAGGAGTAGGAAGAGGCGAATGTGGTCAAGGAAGGAATGGTATACTATATAAATTAAATATATATATATATATAAAGTTTGATATATTATGTAATGTATATCATAGATATACATATAAAAATAATATATATTATGTATAATAAGTAATTTTAGACCTATCTACTTATTCTATCAGCCATGGGGATGTTTGTCACAAGCGAAGGTTTGCGGCAAGATTGATGGCTATTGATGAGGCAAGGCATTTGATAAGCCATAAATCCTGATGCCTAAAGAGGACGGAGTAGAAGGAGGAGGAGGAGGAGGAGGAGGAGGAGGAGGAGGAGGAGGAGGAGGAGGAGGAGGAGGAGGAGGAGGAGGAGGAGGAGGAGAAGGAGGAGGAGGAGGAGGAGGAGGAGGAGGAATAGAAGAAGGAGGAGTAGAAGGAGGAGGAGGAGGAGTAGAAGGAGAAGGAGGAGAAGAAGGAGTAGGAATGAGAGGAGGAAGAGGAGGAGGAGGACATGAAGAAGAGCAGGGGAGGATGCCAAAGAAATTGTGTGAGAGAGGATGAAGATGTAGAAGAGGGGTTGTAGAGGGAAGATGGAGGAGCAAGAGCAAACGAATTGGAGAGGATGAGGATGAATTGGATGAGTAAGTAGGAGAGAAAGATATATTAAGAGAAGCATCAGAAAGAGAGCGAGGTGATGAGGATGCATGGAAACAACAACAGTTGATCATGGAGGAAGAAGAGCAGGAAGAGGAAGAGAAGGAGAAAGAAGAGGGGCAGGAAGAGGAGGAGGAGGAGGAGGAGAAAGAGGAGCAGGAAGAGGAGGAGGAGAAAGAAGATGAAGATAAGGAGGAAGAGGAGGAGGAAGAGGAGCAGGAAGAGGAGCAGGAAGAGAAGCAGGAAGAGGAGGAGGCGGAAGAGGAGCAGAAAGAGGAGAAGCAGGAAGAGGAGGAGGAGGAGCAGGAAGAGGAGCAGGAAGAGGAGCAGGAAGAGGAGAAGAAGAAGAAAGTGGAAGTGGACGAGTGAGGGAAGGAGGAAGAATGAGAGGATGAGCAAAGGAAGAAGAAAAAAGAGGTATAGAGGCTAAGAGCAGGAGGATGAAGAAAAATCTGGAGACGATGAAGAAAAAACTGGGGAGAGGCATAGAATAGAGAAGAGCTGTTTTAAGACGCCCCTTGTCATGTTCCGAAAAGTCGCTTAACAAGAAGCCAGATAAAAACACACATCGAGGATACAAGAGGAGAAGCAGGAGGCTGCGGATGAGAAGGAGGCTGAGGAGGCTGAGGATAGTGACGGCTGCTGAAACAGGAAGTCTTCGCGGATGATTGATGATACTGAATCGTCGTTTTTCATTCGTCCGATTTCTTCATCTGAGGATGGTTTCGCAGTTTAAGTCACTGACGTTTCTTCAGAATGAAGAAGAATTGCAATTTTGGAATTTAATGCTCAGAAATTGCGATTCGAATAGCAAAATATGCAGTGAGTGAGTGTGATGTCCACTCGTCGTGATCAGTTTATGCTGCAACACGCGGTCAGCGATGGACACAAGCGGCCTGTCGCTGCAACCACTGCTGCTGCTGCTGCAGCTGCTGAATCCATGAGACCGCTGCTGCTCACCAGCGTTTACTTGACCATGCAGTACTGGACGGATGGCTGGATGGATGGCAACAGAAAGCAGGAATGATGATGCTAAACCGGAAAGATAGGCTACTTCACGCATCACTGCACGTGATCAGGTAAGCGAATAAACGAGCGCCCCATAAATGTCGACGATTTTCGCGCGTTCTGCTGTGGTCCCGGGGCGGATGATGTTTTCCACATGAGATGCGGCGTCTGGTCAGATAGGTTGTTTTAAACTTTATGTGGTCACTGCTTATAGATCTAATAATTTATGATTTCATCCGGTTTACAATTTATTAATTGACTCTAAGGTGTTTGCGTATATTTATGCGGCGTGTTCATGTGTGTGTATAATTATGTGTTTGTGTGTGTATATTGGTGTTATCGTTATTATGTATAAGTACATGTGTGTGTGTGTGTGTGTGTGTGTGTGTGTATGTGTGTGTGTGTGTGTGTGTGTGTGTGTGTGTGTGTGTGTGTGTGTGTGTGTGTGCCCATGCGTTCTGTGTTGGTATGTAAATTTAAATATGCATAGACTAATAATTATGGACAAACATTTTAAATTGGAATTACTCCAGTAATACCTGCAGACATGCATTACTGCCTGTCCAACACCCAGAGAGAGGAGTTTTAAATACGCCCCATGCTCACCCACCCATCCCCCAAAAGCCAACTTAACCAGACACTGTCATGTATAATGTCTTCTCAAAACCTTTGTCTTTTAAAGAATTAAGACAGAAACGATTAGGGCTATTATAGTTTCAGTTTAGCAATGCTACGATAGCAAATATCATAAGCGTCACCCTCCTCCTTCATCCGGACTTGGGACTGGCACTGCCAGAGCAGTGGTGCAGTTATATGTGAAGGGTATGTGATTCTATGCTATTCCTAATCGTTCTAGGTTCTAGAATCTAGATAGGCGTACTCACGTTATGATTACACTACGGAATATTGCTTTGTTTTATATAAGTAGTAATGTGATAGTGTTAAAGGTGTCTAATTTGTAACACAACTTCACAATTAATCTTCTTAAATATCTGCCAAGATCTTGAGGAAAAAGCCAAGGAGCGGTATATTTTCTAAATATTATTAAACTACGGAATAATGTTTTGTTCTATATAAATAGTAATGTCATAGTGTTAAAGGTGTCTAATTTGTAACACAACTTCACAATAATATTAATCTTCTTAAATATCAGCCAAGATCTTGGGGAAAAAGCCAAGGAGCGTTATAATTGCTAAACTAATTTAATATGATTAAACTACGCAATAATGTTTTGTTCTATATAAGTAGTTATGTGATAGTGTTAAAGATGTCTAATTGTCACGCAACTTCACAATTAATCTATGATCATCTTTCCTCATTGTCCGTGTTTCCAATCCATACTGGACTACGTACCGAAACTCCACACCAGCGTCTTGACCTGTTGTCCATTCTCTTTCTCAGGTTCTTATTTCGTTTTGTTCTACGGCCTATCCCTCTTTTGTGCTTCTTTTCCATGCATGACCATTCTTTTTTAAATTTAAATTACTTCCACATGGCATCATTAATTTTGTGACCATAATTTCTGGCAGGGCGGATACAGAAATTTTGGAAAAGGGCAGGGACCAAAATGTGGGGCCCTGGGCAGAAATTTTTTTCGTTGGTCTTTTGCCCAAAAATCTTATGACCTTTTTTGATCTTTGCTCACCTTCTCAAGAAACTTATAAAAATCCGTGACAACTCCGCTTATTTGAAATCTGATGACCTTTTTGTAGTCATTATATTTCCTTTTCTCTCTCACTTTCATGTTGCTGTTGCATTTCACATGGTTTGAAAGCTTCTTGAAACTTGATGGGATGCACGTCCTATGCAAATCTCTGAATGGGAGGCCATGGCAAAATTGCCCCCCCCCCCCTCTGGATCCGCCTCTGCCTCCTATGTAGCAGAATTTCCATAGCAATACAATTAATCAGCTTTTAATCGCCATCTCACGGCCAATACTTATGACGTCGACGACTGTCCAAGACTAGTGTCCACTACGCTCATCATAAATTCGACTATACGGCAGAAGTTTATCTATTTATTTTGAATACAGTTTTAAAGGTGTATAAAAAAATTAAGTCTAGAACGAAAGTGTAGAGCGAACAGAAGGAGAAGGCGCATTCAAAAGAGAACGCCCAATCTAGGCAAATGATCGAGACTGAGCCATAGCAGTTCTAATACGATGTTTGTTTGTATGTGCACATGTCAAAGCGTCCCTTCAAGCCCACTACTCATAGGCGCTCCCGACTGCAGTGCGGACACTGCGTCGGAGTTTCACGGCAAAGCGCCGAGCAATTGCGAGTGAAGGGCTTGTCCAAGATCCCTACGCGGTGACTCAAGGTGAATTCGAACCTGCAACCCTCAGGCTGCAAGGCAACGAACATACACACTACACCATGGCGTATTGTGAGGGGCGGCGGAATTGGCGAGAGTCAAAGGTCAAGTCTTTTGAAGAGAACGACGTGGACTTGTATCAGTTTCAGTTGTCTATGTGTCTGTCTGTCTGTCTGTCTGTCTGTCTGTCTGTCTGTCTGTCTGTCTGTCTGTCTGTCTGTCTGTCTGTCTGTCTGTCTCTCTCTCTCTCTCTCTCTCTCTCTCTCTCTCTCTCTCTCTCTCTCTCTCTCTCTCTCTCTCTGTCCAACTGCCACCATCTCTTTCTCTGCCTCAGTGTCCCTTCCTCTGCCATCTTCTTACCGGCATTGGCACTCTCTCTCTCTCTCTCTCTCTCTCTCTCTCTCTCTCTCTCTCTCTCCTCTCTCTCTCTCTCTCTCTCTCTCTCTCTCTCTCTCTCTCTCTCTGTCTATCTGTCTATCTGTCTGTTTGACTGTCTGGGCGTTCGTCTGTCGTCGTTAATTAGCTTATTGTAGTTTGCGGCGCTGTCGAGGTAACTAGAAAACATTCTAAATCAGTCTCTTTAGGTCTTTCATTTGCTCGAACGAGAAAGACAAATAGACAGAGACAGACCGAGAAAGAGACACACAGAGAGAGACATAAAGAGAGAAAGAGAGACAGACAGACATAAGAGAAGGAGCGAAAGAGAGAAAGAGAGAAAGAGAGAACGCGAGGGAGACAGAGACAGAGGCAGACAGACAGAGACAGAGAGAGGGAGAGACAGACAGACAGACAGACAGAGGCAGAGACAGAGACAGAGACATAAAGAGAGAGAGAGAGAGACAGACAGACAGAGACAGAGACAGAGAGAGAGAGAGACAGAGGGGGAGACAGATACAGAGAGACAGAGAGAGACATATAGAGACAGACAGACAGAGAAGGAGACAGAGATAGAGACAGAGACAGAGACAGACAGCCAGACAGAGAGACAGAGAGAGAGTTATAGAGAGAGTGTGGGATTTGCAGATTTATTGAGACTGGACGGCGGTGAGAACCCAGAACACATCGGCGACGTTTACGACAAAATACGACACAGATGCTTCTGTCTGGCGCCGACAAGCAAAGCATTTCTCCCTATAATACATTCGTTGAATAATAAATTTATTTTCCAATGTCTTTCAATCAAGGTTTTAACAAAGAAGTTCCTTGTCGTGGATGAATGTTAAACTTAGTGCGTTGCCTACTAATAATAAGAATCTTCTTCTTCTTTGGTTCTCTGCCGTCAGGCAGGTTCATATGTCCAATGACGCCACGCATATCTGTTCTGTGCATCCATCTTTAGCCCTCTGTAACCGTCCTTTGTCATCATCCAGTCCAGTAGCATTGTTCTTGGTCTTCCTCTTGTCTTTTTCCCCTCCATTCTTCCTTCGATGATATCCCGTACTATGGTGTCACTCCTCATGATGTGTCCAATCCAGTTTCTCTGTCGCCTCCGTATTGTCTCCATCATTGATCGTTCCTCTCCCACCATCTGCAGTATTTCTTCGTTTGTCTTGTGTTCCATCCAGCTGACACGCTTCATTCTTCGCCAAATCCACATTTCGAAAGCCTCCAATCGTCTTATGTCATCCTTTCTCATTGTCCATGTTTCTGGCCCATACAGGACCACACTCCACACCAGCGTCTTGACCATCCTCTTTTTAAGGCTCATATTTAGTTTTCCTCTGAGGAGTTCCCCTCTGTTGTTGAATGCGTCTTTTCCCATGGCTATTCTTCTTTTTATTTCTATATGGCATCTTGCATCATCTGTGACCATACTTCCTAGGTAGCAGAATTTCTCTACCTGTTCTATTTCCTCTCCGTTTACTGTGATCTTAAGAATTGCTTCCTTTCCTCCTTTGCTTATCCTCATAGTCTTTGTCTTTTTGATGTTTATTTTCATGTCGTATTCTGTCGATATCATGTTCAGTCGATCCATCATTCTTTGTAATCCTTCTTGAGTGCCTGCCAACATTGCCTGATCGTCCGCAAACCTCAGAGCTTTTATCAGTCTTCCTCCTACCTTTATCCCCTCATTCACTTCTTCCAGTGTTTCTCTTACAATTTCTTCTATATAGATATTAAACAATATTGGGGATAGTGGGCATCCTTGCCTCACACCTCTTCCTATCTTTCCTGGTTCCGAGTATTCACCATCAATTCTTATTTTCACCTTCTGTCCCATATATAGATTACCTATCAATCTCCTTTCCTGCCATTCCACTCCTATTCGTCTTAACGCACTCATCAGCTTCTTCCAATCGACCCTGTCAAATGCTTTTTCATAGTCAACGTAGCATATGAATATGTCCTGTCCATGCTGGATGCTTCTTTCTGTTAGAATTCTCAGTGCTGCAATCGCGTCTCTTGTTCCTCTTCCCTTTCTGAAGCCAAATTGATCATCTCCAATGCATTTATCATTTTCTGCTCTTGCCTGTAGTCTTTTCGTGATAACTCTTAGTAGAATCTTTGATGCATGGGTAAGGAGACTTATAGTGCGGTGGTCCTCGCATGTTGTTGCGTTTGGCTTTTTCTTGATTGGAATCATTATTGTTTGCATGAAGTCTTCTGGCCACTCTCCAGTATTGTAGATGTCCTGGCACAGCCGCACCAGTTCTCCCATTGCCTTCTCTCCTAGGTTCCTCAGTATCTCAATGGGGATGTTATCTATTCCCTCTGCCTTGTTGTTTTTCATATCACTGATTGCAGCCATGATCTCCTCTTTGAGCACCTCCAGTCCTCTGTCATTTCCATTCTGTGCTTGTGCCTGTTCCTCCTCCTCGTTCTCCAGGCTACTGTTTCCCATGTATAACTCTTCCACGTATTCCTTCCATCGACTCCTTATCTCATCTGGGTCCTCCAGTAGCTTGCCGTCTTTGTTCTTGATTGCATTTCCTCTATCCATATTCGGCTTCTTTCCCAGTGACTTGATTCTGCTGTAAACTAGGTCGTGTCGACCTTTTTCCTGAAGCATTTCCATCTCTTTGCATCTCTCCTCCCACCATTCCTCTTTTGCTTTATCCGTTGTTCTCCTTAATTGGTTGTTCAGTCTTTTGTACTCTTTCTTTGCTTCTTCGGTACTCTGATGCTTCCATTTTCTTCTTTCTTCCATATCCTCTAGCATCTTCGGTGTTACCCATGGCTTACGAGGTTCTGCACCCGTCTGAAATCCCACAATCTTTGTCGTCTCACTAATCACAATCTCCTTTAGGTTCCTCCATCTAACTTCTGTTGTTACGTCCGAACTTGACTCCTCTACCCTTTCCTCTATTCTTTCTGACAGTTCGTTACTTTTCGTCTTCATATTTTCCTTATCCCACTTCCTTTTAGCTATCCTTTTCTTTTTGACAAACTTAAGTTGCAGGTTCACTGTCATGGCCACAAGATTATGGTCTGTATCCGCATCAGCTCCCGGCAGGGCTCTTGAGTTCTTTACGCTGTTTCTGTATCTTTCTCTGACCATGATGTAATCTATTTGATACCTTTCCCTATCACCTGGTGCCTTCCATGTATATCTGCGCCTTTTCTCCTGTTGGAACCATGTGTTTGTCACTACCAGTTTTTGTCCTTTGCAGAATTCCACCAGCTTTTCTCCTCTCTCGTTTCTGCTCCCCAGTCCAAAATTTCCTACAATACCCTCCTGTCTTCCTTCTCCAACTATTGCATTCCAATCACCCATTACAATCACGTACTCGCTGCCTTTGATATTCGCCAGGCTTTCCTCTATCACTTCATACATGTCATCCACCTCTTCATCCTCATGAGCTGTTGTTGGCATGTATGCTTGGAATACTATTATGTCGACTGGATATGCTCGTATCGTCACTATCAGCAGCCTGTCCTCGTGTCTCTCCACTCTTAATACACTTTTGGCGACTCTCTCCGACAGTAAGATGGCAACTCCATTCTGGCTCTTCTCTCCTCCAGCATAAATTACCTTTATACCATCACTTGTGATTTCCCCACCATCCTTCCATCTCACCTCAGACAATCCTAGAATGTCTAAGTCTGCCCTTCTCATCTCTTTGATCACATTAGCCAATTTACCGGGTCTCCTCATTGTTCTTACATTCCAGGTCCCTATTTTTAGTTTTTCCTTTTTCTGCGTTGCGTTAGTCTGGAAGGATTTCGTTTGATGACGACCTAGGGAGCCTTGTCCCCCTCTGCCGAACGCGACTCTTTCCAGTGGCTGGATTGAGTCGTTCACGTTGTTGTCTACATTCTTTATTGTCGTCATTTTACACATTCCTCGGGATGAGTAGGGAGGTGGTCTCCCGTTGCCTTCCTCCCGGTGTTTTTACGGAGAGACACCATCTCTCAGCGTCGATGTCGTCCATCGTCCGTCCTTCAGCTTCTTCGCCCATGGGGCACTCGCTTATACCGGCGAGTACTCGGTCGTCCACCACGCACTCCGTTGAAACAGGAGGGACCCCGAGAAGGTGGCGTGGGTGGACATTTGAGCAGCAGAGGCTATTTGAGTCGCTTGCATGCCCCATTCCCCTCCCAATAAGAATCAAACAGCGTAAAAAAGGTGTTTAATTTCAGATTGCAACTAAGCTTAATATGCCTGTTAATAGGTGTAACAGAGTGCAATTATTTTCTTTTCATTTTTGCAATTTTTTGTTTTCCCTCTTTTAATTCTGCGTTTTACCGTTTTTTAACATCTATGCGCCAAAGCAACGGGTGTTTACAACCAGACATTTTGTGCTTCAACGACGAGTCCTATGGCGTGGCCAAATACTTGTATAGGCTATTAGGCTTACACAGGACGATGCTACTGTAACAGGCGTGAAAGAATCGCGAGTTGCCGACCAGCATCACAAGTATCCACCGCGGATAGCGGAAGCCTCTCATAAAGACGACCGTGATGAGGGACGTGTAGGGATGGTGACGCCACCAGCATCAGTATCCACTGATAAATCCCGGGCAATCAGAGAGCGCTTTGAGCAGGCAGCAGTAGCCGCGGAAAGATGCTCGAAGGGTATAGGAGCCGCGGTGTGATGCGCAGAGGGGATGGAGGGGATGACATGGATAGAGAGATCAGTTTGATGACAGCTACTGAGGATGCTGCTATAGAAACCCGAACACGCCGAACAGCCTCTCAACTCATCGTCGCTATGCAATGAAGATTGCTGATTAGTGGGGAGATTGAATTTTGAGCTGTATAGGCTACATGCGTCGGCGGACCACTTTAGATGCTAGAGCGTGCGCCGCGTGTAAAAGCCCGTTTTGTTTGGTCACGTTTCCGGGCTGTACACGACCCGTGCATGACCGAATTGACAACTAGGAGACCGTGGTCTACACGTCGTATATGGACCATGCTGTAGGCGGGCACATTGGCATACATATTCGCAAATGTGCATACGAGCGCGCATATACATGTCTACACACCCGAATTGATAATTTTATCCATACATTTAAACATTTATTACACAAGCCCGCGTATAATAACACACGGCACACTAACAGTGCAAGTCTAGAGAAAGGAAAAGTTAACACTAACCGTCTTTGTTATAAAAAAAACAGTGTCATTAAGGTGCAGTTGATCAACGAAGAAGAAATATTGCTGATGGAAGTCTTTCAAGCGAAGTGACAAGCTATATTGTTTGCTATATTTAAAGCAGGCTCCGATTTGTGGTTAACTTTAACTGTCTTCAGAAGTGGGTTAAGTAACAAGAGACTTCATACTGCTCTGATACTTCAACATTTGAGACAGGTTTTTCAGAGGTTGCCAGCACAATAATTATTCCGTTAATTAATTGTCTGTTCCATTTCTGTTGCAGCCAAGACCTAATTCTTAGCACCATCGGACTGTTCTTACTTTTCTTGTACTACCCCTTACAACCTATATATGTTGAAATAAAAGGGCCGTTAGGCATATTTCAGAAACCGTTTCAATCATTTAAAAGGTGTTCAAAAACAACTTAACATGTAGAGTTGTAGACCATGTACAATTTATTGTACATTATGATAGACCTACAAACAGAAGTTTATCAATGTTGAATTGTCAAAATAATCGTAATTATGATTAATTCAAGATTATTACTAATTTCTAAAGATGCTCCGAGGTTCATAGATTCCACAGGGAGAAGCAGGATGAGAATTGCCGGGAGGGTTGGGGTTTCAACCCCCAGTGTTTCTTAGAGCCCATGTTAAAGTATGTTTTTCACACCCAAATTCCAAGTGGATCATTGTCCAGCCCCCCAGTTATTTTTCCACAATTCTTACACTGGGGATAAGGAATCCATATTTTAACGACATCTTATGACGTGCGCTGCAAATTTAAAAAAATATTGTTTTTCAATCAATCATTCAGATTCTGATATAGCGCCTTATCAATCGGCACATTGTGCTGATCGGGCAGCACTTAACGGTACCCGTGTCAACCGCTAACATCTGGCTGTATATCCATCTCTCCACCTCTGCCGCCTTTTCCACCATTCCCATGCCATCCATCTCTTGCAGCCATTCACATCTACGCCTCGGTCATCCATCTTGCTCCGTCTGAATTGCGTGAATGGCCAAATTGGAGGACTTTTTCTGCGACCATGGATTTCCTCACCAGATAGATTGAAGCGTGAAGCACTGATATGCTAACTGCAGCGCTTTTTCAATATATTTTCTATTTTCTTGTTTAAAAGGTGTGCAAGGCACACACTGTCATGAACGTCTCTGCATGGACCCAGCCGCATGCAATAGATATAGACCCATGTTGTTAAAGAGGCTCAAAGGACAACGCGAGAATTGATTCATTGAGATTAAAACCATGGAGTTCTTCTGACAACTTTGATTTATCTGGCCTCGGTGTATGAACAAGTTTCAATTTATCTCTGTCTACTTGTGTGTATGGCACTGTCTGCCTGTGTGTCTGCCTGTCTGTCAGTATGTCTGCCTGCTTGTCTGTCTGACTGTCTGTTTGTTTGCCTGCTTGTCTGTCTCCCCATCCGTCCGTCAGTCCGTCCGTCCGTCCGTCTGTCTATTTGACTGCCTGCTTTCCAACGAGCTTCTCAACCTCTAAGTGTTCCTTTATTCCCTTCTATTTCCACTATTTCATTAGCATGCACACTGCACAGCAGCTGTACACCATAAACTCCTTATATATGACACGAGCGCTGATACATCTCAGTCCGAACACGAAACTCTCAAATTAGTTGAGCCATGAAAATTGACCGTATATTATTATTATAAGAGACTCTTGCTATAGTCTCTTGTGTGTATATATATAATTATATATGTATATGTATATATCTATATATATATAGATATATATATATATATATAAGAGAGACTCTTGCTATAGTCTCTTGTGTGTATATATATATAATTATATATATATGTATATATCTATATATATATATATATATATATAAGAGAGACTCTTGCTATAGTCTCTTGTGTGTATATATATATAATTATATATGTATATGTATATATCTATATATATATAATTATATATGTATATGTATATATATATCTATATATATATATATATATATATGTTTTGGTGGCACATGCGTACGAACCTCTGAGATGGCGCCATAAAGGGTTCCAGCGTACCTCTGCTGATTCCCTGCTATACGTTTGCACTCGTACCGACGAATGACCGCGTCACTTATAGTTTGGTTCAACAGTAGATAAACAGAGACATTTGGACGAACAAAAAAAGAGAAAGAGAGTGACAGACAGACAGAGTGTTAAAGGGAATTAGGAGTAGCGATTAACCGAGACAGATAGACATAGAGACAGACAGACAGATAAGGAGTGAGAAAAAGAGAGAAAGATAGACATGTAAAAATACAGACAGACAGACAGACAGACAGACAGACAGAAAGAAAGATAAAAGGAATTAGGAGTAGCGATTAACCAAAACAGATGGAGAGAGAGACAGACACACAGACACACAGACAGACAGACAGAGACAGAGGGACAGAGACAGAGAGGGACAGAGACAGACAAACAGAGACAGACATAGACAGAGGGACAGAGAGAAAGAAAGACAGAGAAGAGAGAGAGAGAGAGAGAAAGAGAGAGAGAGAGACAGACAGACAGACAGAGAAACAAAAAAACAGGCAGACAGACAGACAGAGATGTCTTCAAACCTATAGTCAATGCTGTGAAATCCTATTACTGGATATGTCCACCTGATTTACAACAAGAGACAGCAGTCAGCCAGTCGCCCCCGCTGCTTCTCTGAAGTCATCTGCTTCTGTAACCATGGCGACCCGTGAAATGGACGGAGACGCCTTTCGAATGACAATCGCAAAGTGACCCCGCCGACCCCGGGTTGATTTCGTTGCTTAGCAACGCCATTGTCCCTATATCCAATGATTTACGACCCCAGCTGTATGGCAGCTGCTGATGCTGATGCTTCTGCAGTCATCACAGCGCACTTGTTAGCTCTCTGTTAGAGGTGGTGCTAGCTCGATAGCACAGTGGTTTACGCGCTGGGCTGTTAGTCGAACGGTTGTGGGTTCAAAACCCGCCAAGGCAGAAGTATGAGGCCTTGGGGCAGAAAGGATGAGGTTTTGATGCTAAAGTAATCTAGAAGTCTATGGTTCGAATCCATCTCAAGCCACCGCTTTCAGGTTTTCTACAGGTTTCATGCATGTAATTAAATCTGAATTGTTGCCTGTCCTCATTTGCACTTCATTTACATCTCAGTCAGTCAGTCAGTCAGTCAGTCAGTCGATTGATTGATGGATTGACTGACTCATTGATTGACTGACTGACTGACTGACTGATTGATTGATTGATTGATTGGTTGATTGATTGATTGATTGATGGATTGATTGATTGATTGATTAAATGATTGATTGACTGACTGACTCATTGATTGATTGACTGACTGACTGACTGATTGATTGGTTGGTTGATTGATTGATTGGTTGGTTGATTGATTGATGGATTGATTGACTGATTGATTGATTTACTGATTGATTGATCGATTGATTGATTGATTGATTGACTGATTGACTGACTGGCAAGCGTATGTATACAGACAATTTGACGCAATAATTCCTTAGATATACGCTAATGCAGGGGTGTCAAACCTTTTTTAGTGGCGGGCCAGTTTGAACATCTTCCAACAAGTGGCGGGCCAGTGTGAACATTTTTTAGCAAGTGGCGGGCCAGGGTGTCGAAGCTCCTGAGCAAAATTGGGTAGTGATCTGAGAGGGAGCTCCAGGCTTGGTCAGCCAATTCCCGGAAAAGTCCAAATATTGCGAAAAGATCTTGATTCAATGTCCACTTTTCGCTTTTTTATTAAATTTTGACAACATTTTAAATATTTTTTTGATCTTTAGGGAAGGCTCCGCGGGCCAGAAAAAAATTGTTGGCGGGCCAGAAATGGCCCGCGGGCCAGCTCTTTGACACCTCTGCGCTAATGGATGCTTCCGAATGTCCCTACAAATGGTCTAATGCAGTGGGAAATATAGAGCAATAATAATTATGCACACAGATAGAGACTGACAAACAGACATATGCTACAGATACACAAACAGACAGACAGACAAACAGATACACAGACAGACACACCGACGAATAGACAAACAGTAGGACTGTTGCACTGACCGACGGAGCGGACGTGGTTTTGCGGTGCATGCGAATGTTTTAAAAGAAGTAAATTTCGGTGTAAACCGGAAATCGAGACCCGTTATAAATCGTCTGATTCGATTCGTCTTCGGTTGCTATGCACTCAATGACGTAAGCATTACGTCGACGATGACGTCAGTGGCACAACATGGCACAGCGCAACGATCGACTCGGCTTATACGACAGAACATAACTCAGCGGTTGAGCCAATCGATGGTATAAGTCTTGTATGACATCCGCTTGGATACAAGACTCTTAGCTTAAGAAGAGAGAGAGGGAGGGAGAGAGAGACACACACACAGACAGATAGACAGAGAGACAGACAAACGGACGGACAGACAGACAGAGAGACAGAGAGGGACATAGAGAGACTGAGACTGAGACTGAGGCAGAGACAGAGACAGAGACAGAGACAGAGACAGAGGCAGAGGCAAACAGACAGACATGGCGGACAGATAGACTGGCAAACATCATGGGCAGCCAGACAATCCGGAAATTCGGCATGTATGCTGGACATAAGATTGCATGTAAGATTTTGACTCAAAATGATGGGAGAAGGAAGAGAGAGACAGGTCGACGAACACAGACACACAGGGTGAGAATTGCCTGGGGGTTGGGAGGGGGGGTTCAACCCCCCCCCAGTCTTTTTTAGAGCCCCATGTTAAAGTATGTTTTTCATACCCCAATTTCAAGTTTATCATAGGCCAACCCCCCAGTTATTTTTCCACAATTCTCATACTGCAGACACAGACACATAATAGATAGACACAATGTCATAGGCATTAGTGAGAACGAGAAGAACCAAAGAGAAGTCACACAAAAAGTCACGCGCGAGCAGACAGATATAGAAATACAGACGGGCAGGCAGACAGACAGACAGACAGACAGACAGACAGACAGACAGACAGACAGACAGACAGACAGACAGACAGACAGACAGACAGACAGAGAGTCAAACACACAGAGAAATAGACACTTAAAAGTCTATCGCGAACATAGATTGCATACCGTTCTAAGGAGCAGCTATACGCTACTAACAGAGGCAGACAGACAGACAAACAAACAGATAGAATAATTGAGAAGGAGAAAGAATGGATGAGAATCAGTCGTAAAGTTTCATTGAGATTGGAAGCGCCACTGTCATCCATTGTGAAATCCACTCAATGTCAAAGTCTATTTAGATGAGCTGTCCATTGATGCTCTCACATCAGCATTCAGCAGCCAAATCCAGCATCCTTACTACCTGCTGCATCAACGGCGTCTTCTTGCTCATCATCATCATCATAATTGTCATCATCATCATCATCATCATCATCATCATCATCATCATCATCATTGTCATCATTGTCATCATTGTCATCATCATCATCATCATCATCATCATCATCATCATCATCATCATCATCATCATCATCATCATCATCATCATCATCATCATCATCATCATCATCATCATCGTCATCGTCATCGTCATCGTCATCATATTCATCTTCATTGTCATCATCATCACCACCACTACCACCACCACCACCACCATCATCATCATCATCATCATATTCATCTTCACTGTCATCATCATCACCACCACTACCACCACCACCATCATCATCATCAACATAATCATCACCACCTTAATCGTCATCGTCATCAAAATCATCATTCTTATCACCACCACTACCATCGTCGTCATCATCATCATTATAGTCACCCCAATGCAGTTATCGTCAACATCCACCAATTCACCATCATCATAGTCGTCGTCATCGTCATTACCACCACAAGCAAATCCAGCGGCATCTTATTCCCAACAGAACTGAAGCAGCAGCAGCAGCAGGATCTCTATACTGCCATCCGCATCTTTACAACCACTCTAGCATCACCAATAGCAGCAGCGATAGCAGCAGCATCAGCAGCTCGAGCTGTCGCAGAGCTCTTCACCAACATCAGCAGCAACATCAGCAGCAGCAGCAGCAGCAGCAGGATCTCTATACTGCCATCCGCATCTTTACAACCACTCTAGCATCACCAATAGCAGCAGCGATAGCAGCAGCATCAGCAGCTCGAGCTGTCGCAGAGCTCTTCACCAACATCAGCAGCAACATCAGCAGCAGCAGCAGCAGCAGCAGGATCTCTATACTGCCATCCGCATCTTTACAACCACTCTAGCATCACCAATAGCAGCAGCGATAGCAGCAGCATCAGCAGCTCGAGCTGTCGCAGAGCTCTTCACCAACATCAGCAGCAACATCAGCAGCAGCAGCAGCAGCAGCAACCCTCTTCTGTGAAGGAGCATCATAAGTGCACTCTTCTCCAAGCCACCAGAGATGACCCGCAAACGATGCGGAGCCATAAGTCACAAGAGTTCACTGCAGTCTCCTGGTAGCTGTCTCGATGGATTAATGGCCCATGAAACTGATGCACAAATGCATGCGTACGTATGTACGTATGTACATACGTACATACGTACATGCGTGCATACGTACATGCTTACATACGTACATACGTAGATACGTACATACGTACATACGTGCATACGTACATGCGTATATGCGTACATGCGTATACATGCGTGCATACGTACATCTTACATACGCACATACGTACATACGTACATACGTACATACGTGCATACGTACATGCGTGCATACCATACGTACATGCGTACACTCGTACATGCGTACATACGTACATACGTACATACGTGCACACGTACATACGTGCACAGTACATGCGTACATACGTACATGCGTACATACGTACATACGCACATGCATATAATAATAATATACATATAATTTTTGGATAACACTACGAGACTAGCATAAACATGGAGCTAAGAAATTCCAAATGATGAAAACTGAATATTTTCCCGAAGGTTTTTGCTGTCCTGATGCGGAAAGAGTTTGAAAAATCACTAGATTTTAACGTTAAAGTCTTGAAGACACCTTTGAAACGGTTTCCTTGAGGGCAATATAAATATACACTTTGACACCGCGCTGGCTGATTTTCATTCTCAAATATTGCGTGCGTATCAATAATTATTGCGTCCTTTGACCACGTTTTAAAGGTGTCCAAAAAGAAGTCGGTACCAATTGACCTCCGTGTAAATCGAAGAACACTCTACATGACTTGTATAATTATAGGCGTAGTGTTGATAGTTTTCTATTAGACACCAACTGTTCTGTGTCACTATGTAATTTTTTATGCATGTGAGGGTATACGGTCTCATCGGCCGATTGCCCGCTCACCCGTCATGCCAGTTGCTGCTTTTAGGAAAGCTTCTCAAGTTCTTCTTCTTCTTCCTCTTCCTCTTCCTCTTCCTCGTCCTCTTCCTCTCCCTCTCCCTCTCCCTCTCCCTCTCCCTCTCCCTCTCCCTCTCCCTCTACCTCTACCTCTCCTTCTCCCTCTCCCTCTTTCTCTCCCTCTCCCTCTCCCTCTCCCTCTCCCTCTCCCTCTCCCTCTCCCTCTCCCTCTCCCTCTCCCTCTCCCTCTCCCTCTCCCTCTCCCTCTCCCTCTCCCTCTCCCTCTCCCTCTCCCTCTCCCTCTCCCTCTCCCTCTCCCTCTCCCTCTCCCTCTCCCTCTCCCTCTCCCTCTCCCTCTCCCTCTCCCTCTCCCTCTCCCTCTCCCTCTCCCTCTCCCTCTCCCTCTCCCTCTTACACTCTCCCTCTCACTCTCCCTCTTCTTCTTCTTCTTCTTCTTCTTCACCATCATCATCATCATCATCATCATCATCATCATCATCATCATCATTATCATCATCATCATCATCATTATCTTATGCTTTTGCATCTCCGGACTCTTCGTTTGTTCACTGTGTTCAGCAGCAGACAGATTCTATCTCCCGCAGATTTTCTTAGCTCCCTTTAATGTCTATCTGTAACAAAATCAATCATATCAAACTGCATCTTACTCTTTATCAATTTTCAAACTTGAACAATTTGACACAACATAATTAAAGTGTAGGCATGTTTGGTTACGACATGGTGCGGATATAAGACAAAGTAGCTAATAACCTAATAATATCGAATGAAGGAAATAAAAATTATTTCCATAGGCGTTTTCGGTCGTGCTGTTAAAAGAATGCGTAAAGCTCCTGATTTTCGTAAATCGTAATGTTACAGACACCTTTTAAACGATTTACTCGGCGCTAATATTACCGATGCTAGAGAAAAGTTTAGATAATGGTTAATTTATTATTATTCCACAGTTTAACGTCATCCTATGGCAGCAAAGGCCGTTGACGACAATACAATATAAGTGTACAGAGCAGTAAACAAAAACTTATGTAGCCTCCAAACTACACCAAAGAGGTGCACGGAGCTGTACAATCTCAATTACATTCAATTTGTAGACAACATAAAGTAGTTCATCGGACACTCGTTCAGGTTTACACATTATGAAAAAAGATCTTAAATCCATACATTAGATATTAAAATTGTACATTGATTGTCTCATATAACTAATTACGTTAGTGACTCCAGTAAACAGTTCCTGTTACAAAAGTTCAATATGTAAGTGCATCAATAATCATAATAATAATGTAATGTTTCTTGTACAAAAGAAACATGCACCATTAAATTTTAAAACATCAATCAAATATTATAAATCTGATCAAGATACAAATGCCATCTATAACAAGGATGCAAACGATTTATTCACAAAATCCGACCTTTAGTTATAAGTTTAATCAACCGATACACTTGATTTTGATATAAATTGACAGTCAATAAAGTTTTAACAGAAATTTCATCTTTATATATTTGACATGTATTTCTTAATGAATTCGAAATATTTTCTTTTTTACATTCAATTAAAATGTGATGAATTGTTTCTTTGACGTGACAAGTATCACACAAACCGCTGGAATGTCTTTTTATAATGAATAATCTTTGATTTGTGTTTGCCGTTCCTAGACGCAATCTAGAAATCTGGACTTCCTTATGCCTATAAGGTTCGAAATATTTTATATCAGTACTAACAGTTGGACAGATAGATTTATAAAAGTGACCTTTCTTATCACTATCATATTCTGACTGCCATCTGTCTAATATGTATCGTTTAATTAAACTAAAAACTTCTTCAAATTCAAGAACATTAGTAGAATTAATGTCAATACTTAGGGCTTCTTTAGCCAATGAATCTGCTCTGTCATTACCGCTCAAGTCAACGTGACTTGGTATCCAAATAAATCTTATTTGATCAGAATTTAGTTTGTTAATGCGAAATAGTAAATCATTTAACAAAGTGGGTCGAGATTCACTATAACACTTCTTAATTGATGTAAGAACACTCAATGAATCAGAAAATATTGCAAACTTGGAATTAGAAAAACATTCACTATTCGACATCCATTCAATAGCCTCAATTATGGCCGTCAACTCGGCTGCATATACACTTGAATCATTACACAATCTAAATTTCTTATCCACATTTAAACAGCATTTTAACACCAACTAAATTTCTTATCCACATTTAAACAACATTTTAACACCAACAGCCATGTTTTCTGTATGGCCTCATGACTGAGAAAGTAGGGAGGTTTCGGATGAAGATGGCTGATTTTCCTCTCAATCGCCATTCCAGTCGGCGGTCGCTGCTTTTAGGAAAGCTTCTCAAGTTCTTCTCAAGTTCTTCTCAAGTTCTTCGATAATGGTTAAATTGTCACAGTCAAAAATTATTACTTCAGTTGAAAACGTTTTAAAGGTGTCCAAGAAGAACTAAATATGTAGCAATTGGCCTGCGCATCACTCGATAAACAAGCTATGATAAAAGCCCGGTATATATCGATAGTTTGCTATTAGACACCAACAGCCATGTTTTCTGTATGGCCTCATGACTGAGAAAGTAGGGAGGTTTCGGATGAAGATGGCTGATTTTCCTCTCAATCGCCATTCCAGTCGGCGGTCGCTGCTTTTAGGAAAGCTTCTCAAGTTCTTCGTCTTCTTCGTCTTCTGCTTTTGCATCTCCGGTATCTTCTTTTGTTTCAGCAGCCGACATCTTCTAACCCTTGCAGATTTTCTTATCTCTTATCTCACATCGTCATGCAACCACAATCGCAAGGCAAGAATCAAATTTAACCCAATCAATCAATCAATCAATCAATCAATCAATCAATGATTCCGAATTCTTGAAGCAGTGAGTGCCTGGGAGGGGTGGGGTGGGGTGGGGTGGGGTGGGCGGTCGATCCAACAGATGGAAACAGATGGAAATCCGTGGAGACAGGGAAGTCGTTCATCCATCTCTCTTCTTTTTCCATTTTCTCCATCTTCATCCTCAACCTCTTCCACTTCTTCTTTTTAATCTCATTATCCTCTTCCCCATCATGATCTATCTCATTTTCCTCATTTTCCTCTTCTACAACCCCCCCCCCCCCCCTCTCTCTCTCTCTCTCTCTCTCTCTCTCTCTCTCTCTCTCTCTCTCGTTTTCACCTTCATCTTCTTCATTCTCTTTTTCACCGCCTTTTTTATTGATCCCAAATAATCGTTCACAAAATAATTTATTTTAAAAACAGTTGAAATCAACAACTGTGATCCGATAAACCGATCATTGATAAATGTAGTGCACATAAACATTGGGTACCACTAAAAGGAAGGAAAAAACTCGAGCTGGGTATAACGTAAATGAACCTCCTGCAGGTATACCTACAATATCAAAATTTTATACTCTAGAACGAGCGTGAAAAAATTCCGGCGCCTAAACGTCCGGGGCCAAAACGTCCGGCGCCAAAACGTCCGGCGCCAAAGCGGCGGGAGCCAAAACGGCGGCGCCAAAACGTCCTGCTTCGGTGCGGCCCTATGTGCATGGTGATCCCTGTAAGATGTTGAGAGATCATCAACAGCAATCGGTTGTTGGAAGAACAGTAGCAATAAAACGCAATTTAAAAAAACTTAAACGATAATTTATTTATGGAAGACTACATGCGATTTTTGTCTTCTTCTATTATATATATATATATATACATATATATACATATATATACATATATACATATATATACATATATATATACATATACATATTCACCCCACCCGCCTCTACTGCAACTTCTCCTTCAACTTCTCCCATATCCATTCTCCTGCGTCACCAATTCTCTGCCGCCTATCTTCTCGGTCATCGAGGCATTCTCAATTTTATCATCCTCTTCTTCAGTTGCGCAATAGCATCCCCTCCTCTGGACCCGCATCCAATGCTCTTCAACCAACCTCTGTATCCAGGAAAATGATTCCGACTAAGACCCATAAAATGATGACGACGGCGAACTTTGACCTGCCAATCTTAAACGATTTTGTGGCAAATCGTGCATGAAAAGATAAATAGCTGTGTTGTTTTACTGCATTGTATATTGTATACACTGCTGTTCAATGCATTTGTTCTGCGTTGTACTGTTACGTAGGACTCTCCACTGTAAACGCAGACTAAATATCATTTTCATGAAAATACCTAAGTTATAATTTATACATGTAGTGACAATCTCGTCGTGCTATGAACTCTATAATTAAAATTCAGGAAGAGATTCCGAAGAGCGGTACGAGTGTGAATTTAGAAAATGACTCTCCAAGCTTATGGTGCAAACGTGTGCTTTAGATTGTTAAACATGGCTTATGCTGCTAAATGTCACTCCACTGGCCCTATGTTATTTGCAATTTTGCATGCTTATAATAATAATTATTAGGTGACCCTGTTTAGCGAAGCAGAATGTTCCTTTGGGTTTGCTGTTGTCCCTACTTGCATGTATTGTGTCAATAACTATTGATCATGTTTGAAGATAGTAGGCCTAAGATACTTTAATAAAATAGTGGTTTTTTAATTTTTTATTTGATTGATTTGATTTGTTTTACAAAGCACTGAAAACTAACTCTATACTGTGGTCAACAGCATAAAATGTATTATTTCCAGAGGATTATTTGCTTCAGGCCAATTTCTTCTATTTCTGTAGGCTTTGCGTACGCATCTATGCCCGTATGTGCGCATAGCCTGTATGTGCGTTTGTAGGAATGTACGCATGCAACTATGCGTACGTACGTACGTACGTATGTATGTATGTATGTACATGTATGTATGTATGTATGTATGTATGTATGTATGTATGTATGTATGTATGTATGTATGTATGTATGTATGTATGTATGTATGTATGTATGTATGTATGTATGTATGTATGTATGTATGTATGTATGTATGTATGTATGTATGTATGTATGTATGTATGTATGTACGTACGTACGAATGTATGTATTCATGCATGTATGTGTTTACAAATCTGTGTAGATACAATATGGTAGCAATTGTCTGATCATAAACTTGATGTAGCTCCTTCATTGTGCATGCCATGCAGCGACGTATATGCACAGCGACAATCCGTCACTTTGTTTTCTGTTTAGTCATCTTGTGATGTTTTATGGGTCGAATCGCGAATTTAATTAACACAGCGCATTCGTGCCGTTACAGAGCAAGAAGTAGAAAACAGGAGATATATAGACACACGAACGGAGGAGTGGACGGACAGAAACAGAGAGAGGAAGAGAGAGAGAGACAGACAGACAGTGCGACACAGAGAGGCGTGCAGCTGTTCATAATGCAAGTTATCGCGATACGACGTTCTGTTCAGTCACCGTGCGGCATAATTGCCTCTCTTCATTAAAGCAACCACCGTAACTGTCTGTCTGTGTGTCTATCTCTGTGTCTGTCTGTGTGTGTTTGTCTGTCTGTCTGTCTGTGAATAGACTGTGCGTATGTGTGACTGTGTCAATGTGCTTGTCTGTGTGTGTCTGTCTTCTCCTACCTTACTTTTCTTTATTATTTACTCACACTTGCCTATTACTCTCTCAGTCATTGGCTGGATTGCTGGCTTGCTCGTTCCTGCTCACTCATTCACGCCATCTGTCTGTCTATCTGTCTGTCTGTTTGTCTATGTCTGTCGTTTTCGATAAACATTTCTCTCCCCCTCTTTACTCCCTTTCGCTCTGTATGTCTCCCTCTCTGTCTCTCTCTGTCTGTCACTGTCTCTATATCTCTGTATCTGTCTCTCACTGTCTCCCTTCCTTCCTTCCTCTCCCTCTCCCTCTCTCCCCATTTCCCTCCCTCTCTCCCTCCCCCTCTCCTTTCTATCTCCCTCTTCCTTTCTCCCCTCCTCTGTCTCTATCTCAATTACATTGCCCATGTTGCATGGTTGTCACGCCTGTGTCCGAATATGTACGGCGCCCGCCGCACATGGTGGAATGGTGGACTGCGCCCCACCCACCCCCACCCCTCCCCACCCCTCCCCCAAATCACCTCTGACCTCCCTGAGATGTCTCCAATTGGCGCATCCTTATCGCCCGCCAGCCATCGTATCGACCAAAATCTAATTACTTTATGAGCTGTTCCATCATACATGTAGCCAGGCGCTGTCTCTAACAGTCTGAGGGGGAGTTGAGTTTGGGAAGATTCATGGGGGACTGGGTGGATATTGGGGAAGGTTGTGGTTCCCCCCCCAATGACCGCTGGATGATGGTGAATGGGTGATGTATGGAGGGATGGGGTAGGAGTGGTTGGTGGGTTGGTGCATCATTCGAAAAAGATATCAACGGACATATATATAATTATATACTGTATATATATATATATATATGTACTGTATATATATGTACTGTATATATATATGTACTGTATATATATGTACTGTATATATATATATATATGTACTGTGTGTATATATGTATAGTTCTTGAGAAGATATATATAGTGTGGCCATAATTGCACTCGGTGGCTGTGTGGATAGAGCGGTCGGCCTGCAACGCGGAGAGTATGGATTCGAGCCCTACCCGAGTCAGCTACTGCAGAGTAGGAACATTAGGAACATTCGGTGTCTCAAGACTATTTTTTTTCTCTCTTGGGCTAACGTACTGGGAGCGCCTCTGATTGGTGTGCACTGTGAGAGGCGCTTTATAAATTTATAGATGCAATACAATTTGTCTCAGGTTTAAACCAAATGATCTTTGTTCTTCGCCTGTTTTCTCTGACACGACATTTAAACAAAGTTAAAGTCATTCCTGGGCCGCAGGCTAGTTGGCGAGGCGCTCATCTCCTTTCCTAAGCCCTTGAGCCGGCAATGGACGAATCCCAAGGTGGACACGGGGCCAGTGTTGTCATAGGACTTGCCGTTTACTTCCCAGCTTACGCCGGTACCAAATTATACGGCTTGGTGACAGAGGCGCGTGTGCGTAAACAACTTGCCCAAGGTCGTTACCTGGAGTTGAACCGCAAACGCCCGCTCCGTGAGCAAACGCGTTACCGATCAGCCACCGGGTCGCACATCTGATACGACGTAGCGCTCGTGAATAAGCTGGTCCCACTGCGCTTGCTTTAAAGTAGCGCTTATAGAAAGCTGAGCTTTGTACTTACGACTATAATACGCCTATTCAGCTTATAGGATAATACGTGGATGCCACAACACAGGTGTCTGGTCTTAGCTGACATTTCCACAGGGAGTGCGTGCATGTGAAGAGACGAAAACAATGTCTCGATCGGAATGGACGCGTTTTCTCTTCTCTTCCGATTCCGATCTCTTCTCAATGACGACGGATCTGGACCGGTTCCATCGGGATTTGTATCTCTTCTGGAAATCCATCCGAAGCAACGGAAACGGAAGTGGAAGAAGAGGAAGAGGAAGGATCGGATTATCAGCCCAGCAACAGCGTCGTATCAGACGCAGAATAAAGCGATTGTGAAACTGTCACCAGAATGCAACTCGTACTCGGTTGCCTTGGGGAGGGTGGGGGTGGGTGGAGTGGGAGTGGGTGGAGTGGGGTTGGGTGGAGTGGGTGGGTTGGAGTGGAATAGGAGTGGGTGGGGTGGAGAGTTATCGCTGGAGAGTGGGCATAAACGATTTATTTAAAGAAATTGTCTACCATCGTCATCATCATCATCATCATCATCATCATCATCATCATCATCATCATCATCATCATCATCATCATCATCATCTTTACTGATCCAAATTATAGGCCTATAGGCTATGTGCATCAGACCAATTATACAGGAACACAGATAATATCAATGTCCGCGTTTGCAAAGACTGTATGGCATATACTTGGTATAGATTATACTCAATGCGAGCTTGCTTAAGTACCGCTTGTAATTATGTATAATGTATAATAGGCCGGGTCATCCAAAGAAAGTCGCTGCATGGTCCATCGTAATGTAACTCACTTTACTTGAGTTTATGCGCCGTGATGTAATTATTATTATTATAATAGGCCTTCGTTCATTTTCGAAAAGCAGATGACTTTCGATTTTTATAACAAGATTCTTGCGCATGTGGAGGCCTATAATTAGTTAATCTGAAGGATTAGCTTATTGTAACTTCCACTCAGTACATATAATTATGTGTGTCTGTTTTATGTGGGTGTGTGCATATGTAAATGTGCATTGTGCAATTTTCATGTATTAATTTTAATACCTACTTTGTGAAGGCCTATGTAAGTGTTTATGTAGAGCTGGTTTTCTTCAATGTTACAGAATAAACATTCACTTCGAGCGCTCCAGCCGCTCCAGCCGCCTGAAATGACTCCGTAGACGGAAAATAGTCCATACCCAGAACGATGGCAAAGCCCCACCAGGACCCAGCCCCACCACCACTGTCGAACCGAGACGAGGACTCAGAGGAATGTTCTGGTCTACTGTCCGCCCAGCCCCCAACCTCCCCCATACCCTCGGAGGACCCTGCAGCGACCGACACGGCACAACCCCGCTCCCTCTGGCCGAAGCTGCGGACGACCCTGAAGGCCGCAAGCGTCGTCGGTCAGGCGACCCGGGACAGACGTCGACAGAAGCGGCTGAGCCTGACTAGGGAGGACTCCTTCCTCAAGAAGTTCTCGACGCGTCACGGCGTCTGTCTGTACCGGGATGCAGATCCCTCAGCGGACGATAGGACTGAGAAGGACAATGCGGACACGAAGGACAATCCGGACACGAAGGAGTCCGAGGTTGGATACCGTCGGCTGGTTATCAAACCGGACGAGAACTTCATGTTCTACTGGTTGACGGTCAACACTACGGCCGTCCTCTACAACCTGTGGACGTCGATCGCGCGCGAGGCGTTCCCAGAGATCCAGGAGGGCTACGAGGTCGCCTGGATCGCGGCAGACGTCATCTGTGACGTCATCTACCTGCTTGACGTCATCGTCCAGATGCGGACTGGGTTCCTCGAGCGTGGACTCATCGTCTATGAATCATCGAAGCTGGCGCGGCACTACGTCTACTCGTGGTCCTTCCTGCTCGACGTCGTGTCCCTAGTTCCGCTCGACCTTGTCCAGATCTATACTGGACTACATCCGCTCGTTCGTTTCCCGCGCTTCCTCAAGTCCTACCGTCTGCACCGCTACGTGCACATGATGGAGACCCGGACCGTGTATCCGAACATGTGGAGAGTGGTCAACCTCACCCATGTCCTGTTCCTCGGGTCGCACTGGTTCGCTGCGTTCTACTTTCTCATCTCGAAGGCACACAACTTCCAGAGTCATTGGGGATATCCGCGTCCCGTTGGGAACTACTCGTCGGTGGCTCAGAAGTACCTAAGGTCCTTGTACTGGTCCACCCTCACGCTGACGACCATCGGGGACCTCTCGCCACCCGAATCCAACTGGGAGTGAGTAGATCAACAACGACGACTTATTCGTCGTCGTCATAAACTTTATCATCTTCATCATAATCATCATAGTTGTCATCAGCACAACATATTCCTCGTCATCATTATCTTCGTCATCACAAATTATTGTCCTCAGCCTTATTCTCATTATCGTCGTCGTCATCATCATCGTCGTTGTCGTCGTCGTCGTCAAGTTTATGAACATGGTTGGTGTCGTTGTCGTGTCATGGTAATCACTGTAATTTTTTTATCATAATCGTTTTCCCAATCGTGATATGTGTCATCATCATTGTTGGCATCTTCATCTTCGTCATCATCATCATCTTCGTCATCATCATAATCATCATCATCATCATCATCATCATCATCGTCGTCGTCGTCATCATCGTCGTATTCGTCATCATCATCATCATCATCAACAACAACAACAACCTCAGCATTTCATCATCGTTATAACGGTTTTAATTGTCATCGCAGTCTGCTATCATAATAGTCGTCGTCATCATTGTCGTTGTCGTTCTCATCATAACCGTTGTCGCTGTTATAATAAGCATTATAATATTAAAAGCGTCAACTCGTTTTGATTCTAGACCTTTCGATAACCGCTAATATAAGCCATTATTATAGCACAAGACCACATTTATTTATTTCATATATTACTTTGCACTCACTGCTTTTACACCAGATACTGACATAAAGTTTGTCCTTTGAACCAAGTTATGCAAGAGTCGACTTAAGGCAAGTCTTAAGCCATGCTCAACTAAAGACCATTAATTGCCACGATGTGCGGGAATATATGTGGTTTTATGTTTATGAGAGGGTTTGTTCCAGCTATATTTACCTTTATGAGTTGTTTACTTCTGTGGTATTCTCTCTGTCTGTCTGTTTGTCTGGCTGGCTGTCCGTCTGTCGGTTTGTCTGTCTGCGTGTTTGTCTGTCTGTGTGTCTGTGTGTCTGTGTGTATGTGTGTGTGTCTGTCCGTCCGTCCGTCTGTATGTATGTCTATCTTTCCGTCTGTCCATCTGTATGTCTGTCTGTACGTCTGGCTGTCTGTCTATCTGCCCGCCAGTCTGTTTGTCTGTCTATCAGTTCGTCCACCCGTCCATCTGTCTGTCTGTATCTCTGTCAGTCTATCTGCCCGTCCGTCTGTCTGTCTGTCTGGCTGATCCTTTTAATGTCCTAATTCTACCCAAGCGCTCTGTTGACCAAATCGCCATTCTTGTGGTGAGAGATAAACAAGTAATAAAATGGAGAAATAAAAATGGCTGACTGCAGTGGCGTCGTTGACTTAAATTGTTTCCGAATGACGTTTTGATGTTGACTCGTGTCATGAAGAAGCATTTCACATTGACTCGTGTCATGAGATGCCTTTCATATTGACTCGCGTCATGACGATGTCCTTTACGTTGACTCATGTCATGAGATGCCTCTCATAGTGACTCGTGTCATGATGAGATGCTTCTCATATTGACTCGCGTCATGAAATGCCTTTCACATTGACTCGAGTCATGACGATGTCTCTCGTATTTACTCGTGTCATGACGATATCTCTCATAGTGACTCGTGTCATGAGATGCCTTTCATATTGACTCATGTCATGAAATGTCTCTTACATGGACTTGCGTCATGAGATGCCGCTCAAAATATGACTCGTGTCATGAGACCCTCTCATAATGACTCGTGTCATGATGAAATGCCTCTCAAAATATGATTCGTGTCATGAGACGCCTCTCATAATGACTCATGTCATGACGATGTCTTTCATATTGACCGGTGTCATAACGATGTCTTGCTGTCTTTCTTTGTATTGACTCGTGTCATGACGATGTCTTTCTTTCTATTCTTTGTATTGACTCGTGTCATGATGATGCATTTTTCTTATATCTTTGTAGACATGTCTTCACTATCGTCAGTTACCTCATCGGAGTCTTCGTATTCGCTACCATCGTCGGTAAGACAAGGAAGATTAAACTGTTGTAATGAAGATATCTAACTAATTATATTATAGCCTAGTAGTCTGGAGCGCCTCTGAGTAGCGAGCTTGAAGAGGCGCTGTTGCAAATGCGAGAAATAAAATAAATCAATCAATATGATGTCTGAGGATGATAATTATGATGATATTATGTTTTTCTTTGACGACGACGACTTCAACGATGAGAGATGAAGGTGTTGCTACTGCTGCTGTTGCTGTTGCTACTGCTGCTGATTATGATGATATTGACGTCGGCGACGACGACGACGACGATGACGATGATGATGACGACGATAATGATGACGATGATGACTACGACGACGATGACTATGACGACGACGACGACAACGACGACGACGACGACAACGAAGATAAAAGTGATGACGTTGATGAGAATGAGAATACGTTGGTAGCATGTATGAGATTTTTCCAATCAGTTTGCCATGATACGCGCTGTCTTGTCCTTTCCAGGTCAAGTGGGAAACGTGATTACAAATCGAAACGCGAGTCGACAAGAATTCGAACGTCTGCTAGTAAGTAGACTACCAACGTCATGCATACGTCAAGATTGCGTCACACTTGCGCAAAAACTTGCGTCACATAAAATAGCCTATGCCGCTTAAAAGTCACATGAAGAAACGGCTTCGAGGCTATTATTTTTGCGCATCAAAATATTGATAACAAGCCACGAAATGGGATAACGGATGGAAATCTTGAGAAGAAAACAAAAAGCGGGATAATTTTCTGGATTTTTTTAGCGCAATAGAGGCGATGAGTGATGCAATTTTAGTGTGCAAGAGGTAATCTGAAACTGGGGGGTAATCTGAAAGTGCTACCCCGGTGCCTCATATGCAAAGCGAGTTGGTTTGCGGAACTGTCTTTTAAACACCTTTTTATATGTTTCCAATTGCTATATAAAATAACGAATAATTGTTGCAAGTCACTTACACGTTGAACCCAGATACGCGACTATTATGCGTTTTCATGCTTAGCCCTATCATCGATTCATCATCATATATAATATAAGATGAGAAAAAATATGAAAACGGCTGATCATTCCTCTCCCCTGCCGTCTAATCTTCATACCGACAGAGTACTCTGGCGAGTGTGCGCAGGCGATGCAGAGATTTCGACTTGAAAATTTCTCTCCTTGGGGAGAGGATTTTGAACCCGGGTCGCTCGACCTATAGTAGTCCAGCACGCCTACCACCATAGGTTGCATTGTATAGCATTCGCAGATTTATATAGCGCATCTAATAGAATGACCATTCAGAGACGCTCTCAGCTCTATGCTTCTGAGAGGTGGAGGAGAAAATGTCCTTAAATAATTAGAGACTGATGAGTAAAAACCGTGATTAGTTTAGCATTTAGTGGACGAGTAAGGTCATTTGAAACGGGGATGGGAAGGGGAGGGGCGACCACAGTAAGCGCTCACCCCAGTGGAATTAATGGAACAAGAATCGTGCGATTGGAGACCCTTCCTCCCTCCCTCCGATATATATAAGGCCTAAAAAAATGTTGTGTTTCCGGTAACAGAGCTAAAAAAAATTGGGTAGGTAGGTCGGAAAATATTTTTATTTTGTAAAATATTTTTATGCAGTGACTATCCGAAAAAGTATACCCCACTAGTCTTTTTTGCACGCTGAAACAAAGTACATGTTCTAAGCAAGTATAAACTGCCTATTTCCAGACTGTCTGCACCTAAAACTGCTCTAGAAACAGTCCTATTAATTTCATTTTGTTGACGTCTCTTATGTTATGTCAATACAAATGTTAAAAAAAATATTTTTGAAAAAGAGAAAAAAATTGAAAAATCCCAAAAACATTTTTTGAAAAAAATATTTTTTTAATAAATTTTTTTTTAAAAATATTTGGGTCGCGGCCGTAAAAATGGGTCGGTCGGGTTACCGGAAACACAACAATTTTTTATGCCTAATCAATATATACAAGACTTATATAATATATAAATATATATAGGGGCGACGAGGATATGAACCCTTGTAGCAGTCGTTGGAACATGGAAACCGTTATCCATCCATCCATCAAGGGAATAAAATAATCATCCATCAATTCTGGCTCTGTACACTTATACATAGATCTATATAAACGATTTATTTAAGTGATATACAATACACTTTGAGTGATATATAAATATATAACTTATATATATACAAGATTTATTTATATATGTATATACACAGAAGACTTATATATATTCAAGATCTAAATATATATATATATATATATATATATATATATATATATACATGTAAGTCTTATTATATAGACTTGCAAGACTTAGAATAGATATAGAGCCTATATATAAGACTCATAATATATGACTTATACATAAAACTTATATAATATATCCATTATAATAGGCCTATATATACATATATAATTATATATAATATGTAGCTAATGCTTGCCTTGGCTTCCTGTTGGCGTTTTCGTGCAAAGAACGTGTCGTTGTTGTTTTTTTACTTGAGATAGGACGGAGCGAAGTCTTT
>OX243827.1:20390830-20522661 GCA_945859605.1 Lumbricus rubellus | reverse complement strand
AAACGATTTTGTGACAAATCGTGCATGAAAAGATAAAATTTAATAAGCTGTATTGTTTTACTGCATTGTATATTGTATACACTGCTGTTCAAAGCATTGTTCTGCGATGTACTGTTACGTAGGACTCTCCACTGTAAACACAGACTAAAGATCTTTGGTCGTGGTTGGGCTGGGAGCGCCTCTGAGACTGAGTAGTTCCTTGAAGGGGCGCTATATAAATGCTCTGAATGAATGAATGAATGAATCATTTCATGAAAATACCTACATTATAATTTTATAGGGACAATCTAATCCTTTGGTTGTCCTCATGTTATGAAACTCTATAATTAGGCCTAAAATTCAGGAAGAGGTTCCGAAGAGCGATACGAGTGTGTATTTAGAAATTGACTCTCTAAGCTTATGGCGCAAACGTGTGCTTTAGATTGTCAAACATGGCTTGTGCTGCTAAAATAATGTCACTCCACTGGTCCGATGTTATTTTCATACTATAATTAGGCGACTCTCTTTAGCGAAGCAGTGTTCCTTTTGGGTTTGCTGTTGTCACTACTCGCATGTGTAGTTGTGTCAATAGCTATAATTGTTCTTGTTTGAAAATAGTAAGATACTTGAAGAAAATAGTGATTTTTTATTTTTTGTTTTTGACTTGATTGATTTGTTTTACAAAGCACTGAAAACTAACTCTACTGTGGTCAACAGCATAAAAATGTATTGTTTCCAGATGATTATTTGCTTCAGGCCAATGCTCTTCTATTTCTGTAGGCTTTGCGTGCGCATCTAGGCCCGTATGTGCGTATAATAGCCTGCATGCATGTGCGTTTCTAGGAATGTACGCATGCAACTATGCGTACGTACGTATGTATGTATGTATGTATGTATGTATGTATGTATGTATGTATGTATGTATGTATGTATGTATGTATGTATGTATGTATGTATGCATGCATGTATGTATTTACAAATCTGTGTAGATACAATATGGAAGCAATTGTCTGATCATAAACTTGATGTAGCTCCTTCATTGTGCATGCAAGCGACGTATGCACAGCGACAATCCGTCACTTTGTTTTCTGTTTAGTCATCTTGTGATGTTTTATGGGTCAAATCGCGAATTTAATTAACACAGCGCAGTCGTGCCGTTACAGAGCAAGAAGAAGAAACAGATAGAGACACGAACGGAGGAACAGATGGACAGACACAGAGACACACACACACACAGACAGTGAGACATAGAGAGGCGTGCAGCTGTTCATAATGCAAGTTATCGCGATGCGATATTCTGTCCAGTCACCGTGCGGCATAATTGCCTCTCTTCATTAAAGCAACCACCGTAACTGTCTGTCTTTGAGTCTGTCTGTCTGTCTGTCTGTGGGTCTGTGGGTCTATCTATGTGTATGTGTGACTTTCTGTGTGTCTGTCTGTCTGTCTTCTCCTACCTTACTAGCAAAACGGCTTCTTTCTCATTCACTCATACTTGCCTCAATTTACTCTCATAGTCATTGGCTGTCTTGCTCGCCAACTCGCTCGTGCTCACTCATTCACGCCATCTGTCTGTCTGTCTGTCTGTTTGACTCCGTCTGTCGTCTTCGATAAGCATTTCTCTCTCCTCTCTCTTCTGTCTGTCTATCTGTCTCTCTGTCACTATCTCTATCTCTGTATCTGTATCTGTCTCTGTCTCTGTCTCTCTCTGTCTCCCTGCCGTTCCTTCCTTCCGTCCTTTCTTTTTCTCTCTGTCTCTCTCTTTTTCTCTCTTCCTCTCTTTATCTTTATCTCTGTCTCTGTCTCTGTCTCTGTCTCTGTCTCTGTCTCTGTCTCTGTCTCTGTCTCTGTCTCTGTCTCTGTCTCTGTCTCTGTCTCTGTCTCTGTCTCTGTCTCTGTCTCTGTCTCTGTCTCTGTCTCTGTCTCTGTCTCTGTCTCTCTTCTTTCTCCCTTTCTATCACCCTCTTTCTTTCTCCCCCTCTCTATCTCAATTATATTGCCCATGTTGCATGGTTGTCACGCCTGTGTCGGAATATGTACGGCGCCCGTCGCACATGGTGGACTGCGCCCCACCCACCCCAACCCACCCACCCCACTCCACCCCTCCCCCAAATCACCTTTGACCTCCCTGAGATGTCTCCAATTGGCGCGTCCCTATCACCCGCCAGCCATCGCACCGACCAAAATCTAATTACTTTATGAGCTGTTCCATCATACATGTACATGTAGCAAGGCGCTGTCTCTAACAGTTTGTGGGGGAGTTGGGTTTGGGAAGATTCATGGGGGACTGGTTGGATATTGGGGAAGGCTGTGGTTCTCCCAAAAGGACCGCTGGATGATGGTGAATGGGTGATGTATTGAGGGATGAGGTAGGAGTGGTTGGTGGGTTGGTGCATCATTCGAAAAGATATCAGCGGACATATAATTATATATATACTGTATATACATGCATATATATGTACTTTATATATATATATATGTACTGTATATATATGTATACTGTATAGTTCTTGAGAAGATAGTGTGGACGTAATTGCGCTCAGTGGCCAGGTGGATAGAGCGGTAGGCCTGTAACTCGAAGAGTATGGATTCGAGTCCCAGCCTAGTCAGCTACTGCAGAGTAGGAACATTTGTCTCAGGTTTTAAACCAAGTGATCTTTGTTCTTCGCCTGTTTTCTCTGATACGACGTTTAAAATATTAAAATCATCCCTGGGCCGCAGGCCCGTTGGCGAGTCGCTCATCTCCTTTACTAAGCTCTTGAGCCGGTGTGGTATGAAATCATGTCCGCCCATGAAATATTGTCCGAGACATACTGTCATTGGTTAACGTGACCGCTGACGTCAGGTAGCAACTGTCAAACATAAGTATTAATAGAACCGTGAGATCTTGTCCGGGCAAAGACATAAAATACCAAAGATAATAATTCCAACACAGCCTGTTCATCTAATAATAGACATCGACATCTATATTAAGAACTTGTTATTAATAGTAACCACAGAGCGTTTCCGATAAAGACCTACAATACAAAAGATAATTCCAACGTTCCATAAAAATTGGGAGCTATAATTACGAGAAATAGGGCAAAGAAACACGGACTATTTATTTACGTTTAATTAACTAAGACTCTTCCATAATAATCACTCAATTATCTAGCCACGTGCTTCTCCGCATACTTGCTTTCAGAATTGAATATTCTATTGAAACGCTAGGCCTATATTCGGACAACATTGGCGTTAAAACTCGGGGTCAAATAACTGTTTAAAACTGCTACACGCAGCCTACACATACTAAAATATTTGTAGCAATAATTTATATGTACTGGAGGGTGTCACGACAACTGGTCTACAGACATCTCGTCTAACGCCAAGTGGTCTAAAGACATCCAGCGCTTTAAGAAATGGAAGCTGTATGCAAGTTTTTTTATAGGTGAAATGGACGCTGGATTGATGAAAAATCGCAAGATAGATCGAATCTGGATGACGGTTCTTTTACATGTGAAATAGAAGCTGGATTGACGAAAATGACGCATGAGAAATAAAAGCTGGATACAGGCTTTTCTAGTTCTGAAATAGACGCTGAATTGATGAAAAAACGCTTAAGTAATGGAAGCTGGATGATGGCATTTTTATATCTGAAATGGAAGCTGGAATGACAAAAATAGCGAGCGAGAAATAGAAGGTATTTTTAGATCTGAAATAGAAACTGGATGGATGTTGAAATACATGAATGAAATCATCAATCCCGCTTCCATTAAAGCTAGAAAACCATTCAGTTTTTTTCTCTCATAAATCTAGCTTCTATTTCATCAATACTAGTCGTCTGTAGACCAGTACTGTTGTCGTTATACCAAGTGTCTGAAGACGAGTTGCCGTTAGACAAGTTGTCTGTTGACCAATTGTCGTGGAACCGTATTGGAGAGTTCTAACCCAGGTGCACAGTAGGCTTACAATGGCTATCATTAAGTAGGCTGCTAGTAAGCAAGTAAGTCAGTCAGTCAGTCGAAGTAAGAATATTGTTCATTAGACCACCAGCAAGCGCATAGTTGTTTGTACAATAATAAATTATAGAAACATTTAAGCAAAGTCATACAATATTCTCATAACAAATCGTTGGGCATAAAATTCAACTCTATTTTGTACACTAGGTGGCCTGGCTCGGGCATTATATGAAACACCTTATGGGAATGGAGGAGGTAGTGAAGAATGTGAAAAGGATTTAATAGGATATAGCGGAAAATAGCAGAGTAAGCCCCTAGAACAGAGTGCGTCAATACTTGGAAAATCAGTAGAGATGAAGCCTGAACGGGTGAGTTCTTCTTGAAACACCGTGAAGACGTTTACGCCCCATGGCATTTGCAAATACCCACCACACAGGGAAGGCATACAGTTTAATCTAATCTGGGCATGGCAGTAGCTCTAACCACATCAAAAGCCGTGATATTTTGGGCATTTGCTTAAATTATCGAAATAGAAACCATACTAAATAATTATGTTCTCTGAAAACCTTAAAACCCCTCATAATTATTATGTTTATTATGTGGTAATAAAGTACGCTAAAATATGTTAATAATAAAGCGCTACAAAATATGCGAGTAGCATGAGCCAATTTGATATAAAAAAGATTAGCCTAATGCTGCATGTGGCTAATAATTTGGAAAACCGAATCGATGGATTACTTCAAATAAACACAACTATGGAACAGTTAAATTAGATAAGGCATTTATGAAGGCCGCAAATCTTTTAAAGATTTAGCCCATATTTACAAACGCCTTTACTCATAACCACTTGGCCTGTTCTACGATGGGAAATTCTATCTAAAAATAGAAATAGGGTCATCGCAATGGCAACTACACACATGGTGCTTTCAACAATAATTCCACTGTTCAGATCCTTGTTTTCTCAACTCTTATGACAAAAATATTTTTGGCAAGTGTTATTGATAATATTGCATTTTAAGCGGACAATATCTAGTGAAGTACTGCTTCGACAAGCGGGATACATATAACGGCGGAGTCGGACACGATTTCATGCCGGACAATATCTCATGCGTAGACCGCATGAAATACTGTCTTGACAACGGAAGTGGGCGGAGTCGGACAACATTTCATGCCGGACATATTATCACGCCACACCGGCAATGGATGAATCCCAAGGTTCTGGACACGGGGACAGTGTTATCACAGGACTTGCCGTTTATTTACCAGCTTACCAGCAAATTATTATACTGCTTGGTGACAGAGGCACGTGTGCGTAAACAACTTGCCCAAGGTCGTTACCCGGAGTTGAACCGCAACCGCCCGCTCTGTGAGCAAACGCGTTACTGATCAGCCACCGGGTCGCACATCTGAAACGACGTAGCGCTCGTGAATAAGCTGGTCCCTCTGCGCTTGCTTTATAGTAGCGCTTATAGAAAGCTGAGCTTTGTACTTACGACTATCGATACGCTTATTCAGTTTATAGTATAATACGTGGATGCAGCAACACAGGTGTCTGGTCTTAGCAGACATTTCCTTTGGGAGTGCATGCATGTGAAGAGACGAAAACAATGTCTCGGAATGGACGCGTTTTCTCTTCTCTTCTGATTCTGATCTCTTCTCAATGACGACGGATCTGGACCAGTTCCATCGGGATTTGTATCTCTTCTGGAAATCCATCTGAAGCAGCAGCGGAAACGGAAGTGGACGAAGAGGAAGAGGAAGGATCGGATTATCAGCGAAGCAACAGCGTCGTATCAGACGCGGAATAAAGCGATTGTGAAACTGTCACCAGAATGCAACTCGTACTCGGTCGCCTTGGGGAGGGTGGGGTGGGTGAAGTGGGTTGGGTGGAGTGGGTGGGGTGGGGTGGAATAGGAGTGGGTGGGGTGGAGAGTTATCGCTGGAGAGTGGGCATAAACGATTTATTTAAAGAAATTGTCTACCATCGTCATCATCAGCAGCAGCATCATCATCATCATCATCATCATCATCATCATCATCATCATCATCATCATCATCTTTACTGATCCAAATTATAGGCCTATGTGCATCAGACCAATTATACAGGAACAAAGATAATATCAATGTCCGCGTTAGCAAAGACTGTAGGCCCTATGGTATATAATTTTTGGTATAGATTATACTCAATGCGAGCTTGCTTAAGTACCGCTTGTATAATTATGTATATTGTTGTATAATAGGCCGGGTCACCAAAGAAAGTCGCTGCATGGTCCATCGTAATGTAACTCACTTCACTTGAGTTTATGCGCCGTGATGTAATTATTATTATTATATATAATAGGCCTTCGTTCATTTTCGAAAAGCAGATGACTTTCGATTTTTATAACAAGATTCTTGCGCATGTGGAGGCCTATAATTAATTAATCTGAAGGAATAGCTTATTGTAACTTCCACTCAGTACATATAAATATGTGTGAATGTTTATGCGGGTGTGTACATGTATGTAAATGTGCATGTATAAACATGTGTGCGTATTTAATAAGCTTACCTATAATATTTTGTGAAGGCCTATATATTGTAAGTATATAATGTATAGAGGTAAGAAGCGTTGGTTTTCTTCAATGTTCCAGAATATACATCCACTTCGAGCGCTCCAGCCGCTCCAGCCGCCTGAAATGACTCCGTAGACGGAAAATATTCCAAACCCAGAATGATGGCAAAGCCCCACCACGACCCAGCCCCACCACCACCACCGTCGAACCGAGACGAGGACTCAGAGGAATGTTCTGGACTACTGTCCACCCAACCCCCAACCTCCCCCATACCATCGCAGGACCCTGCAGCGACCGACACGGTGCAACCCCGCTCCCTCTGGCCGAAGCTGCGAACGACCCTGAAGGCGGCGAGCGTCGTTGGTCAGGCGACCCGGGACAGACGTCGTCAGAAGCGGCTGAGCCTGACTCGGGAGGACTCCTTCCTCAAGAAGTTCTCTACGCGGCACGGCGTCTGTCTGTACCGGGACGTCGATCCCTCAGCGGACGATAGGACTGAGAAAGACAATGCGGACACGAAGGACAATCCGGACACGAAAGAGTCCGAGATGGGATACCGTCGACTGGTGATCAAACCGGACGAGAATTTCATGTTCTACTGGTTGACGGTCAACACTACGGCCGTTCTCTACAACCTGTGGACATCGATCGCTCGTGAGGCGTTCCCAGAGATCCAGGAGGGCTACGAGGTCGCCTGGATCGCTGCGGACGTCATCTGTGACGTCATCTACCTGCTTGACGTCATCGTTCAGATGCGGACCGGGTTCCTCGAACGCGGACTCATCGTCTATGAATCCTCGAAGCTGGCGCGGCACTACGTCTACTCTTGGTCCTTCCTGCTCGACGTCGTGTCCCTAGTTCCGCTCGACCTCGTTCAGATCTACACTGGACTACATCCGCTCGTTCGTTTCCCGCGCTTCCTCAAGTCCTACCGTCTACACCGCTACGTGCACATGATGGAGACCCGGACCGTGTACCCGAACATGTGGAGGGTAGTTAACCTCACCCATGTTCTGTTCCTCGGGTCGCACTGGTTCGCTGCGTTCTACTTTCTCATCTCGAAGGCGCACAACTTCCAGAGTCATTGGGGATATCCACGTCCCGTTGGGAACTACTCGTCAGTGGCTCAGAAGTACCTGAGGTCCTTGTACTGGTCGACTCTCACGCTGACGACCATCGGGGACCTCTCGCCACCCGAATCCAACTGGGAGTGAGTAGATCAACAACGACGACTTATTTGTCGTCGTCGTCATAAACTTTATCATCATCATCATTATCATCATTATCATCATTGCCATCAACATCATTAACATCGTCGTCGATGTCATCATCGTTATCATCAAGTCGTTATTATCATCGTTACCATAAATTATCACCCTCATCTTGAGTCATCTTCATTCTCATAATCACGATCATCATCATCGTAGTTGTCGTCGTCGTCAAGTTTATGATCATAATCGTTGTCATGATAAGCATAATATTTTACGATCGTCAACTAGTTTTGATCCTAGATCTTTCGATAACCGCTGAGCCATTATAGCAGTGGAACACAATTATTTATTTCACATAAAATAACTTTGCTCTCACTGCTTTTACTGCAGATTCTGACATAGTTTATTATGGAACATAAAGTTTGTCCTTTGAACCATGTTATGCAACACCGTCTTAAGCTGCAGCTCAGCTAAAGAGCTTTAGTTACCACGATCCATGTGGTTTTATGTTTATGAGAGGCTTTGTTCCAGCTATAGGCTATTTATACCTTTATGTGTTGTTTACTTCTGCGATATTCGCTCTGTCTGTCTGTCTGGCTGGCTTTTTGTCTGTTTGGCTGTCGGTTTGTCTGTCTGTCCGTCCGTCTGTCGGTGTGTCTGTCTGCGTGTTTGTCTGTCTGTTTGTCTTTGTATCTGTGTGTTTGTCTGTTTCTTTGTTTGTTTGTATGCGCACTTGTTAGAACGCCCCTTCAAGCTCTTTCTACTCAGAGGCGTGTGTCTGTCTGTGTGTATGTGTGTCTGTGTATCTGTGTGTGTGTGTCCGTCCGTCCGTCTGTCTGTCTGTCTGTCCGTCTGTCTGTCTGTCTGTCTGTCCGTCCGTCCGTCTCTCTATCTGTCCGTCCCTCTGTCTGTCTGCCTGTCTGTCTGATCCTTTTAATGTCCTAATTCTACCCATCCGCTCTGTTGACCAAATCGCTATTCTTGTCGTGAGAGATAAACAAGTCATAAAACGAAGGAATAAAAATGGCTGACTGCAGTGGCGTCGTTGACTTAAATTGCTTCCGAATGACGTTTTGATGTTGACTCGTGTCACCAAGAAGCATTTCATATTGACTCATGTCATGACGATGTTTCTCATATTGACTCTTGTCATGACGATGCTTCTCATAATTATTGACTCGCGTCATGACGATGCCTCTCATATTGACTCGTGTCATAAGACGCTTCTCATATTGACTCGCGTCATGACGATGTCTTTGACATTGACTCATGTCATGACGATGTCTTTCTTTATATCTTTGTAGACATGTCTTCACTATCGTCAGCTACCTCATCGGAGTCTTCGTATTCGCTACCATCGTCGGTAAGACAATGAAGATGATAAAGTTTTTATGAAGATAATTATCTGATAGATGTTTGAGATGATAATATTGTGTTATCTGATGTTATAATTAAGCGAACGATAGGCTACAATGATCTTTTGGACACTAAATTGTGAAGGCTGAGAAAGACAACGACGACGACGACGACAATGATGATGACGACGATGACAAAGACAATAACGACAACGACGACGACGACAACGAAGATAAAAGTGGTGACGTTGATGAGAATGATAGAATACGTTTGTAGTAGGCCATGTATGAGATTTTTCCAATCAGTTTACGATGATACGCTGTCTTGTCTATTCCAGGTCAAGTGGGAAACGTCATTACAAATCGAAACGCCAGTCGACAGGAATTCGAACGGCTGCTAGTAAGTAGACTACCAACGTCATGCATACGTCAAAATTGCGTCACACTTACGCAAAACTTGCGTCATATAAATAGCTTATACGTCAATGTTACGTCAAATAGGCCTAAAGGCCTACGTACGTCACATACTAATATTACAAGACAGATTTCGTCACACATACGTTAGAGTTAAGTCAAAAATAGCCTGCGTCAAAATGACGTCACGCTTACGTCAAAAATCTCAAAATGACATCGAGCATCTAGGTTTTTTTGCTAAAGTGACGTAACTTTTCTTTCAAAATTAGACCTATTAATCATTCCCAAAACTGCTTATTTCAAAACGTCGCCGGTGTGAAGGTTTCAAATCAATCCAGTTTCAGATTAGGCCTACCCTTGCACACTAGATTTGCATCATTCATCGCATTTTTTGCGATAAAAAAATCAAAAAAGTGATCCCGTTTCTTTTTTTTCTCTTAAGATTTTCATCCGTCATTTCACTTCGTGGTTTGTTATCAATATTTTCATCTGTAACTAAAATACTAATCCGTTAATTAAAGTCACATGGCGAAACGGCTTCGAGGCTAGTATTCTTGCGGAACTGTCTTTTGAACACCGTTTATACGTTTTCATTCGCTCCATAAAAAAGCAGAATAAATGTTGTTAGTCACTTACGTAGTTGATGTACCGGGTACCGAACACGCGACTATACAGAAGCAGCCATTGCTGTGTGTGCGTTTTCATGCTTACACAATAATCATCGTCATAAGAGATGAGAAAAAATATGAACACGACTGATCTTCCCTCTCCTTTGCCGTCTAACCTTCACACCAACATGGTGCTGTCAATGTACATGTAGTCTACTCGGGCGAGTGGGCGTAGGCGACGAAGAAAATTCAACATGAAAATTTCTCCCCCGGGGGTGGAGGGTATTTTGAACCCCGGCCGCTCGACTGAAAATGAAGAACGTCTGCCACCATAGGTTGCATTGTATAGCATTTACAGATTTATATAGCGCATATAATAGAATGGCCATTCAGAGACGCTCTCAGCACTATGCTCCTGAGAGGTGAAGGAGACAAATACCCTTGAAGAATTAGAGACTGATGAGTAAAAACAATGATTAGTTTAGCATTTAGTGGACGAGTAAGGGCATTCGAAACGGGGATGCATGGGGGTGGGGACGACCACAGTAAACGCTCACCCCAGTGGAATTAATGGAACAAGAATCGTGCGATTGGAGACCATTTCCCACCCCACCTCTGCGAGCCGACGAGGAGGATAGGAATCCTTGTACCAGTCATTGGAACATGGAAACCGTTATCCATTCATCCATCAACGGAAAAATCATCCATCAATTCTCGCGCCGTTCACTTATATATATATATATATATATTATAAATATATACAAGCTTTATATATATATATATATATATATATATATATATATATATATATATATATACAAGACTTATATATTTATACTAGACCTATACTTATATAGGCTATATATGTGAATATAATTATATATTATATATATATATATTATATATATATATGAGTCTTATCATTCTAAGACTTATTTATTATTATATACATAAGACTTATATAAGACTTATATATAAGACTTATATATTGGATTACAATACCTAGATATATACACTGTGTCCGGAAAAAAGGGACCCATTTTGTAAATATGAAAATAAATAGTAAATATTCATCGATTTTCACAATTCAAAGACCGTTTTTATCCTAACATATTTTTTAAATATTGGTGAAAATATAAAAGTTACAGTCACAACAGTGACGTCATAATGACGTCATTTGCATCAAATGCATTTATCCGGCTATTCATGCATGGTTTCGGTTGGTAGATTGGTTCTTGGTAAAATGGAAATCCATTTAACAGAACCAGGAGTGAAAATAAATGCTACATTCTGACAAGTTATAATCGACATCATTGAAGCAACAAAACGACATCATTGAAGCAACAAAGTGACCTTGAGAAACAACAAAATGACCTTGACTATGACCTTATGACCTCAAGATGACACCTGATGACAAAAACAATATTAAAAATGAATTCTACATACCTAAATCAGTCAGATTAGAGATATTACACGCGCATATGCTGTAATAAATGAAAAATGTGAAACTCAATTACCTTAACTATGGCCTTATGACCTTCAGATGACCTCAAATTGCAAAAACAATTTCAGAAATGAATTATAAATACCTTAATAAGCAACATTTTGAGTTATTACACGTGCATAATCTGTGATAAATGAAAAAGAGGAAAAAATGACCTTGACCATAACCTTATGACCTCAAGGTGACCTCTGATGACAAAAACAATATCAGAAATGAGTTCTACATACCAGAATCAGTACTATTAGAGGTATTACACGTGCATTTACTGTAAGAAATAAAGAAGATGAATTTTCCAATATGGCCGACGGCGGCCATATTGGATTTGTCAATTACGTCATTCGTGGCGTCATGGCGGACAAGCACCTCGGTGATTTTTCATGTCCAGGGACCCACTGACTGATTGGAAGTGAGAAACTCCTCCAACACCAAAGTGCATACGGGACCTCATGGCACATAATGGATCAGAAATGCTCTGCTGTTTCTCACACTGCCCAATAGTTTTCTATATAAGACTTATATAATATATCCATTATAAATAAAACTTAAGATCTGTATCGCCCAATGTGCTCACAGCACGTGGACGGACTAAGGTCTAAGGTAAGGTAAGGCCTACATGTATGTGCAGCCAATGCGTGTCTTAGCTCAAGGGCGGATCCAGGGGGGCCAATCCGGCCATGCCCCCCCCCCATTTAGAAATGCCCATGTATTGTGCCCCCCCCCCATTTGGTTTCAGTTGCTGTTGAGATGGTATGATTTTCCCGAAAATTTGGCCGGATAACTAAAAAAAAAAAGGTCATCAACTTTTTTTGGCGGATGCGATTTTTTTCCCAAGTGCCAAGGTGTCAAGAATTTTTTGGCCCCCCCATCCAAAGTTTCTGTATCCGCCCTTGTCTTAGCTTCTTGTCGTTTTCGTGCAAAGAGCGTGTTGGTTATTTTTTTAACTTGAGACAGGACGGAGCCAAGTCTTACATGCGAAACCACAACGTACCACAGGATATGCAGAGACACGTCCAGCGCTGGTACGACTACGCATGGTCAAGGTCAGTGTCAAGGTCATTCTCTCTCTCTATACATATATATATTATGTATATATATATATATATATATATATATATATATATATATATATATTAGACACGTATGCTGCGATACATGAAAGATGATAATGATCAGATACATGTATATAGAGGATGCACGGATGTCCCTATAGGATCCTGTTCGATGGGATGTACTGTTTGTTGCAGGGGCCTGTTGACTGTTATAATAGTGTGACTTGCTACAGCGATCTTTTTCGACACCCGTAAAACGTGTTCAATTGAAGTTATAACTGTATTATCGGACACGGAAACATGAATAATTCACTAGGCCTATCATGGCCTGAGGAATGTGAGGATGTCAAAACTGTTCATGTCGAAGTCAACGGCCTTTTGCTGCATTTAATGTAAAACTGAGGACTCCCGTGTTCAGCTATACTGCTATTGTAGTGTGTGTGTGTGTGTGTGTGTGTGGACTCTTATAAATCCATGCTGAAATAATACTTCTTCGCTAGGGCTTATTCCGCATGTTAGCTGCTTTGTAGGGTTGATGTTACTGCACCAAATAAATTGTTGTGATTATTTTTTTTATGCCTCGAGGTATTTAGGATCCCTCAGGGACCTGAATATTAATTAAGAACAGAATAAAACATCTGGAACGGCACCTAATCGTCGCTGAGATCCTGCGCTGGAAAGGCACCGCGGAATGCAACCGTGAGGCGCGGTGGTATAGTGGTGGCGTCGTTGCCTTGGAGCTCGAGGTTCGAATCCACCTCGCCGCGTAAGAACCTTGGGCAAGTCCTTCACTCACAATTGCTCAGCGCTTCGGCGTGAAACTCCGATGCAGTGTCCGCTCTGTATTCGGGAGCGCCTCTGAGTAGTCGAGGGAGCTTGAAGGGACGCTAATACGTCACGCTATAACAAGTGCACATACAAACAAACAAACAAATTGAATCGCTGGATCATAATACTAAGGCGCTGATCTAGGTGTGTGGTATTTGTAGAGGGTGTATGAATGGAGGTGGCGATATCAACGCCCTTGGACTTCTTCCAGATAAGTTGAAAACGGAACTGGCACTCCACGTCCACCTCGACACACTGAGGAAGGTAAGGTTATATATATATATATATATATAGAGAAGAAATTAATGTCACTCAGGTATGTATATATATATATATATATATATATATACATACCGGAGTGACATTAATTTCTTCTTCACACTTCATCAAAGTGAATCATACTGAATCAAAAAATATTCACACTATTGGTATAAGATGAAGCTAAAACTCGATAAGTCTCTGTAGACCAGTATAAAGGTAATTTTCCTGAAAAGAGGCGCTATGTAAATGCTTTGCAAAGAATGCATTGCAATGATGAGGCTCTATACAAAGCAACACAAAAATATGATGATGGCGACTACCGGTGTTTTTTCTACACGTCTCTGGGGGGAGTTCCCCGCAGGAACGACATCCCCGGAAAATTGAACAGCTGCTTTTAAAACAAGACTTTAAGTCATCTGAAAAAAGAGATGACAAGAATATAAAAAAACTTCCACTGGTCAGCTCCATGGCCCTCAGCGGCTGGCCGTCCGCCAAACGGTGGTTTGTCCTCGCACCCTCCCCCCAGAAATCTGGATCTCAAGCACTGAACGACGGCGTTCTGGTGTCGTGGACTCGTGCTTATTGTCAGGACGACTGACCAATCGGGACGACTTTGAGGGAGTCTTTTTGTATGCCTTAATTTGTCGCATACTGAAATGGAAAAAGCATGACAATAAACTTGCACGGAAACCAGTTATGCTTTTTGCGAACAGTGATGTCATGGGCGGAGTTTGGTTTCCGTTCTTGGGGGGGGGGGCTAACCCCGAGTCTGGGCCTTCTGAAGGGGCTAACCCCGAAAAAGGGTTCCATTTTCATGGTAAAAAGTTGAATCTGGGCCTTCTTAGGGGAGCGCTTAGCCCCCCTTAGCCCTTGATAAACTCCGTCCATTAGTGGTGTACTATACTCGGGTGTGGAAAGAAGACAAACTACATGGGATCGTAAAAAAGACCATAGAGGGGTTGAAGTCCCTCAAATCAATTCTCTCCCTGTACAGGATCCAGTTCTTGCAGTGAAAGCAGCCACTAATTCCCTGAACTCTATTATGCTCTTTAGGTGACGATATTTCAGGAGTGCGAGCCTGAGTTTCTTCACGACCTGGTGCTGAAGATGCGCACCTACATCTTCACGCCAAGGGATCTCATCTGCCGCAAGGGTGAGGTGGCCAGGGAGATGTTCATCATTGCAGACGGTCTGCTCGAAGTCATCAGGTATTAAACGATGCCACTCCTTAAAAACTGGCGCTATACAAATATCCATCGTCACCGCCATCTTCATTTTAACAGCGTCAGCAATTGCTTCATGAATATTAATAACGGTGTGGTCGTCATAACAGTCGTCATCGTCGCTATCAACAACAACAACAACAACAATAATAATAATTTTACTCAGCAGAATTGTCACGATTGTCGTAGACCCAGTTATCATCAGCATTATCAAGTCATCCATACAGTTAAATTTATCTACTTATAAGTTGTAATATATTATTATCGTTGATAACTTATTAGTAGTGCCTACTTCAATATATAGAAATATATTGTATATTATGCCATTTAAATCAGCAACACTAGTATACACAATTGTATTGCAGGCCGTCTGTTCTGTATAGCATAAGATTTATGTCTTTTGTCATTTGCGTTCTTGTGAATTGTTTCAATTGTTTGAATTGTTTGAATTGATGAATTGTTCGCATAACTATTGTATACACTGTAACCGGTTGCGGTCTGCCAATCGGATTGTCTCAATAAAGAATATATTGTATATACAGAACTATGTCAATATTTCGATATAATTACATCATTGTATTTTATACTGTACCAATGCTTCCATAAAACGTTGGGACAATAATACAGGAGCTGTCAGTATTTGATGGATAGGCATAAACATTTCGTGAACAGCGAATAGCTCAACTGTTCCAGGTTTTCGCGCCTGATACATTCTATGGTGTATCTGTTGCCGAATATTTGCTTTATATTCCTTTTAAATTAATAAGCGAGTCAATCTTGTATTGTCTTTCGCAGCGAGAGAGGCGAAATCTTGACCCAGATGAGCACCGGAGACTTCTTCGGAGAAATCGGAATTCTCAATCTTGATGGAGGGGTCAACAGGTTCACTTTCCTTCCGTTAATGATTTTTTCAATCGTTCAGCTTTTTATGATATAAGCTTATTATAATAATTATTATAAAATAATATAAAAATATTAATAATATAATGATTATGATGATGATAATAATGATAATAACAATAATAATAAATTATTATTATTATTATTATTATTGGTACTATTACTACTACTACTACTACTACTGCTACTGCTGCTGCTGCTGCTGCTACTACTACTACTAATACTGCTGCTGCTGCTACTACTACTACTACTACTACTAATACTACTACTACTGCTGCTGCTGCTGCTACTACTACTACTACTACTACTGCTGCTGCTACTGCTACTACTACTACTGCTGCTACTGCTGCTACTACTACTGCTGCTACTGCTGCTACCACTACTACTACGACTACTACTGCCACTACTACTACTACTACTACTACTACTACTACTACTACTACTACTACTACTACTACTACTACTACTACTACTACTACTATTACTACTACTCCTACTACTACTCCTACTACTACTACTACTACTACCACCACCACCACCATCATCATCATCATCATCATCATTATCATCATTATTATTGTTATTTTATTTCAGGAGAACGGCGGACGTTCGTTCTGTTGGTTATTCGGAGTTGATCGTTCTGTCAAGAGACGATGTTCTTACGGCTCTCAAGGATCATCCGGAAGCTGAGGTCAAGTTCAATTATTGCCTGATTAAAACAAAGCCACACAAACACAGACAGCTAACGGTCAGACAGACAGACAGACAGACAGAGTCAGAGAGGCGGAGACCTATAGAGAGACAGAGAAAGAGAGACATACAAAGACAGACAGACCGACAGACCGACAGACAGACAGACAGAGACTGACAGACGGAGAGAGAAAAATAAGCAGAGAGAGACAGAGAGACAGACAGACAAAGAGACATTTCTAACAGAAGAGAGACAGACAAAGAGACAGATAAACCGACAGACAGACAGACAAAGAGACAGACAAACATTCAGATGGACAGACGTACGTACGGACAGACAGACAGACAAAGAGACAGATCTAAATAAAGGCAGACAGACAGATAGACAGACGTAAGGTCAGACAGACAGACAAACAAAGAGACAGACAGACAAGGAGACAGATCTAATTGAATGACAATGTGTTGTCAATATATTCAACATCTTCCCTCCGATAATTACACTGTAGATGTTAATCAAGGATTACGGTCAACGGCGCCTTCTCGAACTCGGCGCCCATAACCGGAAGCGAACGTCGGTCAGATCTGCGCCACCTGTCGAAGGAAACAGCGTCCCTCGACGTTCAGGACTCTTCCGAACGACGAATAAAAAACCTCCTCCTCCAAATCCACCATCAGCAATCTCAGACGGTCAAGTCCCGAAGAGGAACAGCATCCGGAAGACCTCGAACCGGTCCTTGAAGTCCGTTCCCCTTCCTCCTACCACCGCTGGAGCGGATCCACATCCTCTGCCGAACAGCAACGCGTCGGTCAAAGTGGATTCGGTAAAGTGGAAGGGTGGATGGAAGAGACCGGTGTCACTGGCGGGCACAGCTGGAACGCTATTGAGGTCTAAGACTGGTTCGACAACATCCGACGGCGATGACGACGGCGGATCTGGTTCGTGGGATGAATCCGCATCGAAGGATGCTGAGAGGACTTCCGGTGGTTGTCGGACGAACGAGGAACAAGGACTCACTCCAGATTGGAAGCCAGGGAGTCGGTCGACGAAATCGAAAGAAAGGGACTGGCATGGAAATGGAAAACGCGGGGAAGAGGTCGAAGATGGAACGTCCCGGAAGACGAGTCTCGGACTGGAGAACTGCTTTCGTCGACATCGAGTCATCGTCAAGACGGACACCAGGGACACTCTGCTGAGTCCAGACCTGGTCGATCCGAGCCCAGACGGTCGAAGGTCTTCCGCCACCGCCGATAACGATGTCGCCGACACTGCGACCACTAACAATGACGTTCGAACTCACCCACTCTTGACGACCTCCCTTCATGCCTCGTCTGGAAATGTCCACGCCGGAAGTGTGCGTCCGGAAGTTGGAGACAGCACTTCCGGTCAGGGTCTTCCGCCATCAACGGATGTTACTCAACGGAGCGGAAGTGGTTGGTTAAAACGCTTCAATATCCACCAGGACGGTTCCGCCCTTCCCGCTGGTGTCCATTCTCCACGTAACGCCCTTGGAAGACTTGGAGTAAGTCCCACAGTCGCTTCTCACGGAAAGCTGAAGCGTCTTACCACTACCACCAGCGGAAAACCAACTCGATGTCGAAGTTCAGCGTCAGTGTTCTTCGACAACCACGTCTACCATGACTCGTCTTCCACCTCCTCATCTGAGGATGAGGGACCGGAAGTGGACGTTGATTCGAAGCATATCCGTGCACGAGGAAGGTTCTCCGTTGACCTTGGACACGCAACATCACCACCATCCACCGCTGGAGGTGTGGCCAGTCTATCGACAAGGACAGGTGTCCTCCCCAAGGCATCAATAACGCATGGAACACGGGTACCTTTAGACAAGGACGACCCGCGGTGGGGAAGGACAAGCGGTGAGTTCCCGCGCACCCAATTACTTCCACGCGCGTACAGTTGCAGCAGCAGAAACAGTGCCATGGTCAGTCGCAGGAACACAGCCACCACCACCACTATCAGTGGCATCAGCGGGAGGGATCGGACGTTTAGGGGAGGAATACCGGATGGGGCAAGGACAAATATCGCATTCGATGAGCCGTGTGATGCCGACGAAACCATCTGGGGTAGCAACCACCCCTCCCGTCCTCTTCCGCCCTCCACAAATCTCGCCATGGGTTACAACGTCTCTCGCGGAGGTGCGCGGGCTTTCGAGGATCCACCCCTTATCCTCAATCAACTTCCATCGCCGTCAGAGCCTCTCAGCGTCATCGCCAGTGCCTCGTGTCCCCGTCGGCGGCCAGACACCCTGACCGTGTCTGAAGTTCCTCGGCTGAATTCATATCCAACTGACCAATCCGGTTCAAGTTGCCATGACGACGGCGCACGTGCAGCCAATGAAGTAGCTTCAAGTGCCTCCGATGTTAACGGGGCTGGAGCCCCAACGGTGATCAGTCCTTCCTGTTCCGATCGGTTCCTTGAGAGTCACGATTTGGAAGACACGATCCGAACGACCATAAACAGCTTCCTGGTATAATTATAATTATATTCTATCTGATCCACTTCCTAGTAAAATCTAATTATTATAATTTTTATTCTGTTTCAGTAATCTAATGAACAGCTGCGGCGCGATGAGGGTCATTCTATGTACTGCCTATTTGATTCCTGAACTGCCTCATGGCCTGCCAAAAATTCTTTGAAATTTTTAATGTCTTCCTAGCATAATTATAATTAATAATCTTCGTCCTGCTGAGTAACTCCCATGGCCCTTACGGAGCATGCTGAAATTCTCAGCTAGCGCCGCCACTAGGCCTACTGAGGCATGCTCTTTCCTGGTAAAATCTAATTGATCCTGTTTTCCGATAAATTTAAATGGGTCTAAGCCTAGGCCTACTCGATCCTGTTTCTTTGTAACCCTAAAACCGAATTGATTTTGTTACGGCTCAGTGTCGGTGCCAGCTACATGCACATCATTTCAGAAGGAATTGCGTCAGGGTCATGGGAATTATTCAGGTCGAAGAAATGATAGACGTCTATAAAGAAGTTATTAAAAATTCAAAATATTTTTTCAGGTCATCAGACAGGTCAAGATTCAAATTACCTACCGAGACCTTTGGTAGCGCCGCCATTGTTTCTACAGCAAACTAAAATTCTATCCAAATTTAACAGGCAATAAGGCAAAATATCGGCCTACTTAAAGTGATTCTTTAGAGACTTGGCGCAACACGATTCTCTTGGTTCGAGCTGAGAGTTAAACGAGGGTGTCGTGTTTGTGTTTTTTTCGACTATAGGCCGAAAGACAGGCTCTGTACGAGGACCGAATACGGCAGCTGGAGACCGAAAACTCCACAAAAGCAGCGGAGATTGATCGTTTGGTGCTAGCTCTTCAGCGCTTAACGCAGGTTGGCATATAGATATTGACTCAATTGCGCGTTCTCGGTCAGTTCCAGCACAATCATGGTAATTGCACTAATTGTTCAGTTGCAGTAGCCCACTGCATGGTAGGGTATACCTGATAAGTGGTTATAGTTTCAAATTTCAATACCTGCAAGATCAGTGGTAAGTTTAGCTAGTAGGCCTGCTGCTCAGTGCATGGCCAGTCTCATTAGTTTTATTAGGATTATCATCTTGAGTCTTGACCCTAAACGCTCTTAATTGGTAGCTTGGGCCCTAGGCCTATAACGCCTACTTACAGTGGCGGATCCAGAACTGTTCCAGGGGGGGGCAAAATCTTTGATCTTGGGACAGAGGAAAAATATCGTTGTTGGTCGACAAAAAATTGTTGACTTTTTTTAGTCATCGGTCTTTAGCTGAGGAAAAAGTACTTTCCATCCGCCAAAGAAGTTGATGACCTTTTTTTAGTCCTGCACTTGAAAACCGAATGGGGGGGGGCCACGTCCCATGCAATTTTCTGAATAGGGAGGGGCAATATGCCATTACGCCCGTAAGCCTATTCGTATTGCTAATTTCAATCCGAATGGGGGCACGTCCCATGGCAGTTTTAAATGGGGGGGGGCATGGCCGGATTGGCCACCTCTGGATCTGCCCCTGCCTACTTAGGCCTCTGAATTTCTATGTAGCCTAGGTGTAAGTTTTTAAAAGACGGAAAAAGTTCATGTTTCACGCGCAAAACTAGGACGCCTAAGACGAGATCAGCTGAAGAAAATACTGCTTTGAATTGCAAGACACTGTTATTTAGGAGATCTATCGATTAAAAATTACATTCCGGACATTTTCAACTGTTGTTCTCTTAATAATGGTTCTGCTTTCAGGAGGAAGAAAGCCATTAATTTGCCGCCGTAAGGAGGTTTCGCTGTCGGCGGCCATCATTTCAGTCGGATCTCACGGCGCACAGCTCTACTTGAAAAATGGCGGCCTTTGCGTATAGATGCGTTCAACAAAAAGCATGTTGGAAATAAAACCATTTCGTGCTAGCAATCGATCAATGTCCTTTTAACAAATGCCGGTATACATGTACAATCAGGGGGCGAAAATTTCTTACTTATATTTGCAGTGCCGTCAGCGTTGTCATTGCACGTCTTTTCGTGAGGGTCGGTTAGGGCTCAGGTTAGGCATCGTGAGGGTCGGTTAGGGTTAGTGTTAGGGTTAGTTTAGCCATTAGAAACTCCGGCGGATTGATGGCAAAAGACACCGTGTATTTTTCGCCCCCTGATTGTACATGTATACCCAAATGCCTTTTCGGCGTTCCCGAACTCAGCACGAAGGGGTCGTTGTTTCTGTTGGTCTTTTGGTTGCAGTTTTACTGCAAAAGGAGGCCTCATCATCATGCCCTCATGTGTTTCACTTGGTCCTGTCGGTCTATGTTTAGATTGTTTTGTGTAAAATATTCAGATAATGTCCGAGTGCCTGCTGGTGTGTAGTGATCTATAACAGTAACAAATCCTACAATGCCGGCTTGAGTGTACAAAGATCTGCATGTAGGCCATTGTAAAACTGTTCCATATATACCACTTTCTCAAATTACCCCGGAACTTGGTGTAGCCTAAATATCCATTCCGACCATTCGCCATGTGTCATTCTTGTTTTTAAACGCATAACCATAGAATAGAGGGCAACTAGGTTAGTAATTTATCCTCCCAGGAATCACACGGTGCCGTGTGTAGCGTGACTCTAATTATAATATCCGTTGCGTACAGAGATATGGACAGAACTGATAATGGCATATCGAAAGACAATGCGGGCATCCCGGATTTGCCAAAACAGACGTTGGCAGCCCCACTTTCAACAGGGTGTTTCTAGTGTGCAATGATAGCCAAAAAGGGCAGTTCTATACGTTTTGTGCAGTTAAAAATTGTCAGTCATCTGATTTGTATAATCTGATTTTTATAATTTATCAGGAAGGATGGGAAGGGAGAGAAGGCATTGTGCAGTTCTGAAAATCATTTAAAAACTCTGGCTTTTAAAGTTGTTTCCGTATACACTTACCACTTGTGAATTTTAACTGTCAGGCCTGCTACATTTAATTCGTTTGTCAAAGTGCAAATGTAGATTTATAGTTGAATATGATAAATTTTCAGAAGTGCTGTAATCAGTGGAAGAGAAGGTCCTCTCAATGTAACAAATTGTCATACAACATGAGCCATTTACTACAGGTCTTCCATTCTCAAATGCCTTCAATCACAACACACAGCACTTTTCACAGCTTTAAGAAGTTCATAGATGTCTTTTAAAGAATGTTTCAAATCGTATTTTCACCTCACAAATTGACTGATAATTCTATAGGTCGCATTTGATACTTTGTCTTCAAAAAGAAATTGGCTTAAAAAATGATCCCGAATGATACCATGCACTGAGTTGAAGTGTGATATCCATCACTAACTTGTCTAACTTGTAAAGTGTGACGTCCAGTCCAACGTGCACCATCACACTGGGGCCAATCTAACTCATAAAGTGGACACTATCATCTCAAACTAAGCAGATTTCCGACACCATTACAATGGTAATCTTGTAAGAAAACAAGTTTATAACTGTAGAAACATTTACAGTATAGTTGTAATTCACCGAAGTTGACAGCTCATTACTAAAAAGAATTCTAAAGCCATTTTACCCAAACAATGCACACATAGCCACAGTAACATGTTTTTTTAATTAAAGTGTCTAATTAATCAACGCAAAAATCACTGCATAATATCAGTGATTCACCCACCCAACCCCAAACTGGTTACCCGCTTCTACAGTCTGATTCAACCTCCAAAAATAAGATTCACCAAACCAACTAAAACATGCATCAGCCCAACATGCACTCTGCATAGTCCAGTTATCTGCATGGATTCATATATGTAAATTCTTTCTGTATACTGCCTCCAAACACAAGATGGATTTTCGTCTTGAAAACATTACGATTCTAAATGTTACAATCCATTCAGAACTACAATAATTGTTTTAATTATATAGCAAGCTGTGATATGCAGCAACAAATTATCAGAATGAATCCGCTAAGACTTGCCATATAAATAATAATAAAGTAAAGAAAATTAACAGCTACATCGTTTAGGTTTGAAATAAATATGATAGCCGTAACTACGACGATACTATGAAATTGTGGTACAACAGGATAACAAGAGAACATATTTCTAAAAATGAATTCAAAATGAGATCCATGTTTACTTTAACTTTTAAATTAACTACGTATCACTTTATATCAGGAATAATGCTAAGCATGTAATGCTCTTTTATCAAGACTGAATTCAGTGAGCTCACTTTAACAAAATTATATAACCGTGCAAATTCACACTACACTTTTTTAATTTAACCATAATATCACGTGTACAAAATCTACTTTCGAAAGTTCAAAGTCAAATACAGAATCTCAGCCATATAAGAATGGGATCTCAGATTAATACCAAGCAACATAACTGCTGTGATGCTTTCCAGCACAAAAAACAAACATCGTGAATGAGGAATTTCAGAAAGCCAGAGTAAAGACAAAATATTATATATTATAATCATAGTACTCAAACAGTTGCACTGAACATTGGAAGAATGTTGAGACATTGATATTGACAGTTGGCACACCAGTAATTGTAATTTTGCAAACACTGCCGACCCATGCTACTAATGCACCATTGCACACAAGGTTCTAGGCAGCAAATTTTCCTCTATCACAGCTTAACACAACCTACAGGACAATTTCTTTTAAAATCCACGAACATTTTGTTTCGTACATTCTAGGTAATAGAAAACAAAAGAGAACACTGGATCTGTCCTGTTCTCCCAGACAATAATCCTGTAAAACAGCAAAGTTTAAGTTTTTGGTTCAATATCAAGATGCCAAATTTTTCTAATGAATTCATTCATATAACTGACAGCATAAATAGAGAAAAAAACTGACCAAACAGCAAACGAGAAAAACAAAACCAAACAACAAAAGGCACATTACTACTACTGACTTCAGAGGCAACTCAACAACTTCAGTAGGTTGACGCAAGCCTATAATAAACGCCTATTGACAAACAGAAATTTTGCTACAGACATTTTTGCAAGCATAGTCAAACAAGACTGATGACAAGTAACTAAAAAACCTTTTTTATTTTTAATCTCCTGTAATTTGCAATGGCAGCATTGGCATACTCTGTACCAAAAATGGTGCTGCCTAAATGCGGACATGCATACATACATTACTTTTCGTATGGCAATTAAGCAGTGGCGTAGACAAGGGGGTACCCCAAACACCAATTGGCTTATGAAAAAAACGTTTTTTAAAGGTTATTTGTCCAATTATATAAGAAAAAAAAACAAGCATCCGGCCATAAACCCACCCCATCAGAAATTCCTGTCTATGCCACTGCAATTAAGAAATGTAGTTACTGAATTACAGCTCCTCTGACTACCACTAAGAAAAACAAATTCAAGAACCTTAATTCGCAACATAACCCAACAATCTCAGTCTCTGTTCCAATGCTCTCACACAAAACTGACACTGCACTAGTCAATTTCACGAACTGCTTGAAATTGCGCAAACAAGGTCTCTCGCGGTGGAATTATATAAAAGTTGTTCAACATACGCAACTCGCAGAAAAATTGACTAGCAATTTCAAGCTGACAATTGATTAGCTAGTTCTAGCAAGATTATTACTTTAAGCAATATCAAAGCACTGCTGCTAACAATAATGATCATGTCCTAGCACATGAATTTAGCAAAGCTCGAAGAAATGAGTACAGACTTCAATTTGCAAATGCTCCACTAAACAGTTGATCCCAGTTCATCTAGTCATGGTCTATACCATACATTCAACACCAACCCTATATAATACCTAAGACTGTTCATGAGCTGTAGCATATACAAATTTTATAAACAATACAGTGTAATCGTTTCTGTTGGCAACATGCAACATACTAAAAACCTCCTGTATCAACATGTGTATAAATTTGTAATTACTGCGTATTTGTAATTACTGTGTATTTGTAATTACTGCGTATTTGTAATTACAGGTGAACTATTATGCCAGTTTTGATGCCACAAAAGTCCAGAAGCTGGTAGAATGTTAAGGCTTTGTATTGTGCATCACGTCTGTTGAAAACATCTTTTACGCCGCAAAAGTCCAGAAGCTGGTAGAATGTTAAGGCTTTGCATTCTGCACACATCTGTTGAAAACTGTCTTTGCACACTTCTATAAATCAAGCTCAGGATTATATCGAACCACAACACCATTTGGTCCTGTAGGACAACAAAAACTCACATAATAATATACATATTTATATATATTAGGGCCGGTACTGATTAAAATAATTTTAATCAATTAATCTACTAAATTTAGAAACGTTCAATAGATTAAATACGATTAACTTTCTCTACATGATACAAAGCAAAAAAAACAGTAACAAATGTAGGCACCGAGTTATTTACAAAGTACTATATCTTCATTACAAAAAAGCAATTCAAACTGCTTATATAATTATTCGTTTCTTGATAAGGAAAAAAACCTGATAGACACATCGCTACGAGGTACAAAAAGCAATAAAATAAAATATATGATCAATTAAGATTGTCTCTCTGATCTTTATTGAATTTGTCTTAGGATGAGTTTTTTAAAAATTACATACATTACATTACATTGTAACATGCTCAAAGAAATCTGTCGATATATATTCAGTGCAACATTAAATTATTCAAATCTTGTCGAATGCCAAGATGGCAATTCAAGAGAGTCATGCAAACAGTGTATGTCCAGAGGAAATGACTTCAGACGAGATAAGTGTTCAGTCAAACATTACAAACAATAGAACGCCAACATAGATCTGCTAGAATAGACAGTGCTCAACGCTTTGAGAGTTGGCTTGACTATGACCTGCAAGAGAAAAGTCACGCCTAAGCAACAAGCTGTACGTGTCCAGCGTGTTGTCTGAAGACCTGGTTGAGTATGTATGCATGTACACCCACTTGTGTCCTTACTCTATGCTTCCTCTCTCACGAGAGAGACATGCAGACAGAGACATACAGACAGACACACAGAAACAGACACACACAGAAACACAGACACAGAGAGAGAGGGACAGAGAGACAGAGACAGACAGACAGACAGAGAGAGAGCATAATGCATTAATTAGTCATTTTTTTAATCACCTGAAGCTTTTTAAAACTTACCGTGCTCTCGTCTTATAACGGCTAACCATTCTGAAAAAACAAACACAAACTAATAAAAAAACTGAAGTAAAAAATTCAAATGAAAAAATTAAACCACTAGCTCATTATTCTGATGGTCATTGAATTAGGTTGCAAACTCGCACTTTCACTAATATGTTTGCAAAGCTTACTGCAATTCAACTAATTCATTCATTCATTCATTCATTCATTATTTAAATGAATTTGTATAGCAACTCTTCAATGGGACTATTCAGAGGCGCTACTAACCCACAGTACGGCCAAATAGAACTGTCCTAAGATGAGAGAGAGGAATGCATGAGGAGTTCTATAAAGGGAGCGGAGCGGGGAGCATCAAGGGGAGGCCATCACAAAGGGGAGGCCATCACAGGTCCTACCAATTAATTACACATGTAGAAGGATGATGGAGAGTACAAATAGTCGTAGCATTATTAACACGCTCAGATTCAACTAAATGTGTCACCATAAAAACGGATGTCATTAACTCGTTAAACAAAAGCACAGACGCACACACAAGGTCACGCACAAACACGTGCAGAGAGACAATACAATACAAACTCCTATACATGTATGCAGAGAGACAATACAATACAAAACAAACTCCTATGCATGTATGGCATTGTATGCAGAGAGACAATGAAATACAATACAAACTCCTATACATGTATGTCCAAGACCACAATCATATTCCACTGAAGCATTCACCAGCAGCAACAAAAGCTGAGACAAGAATAAACAGAATAAAAACTCAGAGTGCTTGTTAAGAAAATGAAATCACAGTCTCTTTTGCAAAGTATCTGTGGGCACCCAAGTTACTGTGTCTACAGGAACTATGAGCAAGTTCTTCACCACTCACAATTACTCAATTCCATTTTGATTGAAGCATGATCATTGATTGAACAGAGGTTTTTAATAAATACACAATCATAAATTTTAAACCAAGAAAGGAAAAAATTAAATACTTAACAGGCTTTAAAAATCTTTTTAAAAAATTCATTCTGCAATTCAATCTTACCTGAGTATATATATTCTACCGCAGCCTTCACGTTGAATGCAGATTTACTCCTTCGCGACGTTGAAAGAGAGACGCTGGCGACCAAGACAGCATCTGCAGGTACCGGCTGCAGAGGCAGGGGGGCTTGGACAATTGGTTCTACCGGCATCACGATACCCTGCATCCCAGAAAACCCGGGCACACAGGAATCACTGCCATCCGAAATGATTGGAATACCGTCAGCACATTCGCTGGATAGCGATGTCTCGTCTCTGGGGCGGTTATTCATCGTCGGGGAGACGACCCCGACCGGCACGTTCGTGGTGTGTGGCGGGAGAACGCAAAACCCGGGCGGCACAAATGGCGCGAACTGCATAGGAACCGGAAACATATGGCCATTCGGATAGACCTGGAATGCCGGCTTGCACATCGGTTGGTGGAGGGGACCGTTGGCATACATCAGCTGCGGTAAGTACTGGTGCGGAATGGGAAACATCATCGAGTTCGAATCCGGTAGCGGCTTATCCTGCCCGCCACCGTCGTCGTGATTATAAGGCACGGGGATGTAGTGGATGACGTTGATGGGACCGGAGGGATACGGGGGCAGTGGCGACCCCCTCGACTCGTCGGGGGCGCTTTCGCAATCGTCAAAATGCCCGAATTTCAGTCCTAGATCCCTCTTGGCTGGAACGGAGAAGAGACGACGCTGCCTGTCCAGGAACACGACTGGCTGCTCTGCCGGTGGCAGCGAGTGAGCTTCGAACGCTTCGTTTACGGAGGCAGCTTGAGCGGAGAACAATGCATTGTTGGGGGAAGCAGAAAACAATGCATTGTCGGGGGAAGCAGAAAACAATGCGTTGTCGGGGGCAGAAAACAATGCATTGTCGGGGGGCGAGCCTATGTGAGGTAACGACCGCTCAACCGGGAACGGGATTTTGGATGTCTCTATTTCGTACCGGGTTAGCATATCAGAAACGTTGTGCCTCCCGTGGTGTTCTGACATCTGTGTTTCGTACTGGGATGGATTTTCGGATAATGACGCGTCGTCGTTTTGTGGCGGTTGTTGAGGCGTGAGCTCGAAAGCCTCGGACTCGTCTTGCGCCAGCGTTTGAGAAATGACTTCCTCGCTGTTCAGTGGCCGCTCGTGAGGTTCCACAGTAATATCCTGAGACAGGTTTCCAGAAATGATGAGTTCCTCATCCTGAAAAACGTTTCCAGAAATGACCTTGCTGTCCTGAAAAACGTTTCCAGAAATGACCTTGTTGTCCTGAAAAACGTTTCCAGAAATGACCTTCTTATCCCGGGACAGGTTTCCAGAACTGGCTTCCGCCTCCTGGGACAGCTTTTGAGAAATGACCTCCTCCTCCTGGAATAACTGTCGCGGCTTTGTGTTCTCATCCTGTGACAGACTTTGGGGCTTTGTCACGTCATTTTGCGACAGATTCTGCTGCCATCCTGAAGGTGACGTCTCCAGGTTTTTAACCGACAGGTCTTTCGACTTTTCAGCGCGAGGCCGCTTTGAATTTCTCCGCTTTTCTTCCGTGACATCTTTCGCAATACTTTCCGACGAAGTCTTAGCCGTCGGTTCCGGCTTTTCACGGCTCTGCAACGTTGGCCTACTACCCGGCGAAGACAGAAACACCGACCTACCAGCCACAGAGTCATCTGTATTGCTTTCCCCACGTTCTGGAGCCGCTGCTGGCATGTTCTGTACCGCTGTGACTACCGGTACAACATCTTTGCTACTAGTCACTTCTGTCTCTATTTCATCGGCCAACCAGTCATCCTCTTCTGCATCTAAATAAAATCCACTGTCGTTATTTACAGTTTTGCCAAACGCGGAAGACCTGAAAGCACTGGAAGATTTTGAAAGAGCGCTGCTTCTGGTTCTCGCGTGGTAGCCGCTGAAGGAGGCCGACTCTTTCGACGCCGACGTTAACGGAAAAACCAAATCCCGTTCCGACACGGTAGAGACGCTGGAAAAACACGGAAGACCATCGGAGCGAGGCGGTTTTCCCCGCTTGGAATTTCCCTTCTTCGACTTCTTCTTTTTCGTCACCATCGTAAAGTCGTCCTCCGTTGACGCCGCGCGCTGCAGCGGAACGTCAACGCTCATCGCTCGCAGGACCGGGAAAGAACTAGATGGCGCCAGCGACTTTTCAAGTGGATGGTCGACGGCTACAGTTCTAATACTATCCGTGTTACCCTGGGGAATAATATCACAACAAACTACCTGCAAATCCAGGTCGGAAGATTCGCCTATTGTTTCGCTCGCCAAGTCCTTTTGTTCGACTGCTATTGTCTCGTCATCCGAGACTGCGTCGACACAGTTCGCCAACTTGCACGCGCTGATGACTCTCGCTCGATCGTTGGCCTTAACCGCCGACGACGAGTCGACTCTGGCGCCGCCCGTTCGCCGATCCGTCGACTTGGAACCGGACTCCGTTTTATCCGCCTTCTCCTTAGATCCCTTTTTCCGCCGTCTTCCGGGTTTTTCCGCCGACCTACCGACACCGGCGTCGACGCCTCCGTGACCTTCGGACCGGTGTCCCAGACCGTTCGAGTCGTTGATATAACTCAAAAGCTCCTCCACGCCAAGGTTTCCCTTGTACCCCGGCACGTCGGTTGAGTTGACGACCGCCGCGTCCTGGCGTTCCCTCTTGGACTGACGCCTCTGGCGAAGCTGGTAGTACCGGCTCGAGAGGTTAGGCTGTTCGAGTTCGGAGCCGAAGCCATACCTCGTCAAGTGGTACTGAGGCTGGTAGCCCCGTAGACCGGACGCGTGCAACGGGTTTCCTCGGAACAGCCAGTCTCCGGTGCCCCCCTCAGATCTGAAGTCGTCCTGGCGGGAGAAGAACGGCTGGTGCTGCTGGAGGTTCAGCTCCGAACTTCTTTCGCAGTCGTCCGAGTCGTCTGAAATAAAATTTTACCACATTCAAAGATGATCGACGTGAACAGGAATTACAGTTTCGCAGAATGAAGACAAGCTTTAGGGACCCATCCATTATAATTATTACACAAGCAAAATTTTTTTTAAAGACACCTCCTTGTTGCAACCTTTACATTTGAAAAACCCACACAAATAAGCTCTGCTAAATAAACTAAATAAACAAAGTCTGTCAATCATACATGTATTCAAGTTCAGCTAATAATTCAAAAATCAATAAATACATAAATTAATGCAAAAGCACCTTCAATCAGCCGACATGTGGCACCAATCAAGCAAGCGGTCAATCACATAAATTTATATAGCGCCCCTTCAATATCTCTACTCAGAGGCGCTCCCAATCCAGGCCTGGTCAAACAATCAAGCAAGCGGTCAACAAATGGCATAGATCTTTGATATATTAGTGATGTAGCTCTTCAGCTAGGGAAACAGTGTCTTGTTACGTCACTATCAAATCAATGGCACAGTGATCTATCATACCATCTGTAGCTGTATGTGCGGAGGACGAGGACACGACCAGGGAGCTCGCTTTTCAGCAGCTAGCCCACTGTGCTGGAACAGTCTGCCTACCACTGCTCATTCAGCCGAGGCTTTCAAATCTCGAATCAAATCTCTTTTCTAAGGCGTACCACTGACTAATTGCGTTCTTGTGTTTGTAGAGGCGTCCTTGTTCATTCCTTCATTCTTTTCGAGAATTTATATAGCGCCTCTTCAAGAAACCTACTAAGAGGCGCTCCCAGCCCAGCCATAGCTAAAAAAAAGGTTTTGAGCGAATTATAAAAAGCAGATGAATTTAGCCTAAGCATAAGTCGCAAGTTTAGTGGGAGGCCATATACTTTGTCATGGCGCCATATAAAGTGTCGTCTTTATTATCAATCTTATTATCTGGACCGAGAACAAAGAGATTCTTACCTGACTGGATGGCCTGATAATTGCCGACGCCACACGACACATCAGCCTCACCTTCTTGGTCGGAACAAACAAGAGGTCTCGGCTGCTCCATCTTCTTTTCGAAGTCCATCATCGCGCTCCGACCTCCCATGTACGCGCACGTCGACAGCAGATTACTACACCTGTCCACGGCACTCAACGTAGCACCACCAGAAGAGTACTTGCTGCTGTACGCCCTTCTGTGACTAGCGGCGTCGTAACCGTTTGTTCCCGCCCTCGGTCCCGCCCGATCAAGAAATGAATCCGCAAGTAGTTCCATCGGCTCGGAATTCGACGCGACGGACTTTTCGTCGTCGACGGAGTAGAAACCGCGCTGGGGAATCCCCGCGGTTTTTTCCACGTCGTCGTCCGACTCGATCCACAACGCTTCGTCGAACTGCTCCGAGTTCGACTTGTGCACGAGCGCGTTGAACTCGATGCGACGCTCGTCCTCGATGTCGCAGCACGGCTCGTCGTACTCCATGCGACACGCGTCGTCCGTGACATCGTCGCAGCACGACTGATCCGCGACGCCGGGTTCCGGTTCGTCGGACTCGCAAGAAAGTTCCTCGTCGAAGATCTCGCTGTTGTTCTTGTGGACGAGCTCATTGTATCCTTCCGCCTGGTATAACGAATCGAGTGCAGTTTTCTCGGCACCGGTTTTTTCTAAATCGCTAGCGGTCTCGCTGTTCAACGCCGCGCCACGGGCACTGCCACCGAAGCCGTACAGATGTTGAAATCTGTCGATTAACAGCCGGTGGTCTATGGCATCTCTTGCCGCAACCTGCTTTTCGAATTGATCTTTGGCGTACGAATTCGAGTTGGCGTAGTCATTGCACGGCGATCCTTTACTACGGGGGCTCGGTGTTTCGTTAAGACTGTAATTATTGTCTGGGGAAGAGGTCGTCCCGTTAGATGTTTTCGGGGGCAAGCAATAGTCGATAATGCCGACGCGATCTGCAGTGTCTTCATCGTCATCGTCACCATCGTCGTACATTGAAATTCGACATGAAGCACTGTCGTCGCTATTTAAAGATTTCGGCCGGCCAGAATCCATGTCTTACTGGTTCTTAAAAAGGGATGCGGATATTCGAATGACCAAGTTGTTTTAGCAACACTTCACTCTGAAACAAAAACATAAATGGACTTGTAATAAATATTATGACCTGATAAAGCTGGCTAAAGGTCTTGCATTTATTAAAAGGAAATCTACTCTAAGACATCCAAAACTACAAGCATTCCATCAGATGTTGGCTGCACATAAATGGGACATGAAGTTGTTACTCAGATAGAATATTCAGCAACAAAACGCTCTCGTTTCTCTCAACTGTCACGTTGGCACCAATTATACAAAGTACAGATGCACAACAGCCAAAGCCCGGTAAATGTTTCCACTCCAATTCTCGAACAGCGCAGTAAATTTGCATGCATCGTGTTTTTATATGACAGCAAAAATTGTGACACTGATTTCGCAAGTCAAACATATGTGCAAAATCCAGGACGCAAATGTACAAGGATGTTCAATACATCATCATCTGTCGGCTTTACCCTCATGCAAATAATACGAATCTACAAGCTGCCCGAGACATCAAGCTCGTTGATCGCGAAAAAATTGGGCACGGTAAACTTACAGGGGGAAACAAAACACAAAATGTGCGTAAAGCACACAGAAGTGATTATAACTTAAACACGTTTAACTGCAGTGCTGTCCACAGTATGCCTCGTCATCCAACAGTTTCTTAACCTCACCCAGAACCTAACAAGTATTTTTCAAGTAAATACCCCGCTTAGCTAGAGACATGTATAAACATTCCTCAGTCATAATTATGATTAAAAAGACTATTTAAGAAACTATTTAAGCCAAAAATGTAACAGTTCGCAAGATTCTGAAAACAATCACACGAATCCAAACCGGTATAAAATCGACCAGGGATCATTCATTCTTTGACGGTGCAATACTCAGTCTAATAATAATTATTGAAACATGCTTCCCTCCAACTCACTTATCCATTTATTTGTAAATATTGTTACATAATATAACGACTAATTTTTAATTTAGCAGCAAAAACCTGGGACTATAGAAAACCTCTGGGACTTTAGTCGTTCAATAAAATTATTTAAATTGCAAACTGAAAAGGAAATCTTGAGCTTTGCATACAATAATTTATAACGATCGTGTCGGTTTAATATAAGCCCAATGTCTACCAACTGCAAACACTTATTAATAATAACAATAATAATTATGTAGAGATTTAAGTTGCCATAAGTCCGTAAGCAATCAATTAAAAACCGTAGCAACGACTCATATAATTATATTTATAAATAAATAAATAGGCCTAAAGACTACCTCAAAGACCAGTAGGCCTAATTGCATTTGGAACTGTTTTAAAGTAGCCACGACACACCCTGTTGATCGTAATTAGGCGGGTTTATGCGTGCTCAAATCCGGGACGATTAAGAAAAGCCTGCGGCCAATTACATGTATAGGCTACAGATTTGAACAGTAGGCCTACGTAGGCTAGACCTTTAGCCTATAAGAAAAGCAGAAAATAACTGGGTCAAGCTATGATGCACATTGAAGCGGGTGTGCAAAGAAAACAGTAAAGCATAGGGAAATGAACCCTCACAAGTCACAATCTCCAGAAATTCTCCCGTAGATTTACATTGGTCCTATAATAGTAAGCTAGCTGCTTACGTGCTATTAATAAGCCTAACGGTCTTGAACGCTCGGTTAAAAGCAGTTGACACTGTGTGGCGCCATCTTTGGAATGTAAAAATAAAAGCTGCGATTGTAGCAAGTCCTTTGCCTACATTAAGTAACATTATACTAATTATACTGAGCTTCTTCTTTTCACGATTCTTCCTAATTCAGAAGCCTTCAAAGTCATAAGTCTTCTTTTAATTGTCTTATAGTCATCTTCTGATTAGGAGTGAATAGTGCAAAAAATCACAGAAGGTTCAACTTGAACTGTAGTAACAATTGTTTTAAGTTCGTTTAAATTAATTCAAAAACCGGTAGGCCCAGTGGCTGAAAACATAATTATGAAAACCCGCGAATATTACACCACTAGGCCTAGGCCCTATATGTAGGCTACCTGAGGAGAACCAATTAAGCTCTTGGGGCTTCACCTTTTTAATCGCTGTAGATGTCGAGATTTCAATTATATACCTAAAAGGTGTGACTAATTAATTACTCAATGCTGCATATAAAAGCTATTATAGGCCTACTACCATGGAGTACGTGGCTGTTAGCAGAACGTGTGTGAAACGGAGAATTTTTCGACTTTTGTCAGCATATATAGTCAATAAAAATTTCATTGTTGGTTCAACTGACTCGGCAAAACTGTCCTTACTGAATGAAATAGGCATAGGGCCTACCAGACAGCACTTAGGCCCATAGGCCTAATAACACGCATGCCGAAAATGCAAAGCATTTCACAATTAACTGCCTAATAGCCTACCTGCCAACAACCCAAGTTCACGGAATCCGCTAGCTGCGACGCCAGAAAATTTAAAAGCAACAATCCGTTGTTTTTGCATCCTCGTAAAAGTTTGTGTTTATCCAAAGCTCGTGGTTTCGGGTAGCCTACTGTAACCGCCTACAGCTGAAGTAAATATAGGCCCCTCCCTCAAGCCATAGGTTGCCATGCCATCAGTCAAAACATGTTTGAAAGCACAAACGTTCTGGAAATAGCCCGAACATAGCCCAAATTGGACCGCCTCGAAAACTGAAAATAGTAATAAACCGATACAGGCGTACAGGCCTAGTAATCGTATTTGTAATATCCGAATATCCAAGGCGCTACTCGGAATCCAGGCGCGGGCACCAGCTTGTTCACGAGCGCTATCGAGCTTAATATTCCACAGCAGGGTTTGGCCTAATAGCCTATTCGGATTTTTTCTTGAGTCAAACAAGAAAATACAACGCCTGAGCGACCTGAATGTGACCATTCACCCCATTGCCGGATTGTTGGTAGCCTATTATAATAGGCCTAGTCTATAATTATGTGGTAATGCAAGCTATTTACCTCTGTCTCAGTTTCTCTGGGCCGCCATTCGCTGCACTCATCTGCCTGTGGTGACTATAGAGTATAGAGTGTCCATTTGTCTCATACCACTATTATAGCAGAGGTGCACAACCCGCGGCCCGCGGGCCGCATGCGGCCCCCGGACTCGTCATGTGCGGCCCTCGGTCCAATTTTAAACGACAAAGGAAAGTGGCCCGGGATCAGAAAATTATCTTAAGAATTCACTGTGTACTATTTACAACATGTCAACACAAAGAATCACAGCTTCAATCTTGTCTGTTTCAAAGATCTTTGGTATTGATAACCAGCGACTTTATAGCCCAAGATTGCTCCCTCATAAATATTCTTGGGCTCTGGGTGTTACATGCCAGAGAGCAGCTCCCTCCTGTTTAAATGATAACAGATGTTACAGATAGCTAGAACCAGTCTGCGACCCCACAACCGGCTGACCTGCGTGAAGTCTCCTTCTGTGCAGCTTAAATGGCTCGTGGGCCAATCTCAAACAGGTCGGCCTAATTATGTTCCTCATAGATCACGTGACAGATCCTAATGAGTATTGGAATATTATTGCCCTTTCACAGTTTATCCTAGCATTCTTTCTTTGTTGTCAGAAACTGTTCGGTGCAACAGTTTTCAATGTAATCAATTGACTTACTTTTCTACAAAGCTAATTAGTCTATAGTTACAATGCACAAAACTACTAGTAAAAATCGCAAAATTGAAGAAGAAGTTTCAAGAGGAATGGACATTTGAATACTTTATGGACAATGTTAACACCAAGTTGGTGTCAACACATTCAATCACAGCCATCTCATTAGCTGTGTAGCATGAATGTGAACTGCATGTGAAGGATTAATTAAATGGAAGTCGAGTTTCAATAATTCTGCTTGCTTCTTCAATGTTGTTTTCATTTACCCAAATCGCTGTTTCACATTATGAGGTAGGTCCATGTTCTATAGTACTCTATACTTAAAATGCACTTTCGTCTCCAGACACATTTCACGCATTTCACGCATTAGGCCTATACTCAAATCCAGTGCATTGTATGTGCGGCCCTCGTCTTCTTTTCTAAAATGCAATCTGGCCCTTGGCCCAAAAAGGTTGTGCACCCCTGCACTATAGGCTACTACGCAGCGAAGAGCATTCTCCATGGTTAGGTCACCGTCCAGATATCTGGAATGACGTCCTGGAGCTCTTCGTTCCCTTCCCCGTGACTCTGCTCAGTCTGCTGGCTCTTTTTCTATCGTACTCGTCTGATCAAGACTTTTCTTTTCGAATAGGCCTGGAGCGCTATATGAATTTATGTGATTGATTGATTGATTGATTGATTGATTGATTGACTGTAAACTGAACAACCACACCGTGGAGCCAATGACAAGAACAAAGACTATAAACTCAGCAATTTCACCGTGGAGCCAATGACAAGAACAAAGACTATAAACTCAGCATAGCGCTCGTTTATTTCAAGAACCCTTGCAAGAAGCGATTAGTGCATGGAGGATGTAAATAAACTCGTAGGCCTAACGATTATAATTCTTGCAACCGAGATAATAGGATTATTATAGACCACGGGATTACAATAATATTTCGGCGCATCACTACTAGGCCTATATTATAACGACCAAAAAACGTAAGGATCTAACTAGCAGTAAGCTACAAGTAAATTCAGGAACCATTTATTTTCGTATCCTGCTTCTGTATTGTTTGGTTAGAGTAGGCCTACCGGTACGCGAGCAATGCGTTCACGGGGAATCGCGCCTACACTAGCCTACCAAGGGTAACACCGGTATCGATAATCGTAGACCTTACTGACACCTGGGTTTTGGTGTCATTGTAAGGTCAACAGAGAGAACAATCCTAAATCAAGTGAATTAATGTATTCAAGTGGGTCATTATATTCGGAAAGTCAAGCCCATGCTCTGAGCTTAATACGTGTGACAGGCGACGAAAAGAGACTGGCCCGCGGCACTCCCAGCGACTCCACCTTTGTACTGTCCCAGGGCGGCCTCTCCGTTGGCCTGAAAAACACAGTTCACACATAAGCTACAAATTATGTGGAACACAGTGAAAATGCAAAAGACATGAAAATGCATAAATACGTAAATATTCATTCATCAATTCATTGCAAGGATCAATATTGTATTTAAACATTTATGAAGCGCCTCTAGTGGGCTAGCCGTTCAGAGGTGCTCCCAGTGGGCAAGGCCACGCGAGAAGCAGGTTTCGAGAAGATAGAAGGCAGAAGACTGCGAGACACAAGTGTACATGTAGAGCGAACAGAAGAAGAAAGTGCATTCTAAAGAGAGTGAAAAATTGAGGCAAATGATCGGGATGGAGCCATATGACAGTGCTAGTTCAGTAGGATCTTGAGTTAGTTGAGTACCCCATTAAAGGTGAATGCTCAGGCATTCTCACTACCTAGCCCTGGCTAGAAACAACAGGTGATCAATGATCATTGATCATCCATCCATCAATTCATCCATCCGTCCATTCATCCGTCCAATTAATTCATTCATCCATCCATTCATTCATTCATCCATTCATCCGTACATTCATTCATCCATCAATTCATCCATCCGTCCATTCTTTAATTTATTCATTTATTCATTCATTCATTTATTCATTCATTTATTCATTCATTCATTCATTCATCAATATACATGTAGTATCACTTAAATGGCACTCTCTACGTAACCCTTTCTGAAAAACAAGTCAGATATAGAACTGCAAACCTTAGCACGCTTCAGCAGTTCAGCCTGTGCAGCCTTGATATTTTCCGTCTTGCCCTTCCACGCCTGGATCACGGATGCCTGAAGGGCACGGCCGTAACTGAAGGTCAAGGCCCAAGGTCTCAGAATCTGGACGTTGTTGATGGCGTTAAGATGAACGGTCGCTTCCTCCTCCGACTGACCACCGGACAAGAAGGTTATTCCTATAAGGAACACATAAGCGCTCGTGAATAAGCTGGTGCCCTGCGATTGGCCCTCCAGTGCATAGATTGAATATTCGTGACTTTAGGTTTTAATATTCGTAAATATTCGTGAATATTAAGATTTTTTAATATTCGTAAATATTCGTAAATATTCGTTAACGAATTAAGGTGAACGATCGAAACCGCAATGTTACTCGGTATTAAACAGTTTAAGCTTCTGTATGTCTCTATGACATTCACTCGCATCCAGGGCACGGTTGAATTAAAATATGCATTGCGCTTAATATGCTGAGATCAGGATACATTTTGCTTGTAGGCCTAATCTGGCACTATTATTTTCTGCGTTGGCATTTAGGCCTATATTTACTCATCCTGCTACACTGATATAAAAACTACTTTATCAATATAGCCTACAGTTACTATTAAGCTTATAGGCATAATAGGCAGTTAAAGTTTATTTATAATTTAGCCTACTATTGCTGCTACTAGTCTTTCCAACTGCCATCGGTGAGGCAGTTCGGGGGCAGAAGTCAGACAAAGTGACTTACATTAAGTATTGAATGTGATATGAATGCCGCATGGCCACATTGACCAGACCCAGCAGAGACCTTGAAGGTTTTTTACAATAAAAATCTATTAAAGTTATTGTCACTTACTGGTATAGGTCTATGCATAGACTAACTCAATTTTGTACAATTAATTAAGTAAAAGTTAAACATTTTCATAAATAACAAAATAAGAATTAAGAATTAGGAATTTCTTGAAAGAACAATTAAGAATAAATAATTTTTTGAATATTATGAATATTAAGTTGGCAGTTTTAATATTCGTTAATATTCGTGAATATTTGAAAATCTTAATATATTTATTCATAATATTCGAATACTCAATCTATGCTCCAGTGGCGCTTAGAAATTTGGAGATCACGCTTGCGATAATTATGAAGTCTTAGTCTTCAAAAAATCATATCTTTAAAACATGAGCATAATTATAAAGAAAACGCTCAACATACAAAAACACAAATCCTCCTATTAAATCCAGTTCCTATTGATATCCAGGGTTTAAAAGTGTGGCTGGACGGTCATGGACGGCGTCTAGGCACTTATTTTCAAATTTGAATACCGTTCTGCCACTTATTAAAGCCAGCACCACATGGAAATATAAAGGCGTCCAACTCTTTTTTAGACTTCAGGCACACTGCATGGTTAACTCGTTTATGAAACACTTAAAAAGGACTTTAACAACATCCACTAAATCGTCATTCAATAAGAAAATGATTGATGGTGTTGCCATTGATGAACCACAAAAAGGAGAAAATTTTAAAGCACATGCTTAAGTATCCGGGTACGGTACCTTCGTGTTTTAATATATTTTAAACGTAGGCCTATATACCACCAGTCCTGTTACATATCGGTAACTAGGCCTATCCAGCAGCTGCACAGATAATCAAATGCATGTGTGCAGTTGTGCACGCCATTTCAGGAATTTTTAACATCATCTCAAAAATCGGACGAGCATGGTTATAATAATAGGGAATGACAACACAAAATAATTATATAAATAAATCCTTCTGTCAAATCATTTATAGAAAACTGAAGCTGGACAAACCTGGAACGGCGACAGGCACAGTCCTTCTAAGGGCGGTCACCGTGGCAGTTGCAACCTCTTCTGGGGTGAACTTTCTCAGCGACGACTGTCCAGCTGTCACCATGTTGGGCTTAAGCAAGGTTCCCTCAAGGTAGATGTGGTGGTCGGCAAGGGCCTTGTAGACGAACGATAGAACCTTCAAGCAAATACAGCACAAGTTGTCACCTATACAGAAGTCCAAGTGTTGCCTTCCTAACTACTGCTACAACCCTCGTGAATAGGCTGGTGCCCTGTGTTTAACTTTCGAATGGCGCTTTATAAATATGGAGATTACGATTGCGATGATCATGACAATGCAAAGAGTAGAGAAAAGTAGATAAAATAATGTCCAAGCCAGAGTCTGACAACATAATATTTAGGCTATTATGCTCCTAAACTTTGATGTCAAGTTTTGTCAACACTTTTCCTACTTGTTTTCTCACTATAGCGCATAGCCTACCTAAAAGCGCGCAATTTCCGTGCCTAATAATATAGGCCTATATAATATTATATATGTACAATTTAAATCCTGAATATAAGAACACCATACACTGGCATAGAAGTCCTCATTTCTATTGTAGCCTAACTGATAAATAATTTAATTTGATCTGTGCAAACTGTAGCCTTAGGCCTAATCACTTTAAAGTCGATCTGCAAGTTAACAAAAGTTGCTTTGTTTGTATCATTAGGCATAAGACAATCTGTTTTATAACCTTAGCTAATTCAGAAGGCTATATTTAAACAATAGCATGTACTAGTTGAAAAACTGTATAGGCTATGACGATAATTATGAAGCTGTGATTTTACCTCTTCCGTAATTTTCTGTGCTGTCCTCAGATCGTGATCACCGTCCGGAAGAACCTCTGGTTCAACGATTGGCACAATGCCAGCCTATTATCATTCAAACATAAACAGCAGTTTTCTATAGTTATATTCATACAATTCCGCCTTGATGGCTTCATGAACATGACTTGCCCGGTGTCCCACAATAGAGTCTCCCAAAAAGTCTCCATGCGGAGACTTTTGGAAACAGATTCTCCCTCGGCGGATAACTTTCAGAATAAATTCGCCCCAGGAAACCTAGCCTATATTCTGAAATAAAGTCTCCGGAGAAGACCTATAAAACCATGTACAAACCAACTCAGATCATAAGTAGGCTAGGACCACACTGTCAATTTTAATTTATTTACGTCTAGTTTTTTCGCTTCTTTACTTATTTCCGTGACCTTTATTTATTTATTTTATTTATTTTTAAATTTTTTGTTATTATACGTCATTATTTCCCAAAATGTTATTTTCGTCTGTTAATTATTATTCTGTCGGTTTTCCAGGGAATCCGGTAATTCCTGTCACTAGTTTACCATATCAGCCAACTTGGTGTTAACTAATAAAGGTGTGTTATTTGCATGCATATTAAAATTAAATTGCATACACAAGGTTTTTAATTTTAAACTGCACAACAAGCTGTAGCAAAGTCCAATTAGCCTATTTTTCGTTTTCCGTTTTTTTCTCTGGTTTTTCCGTTCTTTACTTATTATTTTTAAAACGATCGACGTTTTTATTCCAGTTTTTTTTATTCGGCCTTTACCGTTTTAAATCTACGAGGCCAACTAAGGACATCCAGGCACAAACTTCAATTTCATGAATTGATTTGGTGCGTATGCCCTAAATGTTTGTATGTGCACTTGTTATAGCGTCCCTTCCGGGTTCTACTCAGAAGCGCTCCCGACTACAGCGCGGACACTGAATCGGAGTTTCACGCCGAAGCGCTGAGTAACTGCGAGTGAAGGACTTGCCCAAGGTCCCTATATACGAGGCGGCTTGACGATAAATTAAATAATAGGCCTATATGATAAAACTTTTCAATGCTGTGCATAGTTGTTTACCTGTTGGCAGATCATGGCATAACGAGCAAGAACGTTTGCGTTTTCTTTCACTGCCAGAAACGACGGAGTGTGGCTACTGATCTTCAGCACACAGCGCCATTTTGCGAAGTCTGCTCCTTCCTTCTTGTACGCAGCGCAGCGTTCAGCAAGACCATCGAGACCTTCAAACAATCGAATGAGACAATGCAGATTACAAAAGCTATTGTCTTGGACTTACTTCTCATGTTGAGCAACTGCTTTATGCTCTTGCTCGTCTCGAGTTATGTATAATAGGCCTGTTATTTTGTTAATTGAAATGCCAATTTGTTAATTCTCTACCTATGGAGAACAAATAATTAAGCTTCACAGTTCGGTGCTACGTACTGGAATATTGGTCACAACATCGATACCCATGCATTTTCTATAGCGCTTTTACCAGTACCTACATGTACATCTACCTGATGAGTTCAACTAAAAATTGTTACCCTATCATTACACATGTTGCACACAGCACAAAGTCATCACGAGTCTCCGCCAGGGCTTAAAGTGTGGCAGGACGGTCATGGACGGCGTCCTGGCACTTATTTTCAAATCTCCATGCCGTCCTGCCACTTATAATTTTCCAGCACACATGAAAATGTAAGGGGCGTTCTGGTACTTCTTTTGGAAAGGCATATAAGGAGCGTCCAGGCACTTATTTTTTTACACTTTTAGCACTGGAACTCTCCGCTGACCTTGAGTAGTGACCTCGTTGTCGGTGCCAGCCAACGCCACGGTTCCAGTGTCGACCTTGATTCCCGGAATGATTCCTTGCTCCTTCAGCAGCTGCGTAAACGGTTTTCCATCATCCGTCTTCTGCCTCAGCGTCTCCTCGTACAGGATCACTCCGCTGACGTTCTTCGACAGCTCTGGACCGGCGGTGAAGAGCAGCTGACGATAGGCACGACGGTTGTTCTCGTTGTTCTCGACGCCGATTGAAGCGAAGCGCTTTCCAATCGTGCCTTATATAGGAAGATCAAGAAAAGCATTTTTATTGCCCAGTGCCAACAAACAGGTCAAAGAGACAAAGAACATTTCTTTTGTGGACAATAAGCTCCAATATACAATGGTATACTTGTAGATAGGCTAGGGTCTGCAGTTTGCGTTTTTGCACAAAATACTTGGTAGCCTGGTAGGACCTATTCAGAATATAAGAAAGTTGTCTAGATTGCAGGTTTAAAAGAATTGCAAATGATGAAATATGAAACTCCACAAACAACCTTCAGATATACTAAGTTGCCGACATATTCCTACATTAGGCCTATATTGGTCAATTAACAGTCATCTTAAATTAATTAAAACGAGTCACAAATATTTATGGAAAATGTGAGGCGCTAATAGGCATAATTCAACACCGGTAGTGCAATCACGCCTCCATTCACGATTAAATTTCACGACTTCAATTTCTCTGCATTGTCTAAAACGTTCTGGGAAGTTAAGCATCCACTCAGGTGGGCAGATTGATTTTCACCTGTGCTTTCGTCTGCTGCCAAGATTCCCTTTCCAGGTGCCACGATGGCCTGAGCAATGCGTCTCAGCTCATCCTGCTGTTCCTTCGACAGGTATGGAACGAAACGAGGCATCTTGGCTCACGACTGGAATAAAAAAATTTTAAATGGTTAACATTAGACATGTAATAAATATCTGTTTATTGTACATTAACCCTCATCCGAACAAGCGAAAATCCAACTTAATTTGAACAAAGGGGGGTCTGGCCAGACCCCCCCCGTTTTAATTAGGTTTTTTTCATAGGTAATAGTGTTTTTTATATGCCAATTTTGTAGGATGATGTCAGAATAACTAAAAACAACAATGTATCAGTCTCTCTATGCAACACAAATCATTTTTATGATGAATTTTAGACTACATGTTTAGTAACATTAATTGCGACGGTTTGTCATACCTGTTTCATGGACTCACTAACTGTCTATCTATAAAATTTGGAAAATCAAATAAAGAAATCATAATTCTAGTAAGATTAGTAATAAATGCTGTTAAATTCAAAGTCAGTACGACTGTTTTATATAAAATATCTATCAAAACATTAACGGAATATGCCTTAACCTAAATTGTAAGCATGTATTATAGTCCGTTAGCTGTTGCTGTCGGGTTTGTATGTCGAATGATGATGTCTCTCATCTCATTGGTTAGGAAACTGTCAAAACTATCTTGAATATTCTTACATAATGTGTTCGTATTCTTTTATTTCACATTTTTTGCCTACTACATTGTGCAACAGAGCACATCCTTTTGGCAATGCATTTGTCTGCCAAACATATCCGGATCTTTACTTGTATTCAGGTCTCTCGGCTTCATCAGTATCAACAGTTTCGTCATCATCATCTTCACTATAAAGTCCAGTCTCATCATCATGTTCATCATTATCTTCAATTTCAACACTGTTTTTATCATAAGAAACACCTGAATGTTGTTATTCAGGCATTGGTATCTTTTCACGTTCACATTGTTTGTTGTTGCTCTTATTGTCAAAACTGTCAACATTAAGCTATACAGTATCCGTCAGTATTATCTTCAGTATCTCCTTATCACTCAACCGATTTGGTCGCTTAGATGTGCTAATTCTAGCTCATCCATATAGGAACAAAGTCATAAAGCAATTTGAGAAACTATAACCTTTAAAAAAGTTATGCACGAAATATATGAAGGGGGGTCTGGCCAGACCCCCCCCCCTTGTTCGGATTAGGGTTAACTAAAGATGCAGTCAGAGGTGCCAACCAGTGGTGGAGTTTTGAGATCTATCTTCATTCAAAATCCAAAGTGGGATCATTTCTATATCAGTTGACTACTTTTTATACGGATGCAAGAGTGAACTGATAAGGGGGAGTCCAATCCATAGGGGTGGGGGTCTATGCAGAAAAATTATCAGGATTGAGCCATGGCGGTCTTGATGGGGTCATGCGGGAAACAAAGAGATCAAGCCTATCAGAGGACCACCTAAGAGGACGCAGCGGCAGAGATGGCCCAAGTAAAAAATCACAGATACTTCAAAACACGGTCCAATTGAGACCTGAAAGCCAACATAACAACTTTGAATTGTAAATAGAAGCTTACTACAGATGCATAAGTCAAACAATCTGTGCTGATGCCTGTCTGTATGCTCATAAGTCACTCTAGCTCTGTCTCGTAGTTTCACCTGTTTAGCTCTTCTCTGTCCTTCACCGTCCGTCTTTCTCCAGAACACAATCGAGAACTGCCTATGGTATGCTCCTGTAGCAGTCCTGCCAATTAACCACTTCCCAGCCCACACCTCCTACTGTACCACTAGATATAAGACACACGTAGCCTACTAGTACCTCAGCGATGCTTTCCTGCAGAAACTACAGCCTGTTCCAAAAACTATGAACAGATCTCTAGTCTGCCTATACCAAGATGGCGGCAGATGGCCTACACCATCTCACCGTACCAGCCCGGCTAATATAGTCCCGGGCCTCCCGGCCAAGGATAAAAATAGACGACCTTGAACGAGAGGCCCTGAAGGTCGTTTACTACGCTAAGAGACAACTCAAAAGATCCGCACAACTTACAAACAAACGTCCTAGATGACTTACTAAAATCTAGTTTCTTTCGAACTTCAATCGAGTGCAGAAGATGTAATTATGGAAACATTAAAGAATGTGAACATAATCTACCACACAATTGGCATCGATCATGTTTTTAAATGCAATGCAATTATTGACTATAAATTTTAGCTGCGCTGAATTTAAGGCGCATAGGCTTTGCAATTCAGACATAGCCTACAGCATACAGAATCTACGATCACAGAACTAAACAATAAACCTGCATTCGGTATATAATAGTCAAGAGAAGTTACATTTGTAAACCTACCTGGAATTACTGGCACCCGTGAAGCAAGCAGACGAAACACGCAGTAGGCCTAACTTTACGCAGACTAAAACACCGGGGTTCCTCTAACGTAGGGCGGAGCCACGAGTCGCACTGACCAATCAGGTGACGTTTATTTATAGGTTTCACATAAAGGCGGAGCTAGGCTGCCGGATTACATCACCCACGAACTCTTTATCTATGATAGATCTAGGCCTAATCACCAGCCAAAGGCCGATTAGCTTTTCCTTTAGCTCCAGTATACATGTATGAAGAATTATTCGCAACGGTCACATTTATTAGGCTACTTGTGAATGATGTGACCATTGCAGATACGTTTGTAGGCCCTAGGCCTGCTCCTCACCTCAGAATCCCCCTAGTCAGACCAGAAGTGTCCTCTTTGAAAGTCGAAAGCTAGAATTCTACTGCAAACTAATCCTTTTACGTTCTGCGCACGGACTCGATTATCAATATGACTATACAGGATGAGAATTGCCGAAGGATTAGGGGTTTCAACTTTCAACCCCCCCTCCAGTCTTTCTTAGAGCCCCATAGTAAAGTCTGTTTTTTACAAGTGTACATTGGTCCAGCCCCCCCCCCCCCCACAGTGGCCCAACTTATTTTTGTGACCATAACAAAGCACAAAGTGACACACAAGCCAACTAAATAAAGCCACCTATTATGAGGACAGGTTTATAGACGCGGGTCTGACGTAGGTCTATTAGGCCTAAGTCAATTTTTCTGTCGGATAAAAAATCACGGAGCACTCTTGGATAGACACCTGCTGATGCTGAAAAATTGAGCCCTAGCATGAAACCTTTGTCATTCAGGATTCCATTGTATGATAGCGTGGCCGAGCGGTCTAAGGCGCTGGTTTAAGGCACCAGTCTCCTCGGAGGCGTGGGTTCGAATCCCACCGCTGTCACATGATTTTTGTTCCTCACATTCTAGGCGAACACAGCCTGCAAGTCATTAGACTGGGTTTAAATGCATGCTATTTAATACAAAAATTGCAATGTTCATAACGGCGATGTGTTAAAATGATTTGAACGCGTCAATATCATGTAAATGAATTTTAACACTGAGTCAAAATATGCAACACTTATAATAATTATTATTATGAACAGTCAGCACAGAATTTAATTATAATATTATCCTAATCAAAAACTCCTAATATGGTCTAATGTAAATCAAAGCTAAACTAGAATAGGCTCTAGGCGTAGGCCTACTCAATAGCCTACTCATCTTCTTCAACTAGGCTATTAGGTTTACCTTAATGTGCGAAAATCCCGGGACATCTGCGTAAAAACCGCGTATTATAGGCTACGCAGATTAAATGCATAATAGGCTATAGGCCTAATATCAGCCGAAGTGAGCGATATTACAGGCTTTAACGAATAACGCTCGGGGCTTCGATTCTTGACAACGGCAATGTTTTATGCAAGTGTATCCTAATTAAAGCAGTGTGGTTATAAATTATAATTAAATGGGACTAATTAATCGACACCAACCACTATTAAACAACGTTGAGGAGTTTCACCGCCCGGGGGTTGCGGGGGAAGCCGGGATGAAGGGGGATTGCGGGGCGCGGTGGACCACCTTCTTTGATTGAGTCACTCGTCTTTGTTAAAACGTCATCTGAGGTCGATAAGAGATTAGACGTCGTTGTCGGCATGAGTAGGCCTAATCATCTCTCTGCTTGGTTTTCATTTGTGGTGATTGAATTGGTTCCAAATTAAATTAATTATGCAGTTCAAAGCATTAATGTAATAATGTAAAATAAGGTCGTGTGTAGGCTATGCTATAGTCGTGTCGTGCATAGGGATATTATTCACAGGGTGCATTGTGTACAAGCATAATGCTTGCTTCGCACGCAATCGAACGTATACGAGCACAGAAAAAGAGAGGGAGACAGACAGACAGATAGATAGGCAGACAGACAGACAGCCAGACAGACAGGCAGAGACATACAGGCAGACAGACAGACACATACACAGACAGAAGACAGACAGAGAACCAGAATGAGAAGGGACAAAGACAGAGAGAGACAGACAGTAACAGAGACAGACACAGAGAGGGAGGAAGGAGGGAGAGAGGCACGGAGGGAAGGAGAGAGGGAGGTTTATCACCATAATCCTTTATTAGTGTTTTGCAGCTAACGACAAGAGCAATAAATCGACACTCCGCACACACATCCCCTGAATTCGCCCCATCGATCTGATCCGACCACCCACCAATCCCCACCCACCTACCTTCCTCCCTCTCTCCCTTCTGGGTCGAACGAAGAAGACGCCCGCCCCCAGGGGGGGGGGTACCTGAACATCCGATGCCCACCCACTGGATGACAGCCACTCGCCTCTCCAGCCAGCGGAATGATTTCGATACAAGTGTTATTGGCTGATGATAGGATAGGAGTTCGATACAAGTGTTATTGGCTGATGATAGGATAGGATAGGAGTTTGATACAAGTTTTATTGGCTGATGATAGGATAGGAGTTTGATACAAGTGTTATTGGCTGATATAGGATATAGGGACTCGTTGATTTGGCGCTTATCTTGTTTCATCCCCGCCTCTAATAACCAGACAATGACTTTGGATTTGTCTCGAATTTGTCGACGCCTTTTCCGATCGGGAGATTCGGGACGATTAATCGTTTGATATAAAAGCCGGAGCTAGTAGGCTACGCGACTTTGCGCTTTTGGAAGCATAGGCTTACACAGCGGTGGAAGTAAATGTTTTGTTAAAGCCTATTGTTTGTAAACAGTTATAGTATCGTTTGACGAACGAAGAACGATAGAACGTTTATCAACGGAAGTCGTACGGTGTGACTGGAACACCGCAGAAACAGCAAATCTTAGGAAAATATCCTGGGACTAGGCAAGCACATTCGGAAAGAAGAAGACATGCCGGATATGAATTAGGCCTATAGGGGAAAAGGAGGCAAGAAATTTTCATGCGACACGAAAGCAGAACTATTTCAGTCCTGAACACAAATGATTACCTAAATATCTCACTTGACGACTCTTGTTAAGGGAGTTATGAGTGATCTCTGTGTAGCAAAAACCAGTTGGCAGCGGCGGGATTCGAACCCGCGCCTCCGAGGAGACTGGTGCCTTAAACCAGCGCCTTAGACCGCTCGGCCACGCTACCACATAACAGGATGCTTAGTGTTAAAGGTTTCATGCTAGGCCTAAATTTTTCTGCATTAACAGTACAAGAGAATTCCGTGAAGAGAGGTCCGTTGGTGTCGCGAATAGGAGTGGCACTGAAGAGCAACAACTGTTTTTGTATCATTATCTACTTAGGCCTAAAAAAATGTTGTGTTTCCGGTAACAGAGCGAAAAAAAATTGGGTAGGTAGGTCGGAAAATATTTTTATTTTGGTAAAATATTTTTATGCAGTGACTATCCGAAAAAGTATACCCCACTAGTCTTTTTTGCACGCTGAAACAAAGTACGTGTTCTAAGCAAGTATAAACCGCCTATTACCCGACTGTCTGCACCTAAAACTGCTCTAGAAACAGTCCTATTAATTTCATTTTGTTGACGTCTCTTATGTTATGTCAATACAAATGTTTTAAAAAAATATTAAATTTTTTTTTTTGAAAAAAAAAAAAAATTTAAATATTTTTTTAATACAATTTTTTACAAAAATATTTGAGTCGCGGCCGTAAAATGGGTCGGTCGGGTTACCGGAAACACAACAATTTTTTTCCTACGCCTTATTAAGCGACACTGTTTAAAAACAACTGTAGGCTTATTATCAACACCGTTGATTTGTGACCAATGGCGCTTAACATTTTGGGCCTATAGCCTATATCATGAAGCCTTTGACACTAAGCATGCTGTTATGTGGTAGCGTGGCCGAGCGGTCTAAGGCGCTGGTTTAAGGCACCAGTCTCCTCGGAGGCGGGGGTTCGAATCCCGCCGCTGCCAAGTGGTTTTGGTATACAGAGATCACTCATCAGAGTCATCACTCCTTAAATTACAAGTGTAGATTCGTCAAGTGAGATATTTAGGTAATCATTTTGTTTTCAGAACTGAAATAGTTTTAATAGTCCAACCCCTCAGTTATTTTTCAACAATTCTGACACTGCATGTGCACACCCCAAATCCACATAGCCTAGAAATCAACGTCTGACCTATGAGTTATTTTCCTACATTATTCTCACACTGGTGTAACGGTGGTGTTACTATACTGGTGTTACTGTACAGGTGATGCGATGGATGTCACCAGTGTAACCGTTCGTGGTCTGGTGTGGTACGGTGTCATCCTCTGTCTCTGGGCGTTCATTGTCAACATCCTCCTACTCATCGTTCTCGGCTTCGGACTGAGGAACCTCGCAGCCCGAGGAGTCTACCCTCCGTGCTGGTGGCTCGTGTCCAACCTCACCGCCGTCCAGCTGGTGTTGGCGACCTGTGTCATCCCACCCAACCTCATCACGGAGAGCCTCGGAGCGTGGCCGTTCGACGGGCGACTGTGTCGCGCATGGTTGCTCATGCGTGTCCTTCTCGTCGCCGAGAGTGCGTGGACGATCTTCGCCGTCACGCTTGACCGCTTCTTCCGTCACGTGACGCCGCTGTCCTACGCTCGGTGCGTCCGCTGCCGGACGCTGACCTTCTTCGCGGTGACAGGGACCTGGGGAGTGGCCGCGGCGGTGGCAGGCGTCACGGCAAGGTCGCTGCAGCAGGAGGGAGAGTCAGAGGGACCCTCCCTGGTGCTCGAAGAGTTCTGCGCCACAAGTCTGAGCTTCGACCACTCGCTGTTCATCACTCTCACGTCGTTCGCGGTGCCCTCCCTTCTCGTCCTGGCCCTCCTGCTGGCCGTTGCCATGTCAGCTTGCATTTCCTGTTGCACCACGAAGGCGAGTAGCACTACTCCGGCGGCTGTGGACGAAGACTCCACTCCGAGTTCCAGTCTTCGCGGTCAGTCCAGTCTCTCTGTATACCCAGCAACAGATGACGACGCTTTTGCGAGTCCTGCCAGCTGGACCGCATTGGGGACCTACTCATCGGCGTCGGTCGGGCTCTGCTTCCTGCTCGGCTGGGCGCCCTTCTTCACCATCAACATCGTCATACACGTCTGCGAGGGCAGCGTCTGTATCGACCCGGCCGTCTGGACCCTCCTCGTCTGGGTGGGGTACTCGACCACCGGACTGATGCCCCTCTGCTGGTTCCTCGATCCGTGGGTGAGGGGTGAGGCGTACCAGCTGCTGCAGCAGCAAGTGAATAGAAGACGACCATCCGCAGCCATCTCGTGCAAGAGGAGGATACGGAGGAGGAAGAGCGGGGATGAGTCGGTGTCGTCAGCATCTGAATCAAGCGGTTCAAAGAAATGCTCTGAAGTGAGCTTCGTGTAGATGAGGAATAACAACAGCAACAGCAACAACAACAGCAGCAGCAGCAGCAGCAGCAGCAGCAACAACAGCAACAACAACAATATAACAACAACAGCAGCCGCCTTTGCTCCCGACCGCAGGCGACAATAATAATAATATTATTAGCTATTTTGACACCCACAACGACCAGAGTTTTACCTAAAGGATTTAAGTTCAACTCTGCGTTCTAACCGTAGTATAGGCCTAATCACAAAGAAATTGTTCCGCTTTCTACGGGATTACCATTTTACCACAACATAATGTCATTGATGGCCGACAAAGAGAACCTTTACTGGTAGAATAAATGGGTGCGGCATATTAGGCCTATAGCATAAGTTATAACTTATAGGTGGTTCTTGCTATAGCCTAATTATTCTGATTATTCTTGTCTTTGAATGTACTCACTTATGCATAAAGGTCGTTTGTAACTCAGAATACGGTTTGCAACTGAGAATTAAAGTCGACACTTACTTACTTTCTTACTTACTTACTTACTTACTTACATACTTACTTACTTACTTTTTACCATAATACCTGAATCTTGTAAAGTTGTAATGAAGTTCAGAATTACAAAGAAACGGGGAATGTAATTCGTCGGTGGCATATAATACGCGTCATCATAAACCGACTCTTAGATATTATCCATCATCCTGGTTTCTCGTGCAGTAGTTTCTCGTATACAGGCGCCAGAGGACTGACTAATTGCCGACGAGGCACTTGATGATCTCATTACGGGTTTTCCACCCGTTTCGACCTCGTGTCTGTCCACCCCTAGCTACCCCACCCTTTCCATTCTCCCAACGGTGTAATATCTCGTATTATCGCCCGCTGCGACTCGGCTGCGTGGACAGTGGAAGCCCGTTTCCTGTCCCACGCCATGCTCCAGCTGCGTCAGGCAAAAAGTCACGCCTCATTAACCACATGCTTGCTCACCGTCATGCCTCGAATGGTACTTGCGTGTACTGCTACCATTAAAATACACATGTCTGTAATGTAGGACTATCCCAAGCGTGACACTCGCTTTATTAGGACAATGTTGGACACGCTGATAAACCATTGTTCTATAATTCCTATTGTTGTTGTGATTGAAAATCTACCAGCAAGCTATTATACAGTTGGTTGTGCATAATGCACCAAGCCTACCTGGCCTACAGAATACTGTGAACAATAAAGCAGGCATATATTAAAATTACGTAGTAGCCTAGGCTATCTAATCGAAATGAGTTGAAATTACGTAGTTTATAGGCCTGAATTGCAATTCAATAACGTGTTCACATGCAATTTGGAATTATATTTCATGTCTTAAACTAATGTGTAATTTTTTAAAATTCAATTACATTATCCATGATTAGGCTACCTCACAACCATACAAGCTATTCATGTTATTGTTCATGTTTGTGCACTCCTATGCAATGTAATGTAGGCCTATGTGCGCCTGTCAGATGCAGATAAAAATTCCTTACTTATTTATTTACTTCCCTGATCAGGTGCAGATTAAGCTACATGATGTTGCAGTCAATATAACAACCGGAACGCAATTAATTATTCGACAGCAGTACCGGTAACTATCCTTCTAACCTTTCTGCATTCCTTCCTTTCCTCCGTGCCTCGGTGGGATGTGCATCCCCCTCTTTTTCTTTCCCTCTCTCCCTCCCCCGTCTCTCTTTCCCTCCTCCCCCACCCCCGTGGGATGTGTCTCCCCCATCGGGAACCAGTTGGCGACTCATTGGCGTCAAACATCGGTCAAGCTTCAGTGAACGCTGATGTTCCACATTAATCTCCTTGGCTATTTCGAGCCAATCGAATCCTCTAGACGCCCAGACGCCCAATTACCATCGTACGTTACACGCGAGCGAAACAGGCGGGTTCGACAACTCAATGACCCGTCTTAACTACACCGCCTACATTACGTAGGCCTATGCCGGAAGTGTAGTTGTTGCTTTTGAGAATATTTAGAATGAATTAAAATTCCTAAGTTTGTTGACTGATTGCAAGTCAAAACTTCGCAAACTTAAGACTAACGCGTTGTGTGTTTACAATTTTGGTAGAATTGACCTTTAGCGACCCGACCCACTGCGCAGAGACTAGTATCATGATGGCCAGAAGATCAGAGGGACGAGGGTTTGATACATGCTAGCCCTACAGACTCACTCAGCCTTCCATTCGTTAGGTGAATCGGTAAAATGAACAGTATGGCCGGAATACTGCCCATACAGTTAAAATAGACTTCTGGTGAACTTGTCATCATCTGTTACTGCTACATGTTACATGTATACAATGAGATCTTGCTGCACACTTGTCAACAGGCGCTCAGTCAAAACAAAATCAAGAGACAGATAACATTAAAATTGGTTCCAGGTCAAGATTCAAAGGGTCAAGCAATATCCAAAGGGATAAACAAGACACAAAGAGTCAAGCACAATTCAAATTGTCAAGTGAGATCCAAAGGGTCAAGCAAGATTCAAAGGGTCAAACAAGACACGAATGTTCAAGCACAATCCAAAGATCAAGCACCATCCAAAGAGTCATGCAAAGAATTAAAGGGTCAAGGATGATCCAAAGGGTCAGCTTTTAGTACAGCATTTCTACAAACCTAAAATGCGAATCATGAAGTATCACCTAAAAAAAAATAACACATAAAGCAAAGAAACTAGTCCATGAAATGGCTTGACATAATATTGTATTCTACAGACTATTGCTCATAAAACCAATGAAAATACAAATCCACATTTTGAGTAGCCATACAACTTTCGACTGAAAAGGACAAAAGAAAAAAACTACAATGCCATGTATTGTTCTCAGGAAATGCAATGAATTGTCTTCAGGAAATTGCACAAAGCTCTCATGTCCACTGTTTCGGTTCAAAAGTTTAACAATATATTTAAATAAAACACTTAATCAGAAGTCGAATGTTTAAACAATATCTGACTAGGTTAAATATCTAGTCATTGTATTTGATCGAATATTTTAATCAAATTGAATATTCTTTAAATTCAAATCGACATTTTACTATTTTTACACAAATCATAAACTTGCGTAAATCAAACAACTAAAAGAAATTCATATCCTGAAATCTTTTCTTTAGCAATCTTACATCACAATTATTGTAGTAATGTTTACATCGGCAAAATGCGAAGGAAAGGCAAGTAAGACTAAGGCAAGGTGAAGAAAGATCATAAGAGAAGGTAATGTAAGAAAGCACAGTTAGGCCTACTGTAGGGCAGGGTAGGGCGAGGTAATGTAAGAAAGCACAGGAGGGCAGGGTAGGGTGAGGTAATGTAAGAAAGCACAGTAGGGCAGGGTAGGGCAAGAGGAGCAATGCCTTAAGCTAGCCCTGAGGCAGCCACGGATATAAATTGTTAGCAACTTCATTTTCTTAGCCTCAGCATATGAGGGCAGCTGGCCAGTCCTCTACCTTGCTGTCTCTTCTCCCCATCAACAATATATGGTCAATGCAGTACTCGTTATAGCCATGCTGGCTGGAAGGGGGAGGGGGGTTGGAGAAGAAATCTCAAAGCAAATTTCTGCCCTTGGGATATGAACCCCGAACCCTTGACTGCACGCTACCCACTACACTATCGAGCACTCGCTGAAAGGTAAGAATAAGGGAAAACGAAATAAGACAAAATAGGTCAGATATGGTAGAGAGGTGTGGTAAGGTAAGATTAAGAAGTATGAGGTAATCAGTATTTTACTGCACACCCATTTTTCAAATTGGAGTTTCCTATATTACACAATAATTATACCACTTAAGTGAATTAGACGTACAGTAGACCTTAAAAAGTACTAATAATACTGGACCAATGCTGATAAGGAAAGCAATGGTAGTTTTTCAAACATAATTGTGTATCATAAATGTGTTTGGTGCAAGGTCATTCTAAAGCAAAGAGAATCAAATCTCCAACAGTAGTGACCGAGAAAGGTCGGCGTTGACACGTACAATGTACATAAAAATGATGGATTAACTAACTGGTGCATACACAGGAATAAAAACGAGAGTAATTCCTCGTTAGCCCTGAGGCAGCCATGGGTATGAAGTGCTAGCGACTTCCTTTTCTCAGCCTTGGCATATACAAGGACGAGTTCAGTCTAGTATGTGAGGCGCCCTTGTAGCTGTGTTACGGCACCATAGAAATCGTCATTGTTATTATTAATATTATTATTATTATTATTATTATTATTATAAGGACAAGGCTGGTCAGTGCATTCAGTACAGCCAAGTGGGTTAGGGATTTCGATGGAACAGAAATCTTGAAATAAACTTTTGCCCTAGAAAGGATTTGAACCCATAACCTGTTGATTGCGAGTTCAACAGGCTAACCACTATCGAGCACTCCAAAAACAAGACGTATAAGAAAATTTAAACAGTTAAATCATTAAAAATTCGCGAAACAAAATGTCTAAACGTTGTGCCTCAAATGGAGTGTATGTTAATAAAATACATTGTCACATATGACACAACAGAAACACAACATTAACCAACAATGTCTCAAAAATAATAGTAATAAAGCAAATAATTATAACTCTAATATGATAAATGAAGACAATCGAAATGAGCTGAATACTAGCATTCGCTTATTAACTTAGCAGGATTATAAAATGCAACTTTGTAAATTAAAAGTTTGTTTTCAGAGAGCCTTGGACTGATCATATTTGTGCCACTACGTGATTGACATGGGGGCTACTTTTATTAAGAGCATATAGCAGTTGATGGCATTTATATTTTTTGCATAGCCATTGATAACGACAAAATATGGCCTAGTTCTTCGTTTTCTTCTGTATAGATACTTTCAGAGAACTCGTGGGATGAAACTGCGGTTATCTTGGGCTGGTATTTGGTAATTTTCAAGGCCGTAGCTGGGGAGGGGGGTGTTTTGGGTGTTTGAACACCCCCCAAAATGGAAAATGTAAAAAATAATATAATGCATTTACTAGCTCATGATGCAAAATTTTTTTGACGACTAAAAAAAAGAGGTGGTCAGAAATACTAAAAAAAGGTCGTCAGAAATTCTCCGCCGAAGAAACACCCCCCGAAATCAAATTCTGGCTATGGCCTTGGCAATTTTCATGCGATTGCTCTAGGAGAAAGCGTCTACCAACAGAGGAAAAGATCACCTGAACCCTATATGCTGCAACGCCACGTCGTCGTTGAAAACTGAAATGGAATTATACACGTATAATAGTATAGCAATATTATTGCACTACAGATATTCAAGTACTGACAAGATATTGTGCGACAACAGACAAAAATCGAAAAAACCAATTTAAGACAAAACGAGACAACAACGACCAGACACTTCAGTTAGTTAACCATACAGGAAAAAGATTACATGGGGGTCACAAGGTCTAGCAGGGGCACAATGAAAAACGCTAAAATGAACATATGACATCAAGCAGCAGAGTTTAACATGAGCAAACACAAGAAATACCGACACAAATGTGACGCCGGGGTTCGAAACCCGTCAAAAGGTAAAAAACCGACATATGACGGGTTATGAACCCCTTTGTCACAAATCATAAACACAACACCGTAATGTTTTGGTTATTACATCGTATCTGGATAGGTACAGACAAGTATTATAATATTGGTGTGTACGTGCAAATATGTAAATACTATTTAAATATACAATCGTACCCTAATTAAATGAAATCAACATTCTTTGTATTATGACAAAGCTCAATAATTAATTTCCTATAAACAAGTTTCGTCCATGGCAAAAGGTTTTCACTTTTTGACTCACAGCTACCCCCGTCAGTAAAAGAATTGCAGAGAATACAATAAATACTTGCATCAATACAAGTGTTTGTCATAGCGTATAGTACCACCGTAATCAACATGCAAACAATTGACAACAATATGCAAACAAGTGACTTGATTTATTTTATCAATATGCAAACAATTGACTTAATTGATTTGATCAATATATAATATAAACAATTAACTTAACCGATTTGATCAATACGTAAAATATGACTTAAATAATTTGATCAATAGGTAAACAACTGGTATTGCAGTAAGTATTATCTGACACATACACATACTATGACAATCTATTAACAATATGATCAGAATCTCAGTTGTATTGTAGCAAAGGTTTCCTTACAGACGCTAGAAAGCCTCTTTAGTCATTTCGTCAACATTTGCATTCGGTTACCTCTTTCTTCATTATAGTAACTCACTAGTGGAATGCCAAAGTATAATTCATAGGTAACAATATTGTTAATTTTAGGTATTTCACGTAACATATAAAGGTACATCTCTGAATAAATTGTCTACGACTAGTAAAAGCAAATTTCTTTGACATTACCATAAAGCCAAAAGCATTTTAAATAATAAATAAAATAATACCATACTGGTGTTGCCACAAATAAATGTATCTCATGAATGTAACAAACAAATTGTCTATTGCCAGTAAAAGCAAATTCCTTTTAAATTACCACCTATAGGCTAAAAGCATTTTAAATAATAACACATAAAACAATAACATAGTAATGTTGCTACAAATAAATGTATCTCACGTAACAAATAAATTGTCTTCGGCCCGTAAAAGCAGATTCCTTTTACGTTACCATAGGGTTAAAAGCATTTAAATAATAACAAATAAAATAATACCATAGGAATTGAACAACATTTAAAACAGAAAGGTTGAAATCAAAATGAATACTTCAGCACGTTGTCAAAGTTTGTTTAACTAGAAACAAGGGCAATAAAATGTCCATTCCTGATCGAAAAGATCAAACAACCATTTCTACTTAACCCTTCATCGACCAGCTACATATTTTAGTACGCGCTGGTCGTTAAGGGGTTAACGGAAAGAGAACGAAAGAGATCAAGTCAAGAGTTTAACGTAGAAAACATTAATACATCAACATCTTGAATTTTTACATCCGACACGAAAGCAAACGGGATGAAACACGCATTAACGTATCACGACTTAAAAAGGTTGGTCAAACAAATGACCTGGTCAGTACTAAGGTCAATTGTGACTGCAGAAATCGGCTGGATGGTTCCTCAGCAGCTGAGAGCAAGCTGCGTCAAGCAGTTGGCAAGTCTGGCTTAGAGTCGTGGGAAACAAAAGCATTTTGCGGAAGAAGTTCAAGACTTTTGTAAAGAAACGAAAGACTGCAAACGATGTTTTGTGCAACTCGTAGGCCCGTTCTTCTAATTGGCCGAAAAGCAGCTACTGTAGATGAGCAGATCAACTAAACTAAAGATTATAGACTAAACAGACTATCAGACTCGGAGCAAAGAAAAGAAGACATGGCTTACATTACACAGATTCATCGGCCTCCACACGCAGGGTCAGCCTTAGGCATATACGCAAAGCAGGCAGTTGCCTAGGGTGCCAAGTTCCAGGGGGCGCCATTTCCAAAAAAGGGGCCCCATTTACACAAAATCTGGGCGTCATTTCCACAAAAGTGTTTTACTGTTTTTTCAAACATAATATAACCAGTTTCCACAAAATTTGATATATTCCAGCATTCAATGTACTAATAGAAACTAATAATAAATTACTCAGTTGAACATATTCAAGGCTCTGGCTGATTCATCTTTAGATTCTGACGTGGGCTAAACAAATGAGTGGAATCTGAGGGTGCCAAATGTAGGCCTATACTTTGCCTGGGGTGCCAAATGTACGCTTTTCCTGGGGGTGCCAAAATGCATGTTTTGCCTGGGGTGCCATTTGGGCTAAGGCCGACCCTGTCCACCAGTGACCAGTGCTTCTCAAACTGTCTGACACTGATGACCATAACTTGACTGACCAGCCTTTCTGTGGACCGTGGCCTTTCAACATTAGCTTAAATAATATATTATAAAGAATGCAATATTAGAATTTAGATTTCATAATAATAATTCATTGTCATTGTCATTGTTTATTACATTTACATGTACATGTTGTTTTGCATGTTTTCAAACTGTGTATCATGTATGAAGACTTGGTATAATTACACTTAAATACATTTGAATTACACTTAAATACATTTGTCACATGTTTTCAAACTGTGTATTATGTACAAGTATCAACACCGTCCCATGCTATAATTGTCTTATATTCTTACACTGTATACAATTTGGTATTTTATTTGAGTACCATCAAAACTGCCAGTCCGGTCATCATCATTCATTCCACTGCCCTGCCTTAACCAAGCCCTCAGCGTGGCATGGGGGCCACGAACCACAATTTGAGCAGCACTGGTCTAGACTACAAGCTAGACTGACCAGACTGACGATGTAATAATACAGTCACCAGTCCCACTGTTGTCTCGGCCTCTATTCCTGCAACTCTGCATAACTTATTGCACTTTCCTGTCATTCGTACCAACACTGCACCTACTCCAACTAGTCATGCTTCTTTCTATCACACTAAGATTTGAGCAAGCTTTAGTGAAGGCTACATCGTTCGCACACCAAAACTTTCAAACGACAGACATTCGCCAACGAAGATCGCTTTTACCGTCGGTGGGATACACACTGAACAACGCAAGTACAGCCAACGAACGACCAAAGAATAACTGCTGACCAAACCACGTGGCCAAAAGTATCACCATGACAACTACAGATTTGTACCATAATTTCCTTACTTGTACAGTACACAGGCAAGTTTCTATTGCCGTACTTTCCACAAGTCGATCATACCGATAACCGCTACGCAACCGATCAACTATTGACTCACTACAGACCAATTTTACACACTACTCTGATGCGCCATCGTCGATGCTACACACCGGCCATTTTGACGCTAATTTGACACAATAGACCATCACGACACTAAACTATCGAAAAGAAAACAGATGACTAAAGACAAAAACCTTCCAACGACTGCTAAAAGTTTCCGATCGCAAATAAATTCAATTGCATGTACTTTATCAAATGCTCCCAGAACAAAGGAGTTCCAACTTCAAACGCAACGTCGTATTCCTACACACCTGATGAAATCCGATTCAATACACAGCCACTGCGACGTAAAATGCTTCGTAATCCACCAGTGTTTGAATCAAACGCCTGTAACGACCAATCAGAAATGAAGAAAACATCGGATAAATGAAGAGAAACCAGCTTCACAATCAGCTCCCGATAAATTTGCAAAGAAAAAAACATGGTTGACAACTACAGGAAGCAAGAAAAAAAACTCGGATTCTGGAGCAGAAAGTATCTAACCCGGTGGTTCCCAACCCTTTTTTGACTTTAGGGCCATTTTTTTCTAAGTTGAATGACACAAAGGCCACTTTTTCTTAATTTAAGAGCATTACGAGGGGCCACAAGGCTAAATTTTAATTAACTAAAAGCATAAAAATTGTTATATTTGAATCAAAATAGAATGTTTGATGTTATTTATAGATGTCAAAATAAAATAATTTATAATAGAAAATAATTATGTGTTCTTTCTATCCTGTTAAGATTGTCAATTTCTTCATATACTTTTTGTTAATTCTCTGAGAGATGAGGGTCATGTTTTGATGCCTGGTTGGCCACTTTTGTCAATTTTTTCATATATTTAAAAAAATTCTTTGACAGATGAGGGCCATTTTTGAGGCCTGGTGGGCCACTTTTGGCCCGCGGGTCACAGGTTGGGAACCACTGATCTAACCTTTCAGCAGACGCGACCTGGAATGCTTGCCTCAACAACAACAGCGCTCGTTCTCAAAAGGACTGAAAGACGAATCTACTGGCTAGGACATAATAATAATAATAATAATAAAAAAAATAATAATAATAATAATAATAATAATAATAATACGAAGATATATTATCATTAGAACAAAAGCGATAACAGAAACCACGTTGCGACATCATCATCATTGACGACACTCGTCCAGCATGCAGGCTCGCAGCAGCGCTGGACATTACAGAGAACTAGATCAAGAATAACTTGAGGAGGAAACGTAAGCAGATGATTGGCGGCGTCGTAGGCCTCTACTCCGGCGGTAGGTCAACGAGGATCTTGACATAGTTGACCGGGAAATACCCGCTCTGACCACCGACGGAACCCTCGAGCCAGTTTTCATCAATGCGCGAAACGAGTTGTATGATGTCTCCCTCCTTGAAACCGAGCTCCCCTTCGTTTTCCGCTTCGAAATCATAGAGCGCCTCACAGGTTGCCTGCTTGCCACCACCTACAGACAGATACATAAAGTTCTTTCATGGTAAAATCTGAGACACAAAAAGAAGTCTATGCGCACAGCAGTCGCTACTTGCTAAACACTGTGGAAAGTTTCTCAGGTTTAATAAGACACCGAAAACAAATTTAAATATGAACTGCAAATAATGAAATTGCTATACATAATTCATACCAATTTAGTTATAATATCGAGAGTTCTACAGTTTTCTGTTTGAAATGTCTAGACAGTCAGTTCAATGATCTAACTTATCATCTTAATACATCTATCATCTAACTTATCATCTAACTTATCATCTTAATACATCTATCATCTAACTTATCATCTTAATACATCTATGAATGCACCCTTACTTCCAGAGCACAGCTGTAAGTACTCACAATATGCCATTCCATCCATTCTGCGTGGGATTCTCCTCTCTGGATCATTATCTACATCTCTCCCTCTCTTCTTAAAAACCTGTTTCTTCTCTCGAGGTTCTCGCACTGGGAGCGCTACAGAATGGCCATGGCTGTGAGCGGGCTATAGAACTTACTAATTACACTACATCACAAAGTATTTACAGTCTCTTTTAAAAGCTAGCTCTGAGGCAGCCACGTATATGAAGTTTTAGCCACTTCATTTTCTTAGCCTCAGCATGTGAGGGCAGATTGCGAGTCCTCTCCCTCGCTGTCTCATCTTCCCACTATCAGCGCATTCACATACATGGTTGAGTTGTCTGTGGGCGCACGTGGAACAGAAATCTCGAACCAATTTCTACCAGGGAGGAGATCTGTAACCCTGACCTCTCAATTGCAGAGGAGCAAGTTAATCCCCTACACTATTTATTGAGCACCTCATAATTCCTAACATATTTGAAAGTATAGACTCCAAATGATCTAAGATGTATTTTACAGATATCTAGAATATCAATTATTATTACTAAACAGCAAATATAAAACAACACAAAGTCATTCCACGTGATAACAAATATGCCTAAAAATGTTCAGACCATCTTTTACATAATGCACACAACCAGTAGTTTCACAATTTTTATTTAACTACAAAGGGCATAAGATACAGACAACAAGACTTATTGAACTGTGCATTTCCTATAGCAATCATTGAACACTTCTTGGACTTCTAAATCATTTCCTACAAAAGTCTAAACTTACCGAACTTTCAATTTTTCTATAACATTTTTAAAGATGTTACTTGGGCACATGATTTAAAACATTTTTATATTAATCTTCGCAAAGTCTTGGGGTGCTCTATTTTTAAGATCTATGGTACTTGACAGAATTGCAGCAAATTCTAAGCCTCAGTGCTGGTTTACAACAACAAAGTCTAAGAATAAAGAGATAAAAAGATGAAAGGATAAAAAGATAAGTCTTATCCACCAACCACAAGTGCCCAATATATGTTACCCACGAGGCATGAAGCATGCAAACCACTATGATCATATCAGGGTCAAAGAATAAGTCTTCGTATGCCTCCTAGAGAATTCTTTCAATGGTTCTTCTCTCAAACCACACCCTCCTAAGATTCTGTCTATGGACCACCCTGAGGGTCCGCCCTTTCAAAGGTTCTACTAAGAAAACTGTACCTCTAACCGTCCTACTGTCTGTCTACACCACCATTCTGATTGTATTGGTGGGGCGCGGTGGTCTAGTGGTGGCGTCGTTGCCTTGGAGCCGGAAGGTCCGATGTTCGAATCTACCTGGCCGCGTAAGGACCTTGGGCAAGTCCTTCACTCACAATTGCTCAGCGCTTCGGCGTGAAACTCCGATGCAGTGTCCGCTCTGCATCGGGAGCGCCTCTGAGTAAAGAGCTTGAAGGGGCAAGTGCACAAGTATCGAGTATCGAGCACCCCCGTAATTCCTAACACATTTGGACGTATAGACTTGAGGGGCGCGGTGGTGTAGTGGTGGCGTCGTTGCCTTGGAGCCGGAAGGTTCGAGGTTCAAATCCACCTCGCTGCACATACAAACATATTGAATTCACATGTTTAAAAAACACCTCTAGCATGATGAACCATTCAGAGGCACTCCCAGTGCGCAAGGCCATGACAAAAGAAATAGGTTTTGAGAGGGTCTATTCTGTGGGCTCTTCCAGCATTACTCATTCAGTGACATTACCCCAAAGAGTATAACCCAAGTGACAACCTTAAACTTAAATAGCTAGAGATATATGTAAGCATGCAACTGCCGTATATAAACAAATAAGAAACTAAAAAATACCTAATACACACGTGCACTCTTAAATCAGCTGCATGTGTACAACAACACAGCAGGAATGAAACATGTAAACCACAAGACATGTCAGGGTCAAATTATATGCTTACTGTATCCTCATCTCGCACATTGCACTCACTCTGTTGATCATTTTTATCTTTCTGTTTTGTAACCAGAACCAGGACTGCACTGGCTTAACATCAGGCGCTTTCTGTGACCTTCCTCCCTCACTAAGGGCTAAACTAATGACTTGTTTATCTCATATCAATCTCTCGTTCTTTAAAGACATTTTTTACCTTGGGTTTACACGCTGAGAGCACCTCTGAGTAGTCATTCTACTAGAGGCGTTAAATAAATTGATAGAAGTGATAGAACACAACTGCAGTTTACAATAACCTACGTCACAACGGCCGCATAACTCAGAAACATAGATCTTTTACGTAGATCCCTTCTTGTAGTCTAAATTCATTTTTTCCTTCAAATAGTGGCTCAAAACTCACTACTTCCCCTTGGCACTTGGATATCTAACTGCCTCTCTTCCTAGCACCCGACTATCCGTGCCTCAGATTAACATTTCGGCGTGCACAAAATACAAATTTAATTTAAAATAGCTATAACCTATCAAAGAGCTCCTAAACAAAAGACTGCAAAACAGAAAATAATTTCTATGTAACCACTAAGTAATGTATCATGCTTATAATTACCTCCAATGTTTAGACTTTCTGTTTCAACGACAAAAGGACATAATATCACCAGTATTATTAACACCATCGATTTATTCATATAAAATAGCTAGTTAGTCATTAGACATCTACATCTATGCATGTTCATAACAAACAAAAAAACTCAGCATATAACTTCAGTAAAGTATCATTTGGTAGGTTATCTTGGTACGTTATCTGGTATGTCATTTGGTAGCTATTTTGGTACGCTATGTGGCACGTGGTGTCACAGTTCGTCACACAAAACTTAAAAGAAACAAACCATATGATATCACGGAATTGGCACATGGTCAGGCCTAAAAAAAAATGTTGTGTTTCCGGTAACAGAGCTAAAAATAATTGGGTAGGTAGGTCGGAAAATATTTTTATTTTGTAAAAAAAATGTATGCAGTGACTATCTGAAAAAGTATACCCCACTAGTCTTTTTTGCACGCTGAAACAAAGTACGTGTTCTAAGCAAGTATAAACTGCCTATTTCCCGACTGTCTGCACCTAAAACTGCTCTAGAAACAGTCCTATTAATTTAATTTTGTTGACGTCTCTTATGTTATGTCAATACAAATGTTTTAAAAAAAATTTTGAAAAAAAAATTAAATTTTTTTTGGGGAAAAATTGTTTTTTTACAAAAATATTTTTTTTAATAAATTTTTTTACAAAAATATTTGGGTCGCGGCCGTAAAAATGGGTCGGTCGGGTTACCGGAAACACAACAATTTTTTTTTACGCCTCATATTCTGCCCTCAGCTGAATAAATCATCTCATTTCAAGACCTTTCTACTTGCCTAACAAATGGACGCTTGTACAGAGGTGCTACCTAATGTCACCTACCTTGGCTGGCAAATGGACATGCCTGAACAGGGGGTGATACCTTCTGTCACCTACATACTATTACCTTCTGTCACCTACCTTGACTGGCAAATGGACTATGGACACATGGATGAGGTGCTGCCTTCAGTCACCTACCAACCATTACCTTCTGTCACCTACCTACCATTTTACCTACTGTCACCTACCTACCATTTTACCTACTGTCACCTACCTACCATTTTACCTACTGTCACCTACCTACCATTTTACCTACTGTCACCTACCTTGGCTGGCATATGGACACATGGACAGGGGTGCTACCTTGTGTCGCCTACCCACCATTACCTTCTGCCTTGTAGCAATAACTGCGACATGACACGAGTCTTACCTCTCGACGATGAGTAGCTGGACTTGGGCGCATGCAGGCCATCGGAACTGCCATGACCTGGCGACGCCTTATCTAATCGGGTTGATGACAATGTCATCACCTTTGGAACGTACTCTTGGCGAGGTCGACTGGCAGCTTCACTGCACCTATTGCCATGGCAACCACAGATAACCAATAATTCATTCGTTCGTTCATTATGGAGATTTATGTAGCGCCCATTCAAGGTTACTACTCAGGAGCGCTCCTGGCCCAACCTCGGCTGAAAAGTGCTGCTTTAAGGAAGTGATACGGATACCAAATGCACAATAAGTGAAGTGGTGGTGGTTTTTCAGTTTAACATCACTGTGTGATAACAAAGACCATTAGCGACGCCCTCCTCCTTTATCCAGGCTTGGGACTGGCACTGGCAGAGGCGCAACCAGTGGCAGAGTTATAAGTGAAATGCAATCACAGGTAACCACTAAATGCATAATCGTGCACCACATCGTGATGGACTTATGAATTCTGAAACCACATGTTGTTTAATATATATATTAATATTATTAATTACATATATAAATAAACATATAATTATATATGTAATGTATATGTGTAATATATTCAAATAAATGTAGAACATGTATGCAGAGAATGTGTGCAGCTACATATACTTATTTACATTACGGATAGTACAGCTGCCTCTGATATTGTCTGCCATCCCAAATTCATACCAATGATCGTAACGATAGAATACCAGTGACACCGATAGAATACCAGTGACACCGATAGAATACCAGTGACACCGATAGAATGCCAGTGACACCGATAGAATACCGGTGACACCGATAGAATACCGGTGAAACCGATAGAATACCGGTGACACCGATAGAATACCGGTGACACCGATAGAATACCGGTGACACCGATATAATACCAGTGACACCAAGCAATTAAAAACAATTAAAAAGAGTATGACATTCCTACTGCCGCTAGAACAGGTACCATATCTTACCAAGTCTGCATTGTATGCCATTTTTTATTTGAATTTAGAGTATATATAATGGCAAGAATTGGTGCGAGGACTTACTTCTGCCGAAGGGAGTCCATGAGCGCCTGAAGGACCTCGGCCGACTGCTGATGGTAGGTCAGTTCCGCTTCAATGAACGCAGACAGCTGAAGAACTTGCTCCGTCTACAGATGCATAGAATGAAGAAATAAACAGCAATGTAAAGAATGAAGAAATAAACTCAGATGTAAAAGAACAAAGAAATAAGCACAGGTGAAAAGAATGAAGAAATAAACACAGATGAAAAGAATGAAGAAAAAACACAGTTGAAAAGAATGAAGAAATAAACACAGATGTAAAAGAACGAAGAAATAAGCACAGATGAAAAGAAAGAAGAAATAAACACAGATGTAAAAGAATAAAGCTATAAAAACAGATGAAAAGAATGAAGAAATAAACAGCAATGTAAACAACAAAGAAATAAACACAGATGTAAAAGAATGAAGAAATAAAAACAGATGAAAAGAATGAAGAAATAAACACAGATGAAAAGAATGAAGAAATAAACACAGATGAAAAGAATGAAGAAATAAACACAAATGAAAAGAATGAAGAAATAAACACAGATGTAAAGAATGAAGAAATAAACACAAATGAAAAGAATGAAGAAATAAACACAGATGAAAAGAACGAAGAAATAAACACAGATGAAAAAGAATAAAGAAATAAACACAGAGGAAAAAACGAAAAATAAAGACATAAACACAGATGAAAAGAACGAAGAAATAAGCACAGGTGTGAAGGAAGAAATTTAAACAAATGATATTCGGCTAAATTCTGAAGTCACTGCTTTGAAATTAAAGCAAAATTAACAGAATAATAATAATATCAGCGAGTGTATATTCTTATCTTATCTTTTCTGACCATTTATAAAGCGCTTCTTGCAGCAAGAGCCTTTCAGAAGCATTCCCAGTGCGTTCAACCCCGAGAAAAAAGGCAAGTTTTAGAAGAGAGAAAGACGAGGATACACTACCAGAGAGGATGGCAGAGTGAACTGATGGGGGAAGTCCATTCTATAGGGATGGACCAATGCAGGCAAATGATCTGAGATGATCTGTGTTTATTTCTTTGTTTCTGATATATTGAGCAAGACAAACAAACACAACAGACTTACATCATTGTCCAGCAAGTTGTGCATTGCAACATCAGCAAGTTGCTTGCTCTCGTCAAACTTCTCCTCCGCCTGTCGTAACTCCTCCTCCACTAGAGGCCCTAAAAAACAAGATTAAAACACATTAACACGTTTGACGTCCCAAATTGAGTCATTTAACACAGTAAATCAGCGGCCAACGTGTTAAAAGCTTCTTCTTCTTTGCGTTCTCTGCCAAGTGGCAGGTCCAAACGTCCAATGTTTCCACTTTTCACGCTGTTGTGCCATGTCCTTCAGTTCTCTGTATCCCTCTTCCATCATCCCGTCCAGCAGTGTTTGTCTAGGCCTTCCTCTGCACCACTTTCCCTCCAATCTTCCTTCAATTATTTCTTTCTGCAGTACCTCTCAGCAAATGTCCCACCCAATTAAAAGCAATTTACCCTAAAAACAAGATTAAAACACATTAATCTTGTACCCGTTTGCCCCGGGAATATCCGCTGAAAACGGGCTTAAAATTTAAAAATGAACGGGTAAAGGGTTAAAGCAATTTACTCTAACCTTACAACTTCAATATTGCCATCCATCACGGTCATGTTTAATTACTTAAACGCAACAAGCTATGTTCTGCCAGCCGGATGTTTTCACTAAATAAAAATTGATTGATTGATCGATCGATTGATTTATTGATTGATTGATGTGAGACGGTCAGGACAGTCTGGGAGGATCAGTCTGTAGAAAAGATCAATAATCAAAGACCATGAGTCTACCAGACAATGCAGCAAAAGAATTATGCGGCAGTTTACGATGGAATAGTCGTGTGCATTTCAACAACAGAGCTCATGGATATCTGAAGAACAAACAAATAATATATCCACAGAGTGAAAGAGTCTAAAGAGAAAAAAAATCTCAGACTACCATTAATTATATTTCAACAATAGCCGGAGCTTCTTGAATAAATGTTAAGCATCATGACTTCTGTAGATATTTTTCCGGCAGGGGCATAACACAATGGTCAAGGTTAAATTTTTAGCAAGAGCTCAAAAAATGCAAAGCAGGAAATTACGAACGTGGAAATTTCCATAGATGCTTTCAAATGTAAATTTCTCAGTTTCATTTTGTGTATCGTTTGTGCTATAGTGCAAAGAATTTTATTCTCGAAATCAAGGTAAATGGCGTCGTGATTCACGATCCCAACTTGATGGCTGATCGCTTTAACTCTTATTTCACTGGAATAGCCTAATCTCTGTCCCCTCTGATTTACCACACCAATCAGAGGTGCTCCCTGTGTGAGAGATGAAGAAAAAATGGTCTTGAGACTGCGAAAAGAGGCACTTGGCCCATCCAAGTTAATAAGGAGGAACCCATAGAAGGAGAAAGCTGGTTGCATAGTGCATGCAAAGAAGGGATGGGGCATTAACAGAAGACGTCAAATACTCGCGAAAACGAGCAAGCGAGCTCACCCTTATCCCTCACTCACCCTTGTCCGTTCTCCTCTTCTTGCAGTCGTAGTCCAACCGTCTCCCTTGCATCTTCTTCCGATGATGCTGTACAGAAAAATCAAACCCAGAGTCACGCAGGTCACTTTTTGATAAGATAAGAATATTCTTTAATATACCAATTGCTATCCGCATTTTGATGTACAGACATGGTATAATAAACAAACGTACATAATTTCTATATCCAATCAATGTCAAAATGTTTTCAAATAGCACAAAATCCTAGGTCCAAAATCCAATATAAGTTTTTAATAATAATAATTGTGTTACTATATGAAGCATACCAACGTTTAATAGATCAACGTTAACATAATGTACTTAAGTCAACTATCACTGACTGTACACAGACTGCTGGATAGAAGATGAGACGGCAAGAGAGAGAGGACTGTCCAGTGTGTCCACCCATGCCCCCTCCCCTCCTATATGCCAAGGCTAAGAAAATGAAGTTGCTAACCCTTCATAACCATGGGTACCTCAGGGATAGCTTATAAGGAACACTTCTTCTCTTCCTCTTCCTCTCCTCCTCCTCATCTTCCTCTTTCTCTTCTCCCTCCTCCCCTCCTCCTCCGTCTTCTCCTTCTTCTTCTTCTTCTTCTTCTTCTTCTTCCTCTTCCTCTTCCTCTTCCTCTTCCTCTTCCTCTTCCTCTTCCTCTTCTTCTTCTTCTTCTTCTTCTTCTTCTTCTTCTTCTTCTTCTTCTTCTTCTTCTTCTTCTTCTTCTTCTTCTTCTTCTTCTTCTTCTTCTTCTTCTTCTTCTTCTTCTTCTTCTTCTTCCTCTTCCTCTTCCTCTTCTTCTTCCTCTTCCTCTTCCTCTTCTTCTTCCTCTTCTTCTTCTTCTTCTTCTTCTTCTATACAGTGTGGACTCATTTGTACGCTCATGTCTCACCCCCCCCCCAAAAAAAAAATCCTCCAAAGCAATTAATTGAACACGCCATATCCGCAAATGAAGTAATCAATTCTGGACAGTCAGACAATTGCGTGTACTACGACTGTCTCGTGGTAGAAAGGGAGGACAGTGGATCTGATATGCGATAAGAGATATTATTAACGAGGCCACACTTAAAGTCCAATCGAATTGGACCAAGGGACTTTATGAGGCTGTATAGACGGATATCAATATTGCATGACTGTGCATCATAGGTTGACACATTTACTTAACAGTACATGCAGTTGTTGAATTCACTAGAAAATGGATTAAAGTGTTGCCAATGTTGATGTGGATTAAGTGCTCAAGTAAGTAAGCATTGTATTTTAGTTAGGCATTTGTATGGTATTTCTTAACTACACCAACTGCACTTTGGAGTATATGCACTAGGGTGGAGTGAAATTAATTAAATTGATATTTCAGAATCGGCTGGGTGTGCAAAAGTTGTGTACTGGGTACAGTAGTTTGGGTGTAAAATATTATTGGATTTGGTTTGCTTCTTGGGGTGCCCCAACGCCCCCCAAATATTTTTATGCATTACAAGAAATCGCTGACATAAATTCTACTAATGTTACAAAATTTCGAAGATGCAACATTCTTTGGTGAATGTTTTAGTGTTGATGGTCATTTTCTCTTACAAGATTCGCAAGAAAACAACCATCTCCAGGGGAGGTATAAACCATTTACACTCCGCTTAACAAGTCATGCACTCGACTGCAAAGCAACGGACATGGCATATGCAGAGTGTCATATGCAGAGTGTCATATGCAGAGTCTGTCATATGCAGAGTCTGTCATATGCAGAATCTGTTATATGCAGAGTCTGTCATATGCAGAGTCACGAGGATCAATGTTGGGCAGCTCAGTTGTATTGCTAAAGCCCAATTCAATTGGACTCAAAGACAAAGAGACAGACAGACACGACAGACGGACAGACAGACAGACAGAGAGACAGACGGACAAACAGACAAGACAGACGGACAAACAGACAAGACAGACTGCTGAGCACCCACAAACGAGACCGCATGTAAATCTGCATATTATACAATATTCCTGTATTGCGGTTGCCCAGGTCTAATGAGAATTCCACCCCAATCTGGGTAAACCCATTCTCAGTAGGGATCTCTTCACTCACTTCATGGTTAACATCGTTTCATATTTTTCATTGCATTTTGTAAAATTTGTGTCCCTTTGATTCTTGTTTTTTAATTCTCCGGTTGATCTGTCTGAATAAGCAACTTCCAATTAAATTGAATTAACGCTGCAAAAATCCACATTTACCACCAAAACGCAGTTCTTGTACAACGTGGGGCATGGTGGTGTAGTGGTGGCGTTGTTGCCTTGGAGTCGGAAGGTTTGAGGTTCGAATCCACCTAAGTCACCGCGTAGGGACCTTTGGCAAGTCCTTCACTCGCAATTGCTCAGCGCTTCGGCGTGAGACTACGATGCAGTGTCTGCGCTGCATTCTGGAGCGCCTCTGCATAGAAAGAGAGAGAGAGATGGAAGGGGCGCTATAACAAGTGCACATACAAACGTACTACCAAGCGCAGAGTGCTAACATAACATGGGACATGGCATCACAGGATATTACTACACGACATAACGGACAAACCCGGACCACATAATCAAAAATCCACGCTGTAGTACTGCTCTTACTACCGCATGCGCATGACAAGAAGAACCTGTCAGGAATCTCAATGCGATTTTAGACAATCGCGTGTAGGCCTTTCTCTCTCCGAGAAAACACGGTTGATTCATGGCTTGTCTGGTGTTCCCTTTCATCATAAATCCATACCATAAACAGCCTCAGATGCCCGGTCCACACATGCAGCAGTCTATTCAGCACGTTTAGAAAAAAACGACGCAAATAGCGTCGGCTAATAACACGAGAAGAAAAAGGCTGTGTGGTAAACAGGGAGCGACCAAATTTTCCATAAACGTATTGTGGAACTAGCATGCAATTGCAGATCATAGCCATCTCAGATATGAGTATCCAGTTATATCCAATGATTGTATATTGTTGGTGGGTAGGTGAGACAGCAAGGGAGAGGACTGGCCTCGCATACTCATATATGTAGGTCAAGAAAATTATCACCAACACTCACATACCCCTAGCTATCCCAAGGCATAGATAGACGAAGACAAATAGCCAAACAGACAAATAGACAAGCAGACAAACAAACAGATACAGACAAACACAGAAAAACACACAGATAGACAGACAGACATATCCTGTAGAATAATGCCCTGGCAGAGGCATCAGCATCATCAACAACATCATCAGCAGCAGCAACAATAAGAGCAAAGCAGCGTCATAGCCATACGACAACGTGATGATGCTGCTTACATTGACTTCCTTCAGGTCCTTGGCCTGCAGCTGGAGCAGTGGCTCGATGAAGTTCTGCTTAACCGTATCCTCCAGCGAGTATTTCACTTCGGCCAACTGTCTGTACGACTCTCCTGACTCGCACAACGCTTGACCTGAATTCAATCAAAAAGATTGATTTAATGAATTGATTGATGACTGTCGTATTCCTTGACCTCGAAAATGTTGACTTAGACCCTGAAATCATGATTCCATTGCATACATGACTTCACCTATAGCCATTTTAAGATTCTGGCCGCCATTTTGTCCGCCATTTTGATTTTTGCAGTGCTACAAATATGTCTTTGATTCCATTACATTCCTTGAACCATATAATCTTAATTTAGAGTCCAAAACCATGTTCCTATCACATACAATACTTTACTTTTAGTCATTTGAAGCAATTGGCAGCCATTTTGTCCGCCATCTTGTTTTCCAATGGAACCGCTAAAAATCCAGCTTGCTAACCACGATTTTCGTTTTCAGGAGGGTCAAATTAGTCTAGAAACACCAGTTATCAAATTGTTATATGAGTTGCTTCTAACAGTGGAATTTTTATATTACAAGCCTGGTCTAAAAATGCCTGACAGTACTGAAAATCAACATGGCGTCCTTAAATCGTCCGGTAGAGGGCAGAAGACGTCAACATAACAAATTCAATTTTTTTTAGCAATTCTGTGATACCATAGGCAACATTTGATCACTATTGGAATTGTAAATTGGAGAAAAATTTGAAAAAATATTTTTTTCACTCCACCCTAGTATACATGGGTTTGTTTGTATGTGCATTGTGCACTTGTTATATCGCCCCTTCAAGCGCTCTCAGAGGCGCTCCCGACTGCAGCAAGGACACTGCATCAGAGTTTCACGCCGAAGCGCTGAGCAATAGTGAGTGAAGGACTTGCTCAAGGTCCCTACGTGGCGGCTTGAGGTGGATTCGAACCTGCAACCCTCCGGCTGCAAGGCAATAAACATACCCACTACACCACCGCGCCCCACAACTCTTGACTGGCTGCAGTGGCTGGCCACATGCCTAACTGGCTGGCTGACTGGTTGACTGATTAGCTGACTGACTGGCTTACAGTTACGCTGCATGGCTGAATGATGAGTTTACTTAGCAAGATGAGTTCATAAGCAGAGTAATTGCCAATTATTTCGTTCATTCATTAGGGAGAAGTAGAGGCATGGGAAGTATAACTACGTACCATAGTTCGATGCGTACGCGTACCTTATATAAGGTACGCATATAATACGTGCGTACCTTTCAAAGAATAAAATACGCGTACCATAAGCGTATTTTATTTCTGAGTATTACTACATGTCAGTGTTTTGACGCTTCACCGATATTAAATTACTCACATATTGGCACATGCAAACAAAGTGACGTCACCAGCGTATTTACGTTATCATGAACGGCCTGAGGTGATTTTTGTGATTATAATATAACATTTTAAGGCTTTAATACTTGTAAATGAGTATGTTACACCATGACATGGCATGAATAATCAATAATCCATGACTTATAGCATGTACCACGGTTCAGTGTTGTAACGTACCTTTTACGTATCCTTCAATAAGGTACGTTAAAATACGTACGTACCTTTCAAAGAATATAATACGTACCATACGTACCCTCGAACTATGCTACGTACTGTACCCTGCATGAAAGACAGCTTCTGAATGAAGAGCATAGTATTCACTCACCAAATAAGGAATCCTCCCCAAGTTCCTTGCCATACTTGGACATGCATTCCCCCAGTTGCCCCTCCGGTTGGGGATACAGCGTATGGTTCGACTGGCCCCGAAGTTTCGATATCGATTTGACTGCCGACATTTTTGCCCGTGACGCTGTCAAACGAATGTACGAGTCCAAAATTTTAATAAAATAAGAAATAAAAATCAAATAAGATTGTTCCAATCGAATTGTAGAAAAATTTGCTACATCTGTAACAGCAACACCACCGAAAAAACCAATGCTCCAAGTCAAACAACTTTGCATTAAACACTGTCACCCAGAAGTAAGTGACTTATACAGCTCCTGCGACGTTTAATAGTAAGCTTCAGTAAGTAATCAAGTTTATACTTCAAGTTAGGCAGTTATTGAAGGTGTTTAAGGCAAGGCAGTTATTTAACACTTTGACCGCGGGAGAAAAGATTACCAGCACCGGCAACACGTTACCGCGATGAAGCATTGGCAAGGGGCAATTATCGGAAATTGTGATAAGATTGGAATGCAATGGCAATTAGCATTTATTATTAAAATATGTCTCAATGAACGAAACTATTGTCTACTCTACAGTAGCCTATCATAACTAATAATAATATTGGCAATAGAAAGGTTAGGCCTAGTCCCTGACCAATCCGAACTGTCATTAGCATATACCTGCATCCACAACCGGCGCATCGTAATCCTCCGTTCCATCGCTAAGCCTATATCTCATTCACTGTCGCCTAATTCGAAATCACTATGTCGATCGCTATCATTAAGACTTATGAGTAAAATTGTCATCATCTGACATAATAAATATATCTAATTGCATGAGAACATAATCTTTTGTGAATCTTTGCGAGACGCCAATATTGTAAAAGTAACAAACACAAGCGTGTATCACGTGCAGCTCGGAAAACACAGGGTGTAGTGGCAACTATAATGGGAAAAAATTCAGAAGTATTCGCCGTATGGCTCTACAAACTATAGTAGTTACTTACACGCGTCTAAATTTGTTAACAGGACGCTCAAGATGACACGAATAGTGTATAAACTCCGGTACGTGTATACACGTACCACGCGTCTACAGAATACAAAAAAGATACGTGTATACACGTACCACGCGGTCAAAGTGTTAAAGTAATTTATTTTAAGGTAGCCATTGGAGGTAATTTAAGGTATTATCTTATCTTATCTTATCTGACCATTTATAAAGCGCTTCTCGCAGAAAGAGCCTTTCAGAAACGCTCCCAGTGCGTTCAACCCCAAGAAAAAAGGCAAGTTTTTAGACGAGAGAAAGATGAGGATACACTACCAGAGAGGATGGCAGAGCGAACTGATGGGAAAGCCCATTCCACAGGGAGGGACCAATGCAGGCGAAATGGCGGTTATGAGAACTTGCGTAAGCTTAAACACTATACAAGCAAAACAAAAACAGGCAAGCAACAAAAACATATCCTCAATAATTTTTTGGGAAGGACTGCCCAGAGGAATGCCTCCCTCCTGTTTAAGGTTTCCATTCATTCCAGATCTGTAACTTTCTGCATTTATCTCTCTCCCCCAAACCAATTTCTTCACAGTGCTGGGAGCGCTACTGAACGGTCACTGCCATGAGAGGCACTATATAAGTAACACATTACACATACATTAAAACTGTAAAAATCCACATAAACTGACACATACGTTAACCAAAAATATAAAGACATGAATGTGATGGCAAATGTTATAAGTTCAAGAACAAGTCAAATTAAATCTTCAGAGGAAGTGTCATACAAAATTACAAATAGTGCATTTCGCAAAATCAGTGCAGATCTAAATATGACGATGGCATGCAGAAGAAAAAACCTTCCCCACTCATATTAACCCTTTGAACCCGGAGCTCCCGTAACTCTATAGATAATGGGCTGCAGTCGGGTTCAAAGGGTTAAATACATCTATTTAAAGGCAAAACACGGAAACCCTTTGGGGTCTGCAGCACAGCAAGTGACCAACAATCAATAACAACAATGGAATAAAAACAATGGAATAAAAACAATAGGATCATCCTCCTCTTCCAGGCAACTGGACACTGATCCGCTGAGCTGGAAAGCGATTTAGCTGGATTAGATTTTTTAGATGGATTCAGATAATGTCCAGTGTCGGTTTTAAGTCTCGGTGGGACACGGGCAATTGCCTGGAACCAACATAATTAAGGGTGTCAATTTCGCCCGAAATTGAATTTCATAACTTAGAAACCGCAAACAATATTTTGTTAGGAGTGCCTTGCAATTACATGTAACGGTTGTAACCTTGTGCTGCTAAACTTCTAAAGTGCTAGACTTACAGCACTGTGTGTGGCTCAACAAAAAAAACCAAAATGCAGGGGTGTAGCCAGATAAAAATTTTAAGACCTGTTTCCATTTAAGATTTTTTGTCACAAAGAACATTAATATACACAATATTAGACAGAAAAATACATGAAATTTAAATTCTCGGAAATTACCATATTTTGAGAGCGTTTGAACTCTTAGACGACCCCAAATACGCCCATGAATAAACGGATTTTAAATAGGTGAGGTCGGAAGAGGTCATACAAAAAGGAGGGTAGTTTCACGGAGACCAAGCCTATAGACCTCCTGCCCTCCTTAACAATTAATTATCACGGTTCAAATGACTTGATCATGTTGTATTCTGACTACACAACATCTCTTGTATATTAGCCTAATTTCAGTCTAACGACACTGTGCAATAACAAAGGTCATTATTAGCGTCACCCTCCTCCTTTATCCAGACTTGGGACTGGCGCACGATCTCCCAGGGCAAACAGTGGCGGCAGCAGAGTTTCTCTACGAGTATTAGAGGACCGCCGCGCCATCTTTAATACGGATTCAAATACAGTCGCTGAGGAATTTACGACACTGCACAACGGACGGACGGCGGTGGTGGCGGGCCCCCGCCTGGGTATACGTAGACAGCCTCCACCGCTGACTCCCTCCCTGCCTGCCTCCCTGGGCCTCCCTAGTCCCGTCCAAATCAATAGCCAGTGGAGTTATCGGCCAATACATCAATGGATGCAACGTCCATGTCGCAGATACTGGCCCCGTCCGCCATCGACTACACGCATGACAAACCGGGTCTCCCGAATACGACGACCAGCGTGTCTGCCTGCATGCTTGCCAACTCCGGAAATTAATGTGGCCGGATAGCCGCTGACGTAGTAGTGTCTGCTAAAGTCGAAGGTTGACTGAGGGTAGACGGGTGGATTCTCAAAACCCTCACCCCGGTTCGACTTTTATTAATTAAAATTTATTGATTATAATTAGCAATTAACAACTTGTATAGCGCCCGTTTACACTACACAGCCAATCAATTGACTGCAAAAGATACTTGACAACAACTTGAATAGTAGGGATCTAGAATCGGTGCTATATAAACTCTGACCACTTGATTTAACGGTTGAATGCTAGCCCTGTGACACTATAGTCTATGTTATCCAAAGTGCACCAAAGTGTCTGTATACATAACTAACGCAAGCAGCCACTGTAGTCCACCTATGCACCGTGGGCAAATTGAAGAATCATCAGACAAAATATGCCTGCATGCATGCCACAGCATTGTCTGGCGTCGCCAGCTATTAAACTTAAAATGGAGCGACTTCCATCATTTCGGCCGCGTCCATTACGGACTGGAAAATGTTTTTCTGTAACCGATATACTTTATCGATTGATACGAGTCGTCTAGAAGAAGAAGCGAGTTTTAACATCGGACGCAGACAGAGGCTCAGACAGAGGAAGCAGACTGATATGATATACAAAGCTCAAACGGCAACGCTTGTATAGCCAAAGCTATTTACTAACCTAGAAAAACAAAACGGCATGGAATATAGACCTGGGACAGACAACCCGGTGAGTGACGTTTTTCTGGCAGTGCCAGTCTCAAGTCTGGATACGTGAGGAGGGCGACACTTATAAAATTTTGCCTACCATGACACATCCCGCAGCATCGTCGTAAATTAGCTATTAAACAACCTTAACTCCATTATGTAATAATACATAGCTTTGTAGGATCAGCAGTGCTTTGCAGAGAAAATAATATGGCATTCTAAAACTTAATAAAACTGGAGTAGACCTAATAGCATCCGGAATTTCGTGCAATAAATTTGAACTTATGCTCTGGGAGAGCATGTTATAATCATGAAAGGCATACAGCATGTAAACGAGTACTTGTTATATAGCCCCCCTCCCCAGATTTCCACTCAGAGGCATTCCCGACTACAGTGCGGACATTGAATCTGATTTTCATGCCGAAGCTCATTAGCAATTGCAAGCGAAGGACTTGCTCAGGGTCCCTACGCGGCTTGAGGTGGATTCGAACCCGCAACCTTCGGGTTCCAAGGCACCTTGCGATTTTCCTGGTGAAGGGAATTCATTCCTGAGGAAAATCCCACCCCAAAGAGTCAAGATTAAGCACTGAATATCCCCTTGTTTTCACCACACAAATCATCTTACCAATATCAATAATAATAATTACGACAATCTATATGGCGCCGTAAAACGTTCAACACGACCGTGCAATTCCAAGGGCACCCCATCACGCGTCCTATCAATATTGCTATTATTATGGGAAATGCGAGAAAATAAATAAATATTATCTTCCAAAATGGAGAGGAGCTGCTCATGAACAAAACCACACAAAAACGCTCCATCTTTCCTCACCAAAGTCATCCAAAACACAAGCATATCCAGAAGCATGCAAAAACCGCTGCCTCATCAGTCAACATCCACACCAAAGTCAAAAGATTACCGTGAAAAAGAACAGAACAAATGATGAGAAACTCAGTTTAATGTAATAGAACGGTAAAACGAACGAAAAAAAGTCAAATACCTATGGCATACCATATTATGACAATGTTAGTTTCACCTGGTAAGCCAATACCTGGGTTTGGTTGCAGCAGCTCTTGCGTTCTCGCCATCAACTCGTCCACCATTCGTCCGAGAGCGTCGGTTTTCTTTAAAAAATTCACAGCAAAACAGATAAGGAAACAGTAAAAAATTACATCGAAAAATCATTAAAAACAGAAAGGAAACAGGGAAAATTACAGGAAAAAATCATTCAAAACAGATAAGAAAACAGTAAAAAATTACAGGGAATATCATTCAAAACAGATAAGGAAACCGCAAAAAAATTACAGCGAAAAATCATTAAAAACAGATAGGAAACAGTAAAAAATTACAGGAAAAATTATTCAAAACAGATAAGGAAACAGACAAAAAATTACAGGGAAAATCATTCAAAACAGATAAGGAAACAGTAAAAGTTACAGGGAAAATCATTCAAAACAGATAAAGAAACAGTAAAAAATTACAGGAGAAATCCTTCAAAACAGACAAAGAAACAGTAAAAAATCACAGGGAAAAATCCTTCAAAAAAGATAAAGAAACAGTAAAAAATTACAGGGAAAATCATTCAAAACAGATAAGGAAACAGTAAACAAATTAAAGGGAAAATCATTCAAAACAGACAAGAAAACAGTAAACAAATTACAAGGAAAATCATTCAAAACAGATAAGAAAACAGTAAACAAATTACAGGGAAAATCATTCAAAACAGATAAGGAAACAGCAAGAAAATTACATGGAAAATCATTCAAAACAGATAAAGAAACAGTAAAAAATTACAGGAAAAATCCTTCAAAACAGATAAAGAAACAGTAAAAAATTACAGGAAAAATCCTTCAAAACAGACAAAGAAACAGTAAAAAATCACAGGGAAAAATCCTTCAAAACAGATAAAGAAACCGTAAAAAATTACAGGGAAAATCATTCAAAACAGATAAGGAAACAGTAAACAAATTAAAGGGAAAATCATTCAAAACAGACAAGAAAACAGTAAACAAATTACAAGGAAAATCATTCAAAACAGATAAGAAAACAGTAAACAAATTACAGGGAAAATCATTCAAAACAGATAAGGAAACAGCAAGAAAATTACATGGAAAATCATTCAAAACAGATAAGGAAACAGTAAACAAATTACATGGAAAATCATTCAAAACAGATAATGAAACAGTAAAAATTACAGGAAAAATCATTAAAAACAGATAATGAAACAGTAAAAAGTTACAGGAAAAATAATTCAAAACAGATAAGGAATCAGTAAACAAATTACATGGAAAATCATTCAAAACAGATAAGGAAACAGTAAACAAATAACACGACTCTTCCTTCTCATGACTCTATTCCTTCCCACGACTCCTGCCCTTTCCATGCGGGCCTCCTACTTTTACCCAACAGCATGATGAGGAATGGGTTCCTTCCTTGTCTGCGGCCAGAGTCGGGTAATTTCCGTCTCTACGGAGAAGCGAAGCTGGGCTTCATCGTTAGTCACTGACCATAACATTTCGACCCTGAAGACGATGAATATACCTACCCTATAGTCTACGGGGACCATGGACTGTACGAAGGATGGCTGAATGCACGTCATTGTATTGTATAATAGCTTTTATAAAGAACCTCTTACAGACCAGCTATTCAGAGGCGCTCCCAACGTGACAGCACCGATGCACCAACATCGATAACCATAGTTCGAGGGTACGTATGGTACGTATTATATTCTTTGAAAGGTACGTACGTATTTTAACGTACCTTATTGAAGGGTACGTAAAAGGTACGGTACAACACTTAACCGTGGCACATGCTATAAGTCATGGATTATTGATTATTCATGCCATGTCATGGTGTAACATACTCATTTACAAGTATTAAAGCCTTAAAATGTTATATAATCACAAAAATCACCTCAGGCCGTTCATGATAACATAAATACGCTGGTGACGTCACTTTGTTTGCATGTGCCAATAAGTGAGTAAATTAATATCGGTGAAGTGTCAAAACACTGACATATAATAATACTCAGAAATAAAATACGCGTATGGTACGCGTATTTTATTCTTTGAAAGGTACGCACGTATTATACGCGCACCTTATATAAGGTACGCGTACGCATCGAACTATGTCTATAACAATGGAAGTTACTAATTGCAATGTAAATTACTAATTACAATAGAGCTTACTATTACTATTATACACCACTGCAGGTCGGTCCATGCAGAGACTCTGAGCTTGAGACTTGAGGTCACGTGTAAACTTGGATTGGAATCCTCTCTATGATTGTTCTTGACATTTAATGTTGACATTTAATGTTATTTAGGAGAGCCACCGCACGTCGTGCTATATATACATGTATAATATATATATATGTATATATTATATTATAATTATATATAAATATATATATACACATACATAAAAATATATATATATATTCCAATGACAATTACAATTTATACACACTAAACGTCACGGGCAAATCGTGCTTAGTACCTGGGGGGGGATATGTAGTATGTACTCATCAATTCCCAACTCGCTTCAACAGCAAATAAGTATACATTAAGCTTGTTTTGTCGAAAAATGTGGAGGCGGACATTGTCTTTGTTAGCACGTTTCATCATCTTTGTCCGTCGCGTGCTGCCGCTTCCTCCTCCCACCCGATACCCACCCCTCCCCACCGATATCCCACCCCCTCCCCCAGCACGACATTAATTCCTATATCAGTCGACTGGACGCCATATAGTTTTCCATATTCTCATTCGGATGGCCAACCGGCCATCCTTCTGAGACGATCTCCCTTCATGTATCCGCTTGCATCATATGTACCCTCTGCCCCCCCCCCCACTGCCACTCCTGCGTGGGCAGCTATCATCTTGCTCTGCTGCTGCTGATGATGATGATGATGATTATCCATGCAGATAACTGCAAAAAAATAGATGCTGCTGTTGATATATATATATATATATATATATATATATATATATATATACGCTTCGTTCACAATTCTATATTTATAAGTCGTTGCGATTTGAATGGCTTCTTCTTTTCAATTGATATAGCCGCTTGCATGTTCGTCATATCAGCTCGACGCTTGAGCTGGTTTCAAAACTATACTCGAAATTAGATGGTAGACAGAGTCGGACGGTGCACAGCTTTATATAGCGCATTTTGCCTATTATTAGTCTGCAGATTTTTTATAAACTGACGGCAATTCCACGGACCGTTTATGCATTGCATGTGGGGCGCGGTGGTGTAGTAGCGGCGTCGTTGCCTTGGAGCCGGAAGGTTCGAGGTTCGAATCCACATCGCCGCGTAAGAACCTTGGGCAAGTCCTTCACTCATAATTGCTCAGCGCTTCGGCATGAAACTCAGATGCAGTGTCCGCTCTGCATTCGGGAGCGCCTCTGAGCAGAGAGAGCTTGAAGGGATGCTATAACAAGTGCACATATAATTATACAAACAAAAACAAACAAACTGCACGACTGGAAACAATCTGAGGGGACCAGACGTTGTTTTATTTGGAGTTTAAATATATGTGCAATGAAGACTTTACTATATGGAGCCATAAGAAAAAAAAACAGGGGTTGAACCCGCACAATCCCCCCCCCCCCCCCAATTCTCATCCTGGTTTAACACAAGACGTATATGTACGAACCAGGTGTTGAGAAAAAAGATAGGGAGAAGATTTGAAGAATCCGTAAAGACCTCATCTCATTCCATTCCTATGCATAGAAGATTTCCATTTCGAAATTTCATATCCATTTAGGGGCATAGCCAGAAAAACATTTAAAAGGGGGATGGTAATTTCTGTGGTGGAATTTCCCATAAGCATACTCAAAAAAATATGATTGTTTTTAAAATTTAGGAAATTATTTGTAATTTGTAAATTGCGAACACGCCCCCCCCAAATATGCCCGTGTTAATTTGTCCAACAAACATCCATTTCTGTCCCGTAGCAAACTCTGCTGATGTAACAAGTAAGGCGACCGTGCACACAGTCAGTGGAAAAAAAAGACACGGAGCTAATACCTGCAGGAAACTCAGCCTCGTATATATATAGCCTATATAGGGACCGTCCATAAATGACGTAACGCGCCTATAAGGGGAAGGGTCAGACATGTGTGTAGGTTCCATACTAAATATGTGTGTCTTTTGTGTTGACGCGTAACGAGGGGTGTCAGGTGTCAAAAATCGTCCCAACCTGCGCGAACATACTATTTTGCGACCATGTCCATGCGACCCCTTGCCCACCCCCTCCCCAATGGAATCCCACGAAATTTTTACGTCTAAGCTGCTGATTTAAAGCGTACACACCCAGACCACTAAGCCACACCGCAGAACACACCAGAAATTCCTCAATGGCGCGTCTATAGGTCTTCCATGTCTTCTAATTAAACGCAAACCTCCCACGCATCTTATAATCAATTCCCGCCATCTGGTGCCAGAAAGGAACACGCAGGCCGTCCGCAGACGACTCTCGCGCGCATGTCCAATCTGACGTCACGAGCGGATATTAGACATCGCCAGACGACGGAATGGAGCGGCGGCGGTTGCCAGGTCGTCACGAAAAAGCGCGGATTGGGCTACTTTTCAAAGCGCAAGTTGGGCTACTTTTCAAAGCGCTCGCGACTGAAAATTTCGTCATCGCGAGTTGGGCTACTTCTGAACTGTCTCGCAGGCGACAGCTGCTGTAGGCTATTAGGTTCATTCTACTAGCGTTGCTCACTTAATAACAAATACACACTGCACGCCAGTGCAGCACTGTAGCCTACGGCATTGTACCTAACAGAAATCTATTAATAATATCCAGCTAGATGCACACTGCGCGACATTTGGGCTACTTTCTGGCGTGATTTCGCCATCAAGCAATTCCGAAATCTGGCAACCCTGAACAGAGCGGCGGTTGTCTGCAACCACCATTTATATATATACACTGTATTATACATATATATATACACACTGTATTATATATATATATATATATATATATAGCAGAATTAATGGGACCGTCCGAGCGAACGATAACAAATCCCGACCGAGAAGAAAGCGCCACATCATAATTCTCTCGCACTATATATCTCTATTTCTCTCTATATCTCTCTCTGTCCGACACGTCGCGTTCGCTGAAATTCAAATTTCAGACGATAATTATCTGCATGCTATTTTCGAAACCTATTCTGCCGGTGTCAAAAAATAGAGTATCCACTAATAATAGTGTCCACCAGATGAAGAGAAGTTGAAAAGAGCCATTTCGCGTGGGTTTATTTTTGCATATTAACTTCCATATGCTTTGTTTTGAACAATAACACTAACAGTTGTGTTTTATTCCTACACTATATGGCTAATTCTGCTTGATTTGGCTTTAGAGCACTTCGAACATTTAGAACATTTAGAGTCACTAACAAAATTTGAGTTGCCTTAATTGCTATGAACATAGGACACCAAAAATAATTAATATTTAGTCACTTTAAATTTTGATTGCAGCATAAATTTATCAATTATACGTATTTTTCAATATTTATACGCTGGGAGGAATAGAATTGTTTATCCCTCCGGATATTCTATCTCCAGTATTTATTCACCCCCTCCCACCCCGGTAGCTCTAGGAGGTGGATTATAGAATGTCCCGTGACACCGGCTTTCAATGCTGAAACAGTCTCTGCGTATACATACGGTCAACTTGTGGAAAGACATTTTTGAGTGGGAATTAAGTGCAGAATCACCTTACACAGTAACTGTGGGAGTGCCCCAGTCTATCAGTCAATCATAAATGAAAGGAATATTCCATCTCCAATTCTGAACATGAAGCCGTCTGTCAACTTAGGGTGAAAATCCGTTAGGTTGACTCCGTTGCGTGCGTGTGTGTCAGTGTGTGTGTGTGTGTGTGTGTGTGTGTGTGTGCGTGCGTTCATGTGTGTTTGTGTGTGCGTGCGTCCGGCCACTGTTGACTCTTCTATGGTCTTCTGCATAATTTTGCTTTCTGATAAATTCTGTTCTTAGCGACGTTTAGACATCATATTTAGGATGGTCACATACAGGTAGCATTATGGTCAGCAGATAAAAGGCCATGTGGTATACATAGTAAATGCCTGGTTAAAAAAATGCATAAAGTAACTAACGGGAAGCAGTTCTGTATGCCTATACAGCACTCAGGTAGGAAGCTATATATGCATGATACCGGATTATCGGTATCCACTCCTTCACACAAGCTTCAATAGTATTATTATGATGCCGTCAGTAAAAGAACTGTTTGTGCTTTAGCAGTGCCAGTCCCAAGCCTGGAGAAAGGAGGAGGGCGAAACTAACCACAGGCCTATAGTGTCTTGATATGACACTGTAAACAGCCGCAAGGAAAACGGGTTGGGTCCACAGAAATACGGTAAGATAACGCCACCATTGTCTGTACTCAGACAGTGCCAGTCACAAGCCTGGAGAAAGGAGGAGGAAAAAACTATAATCATACTTGACACGACACAGTGAACAGCAACAAGGAAAACGGGCTGGGTCCACAGAAATACGGTATAGGATAACGCCACCATTGTCTGTACTTCGGCAGCGCCAGTCCCAAGTCTGGAGAAAGGAGGAGGGCGACACTAATCATATCTGATATGACACAGATTGTCATTAAACATCAACAAGCCAAAAAGAGTAGAGTCCACTAAAATACGGTATATTAAGGACGATACCACTGTCCCTGCTCAGGCAGTGCAAGTCCCAAGTTTGGAGAAATGAGGAGGGCGACCCTAATCATCTTTATTATTTCACAGTGTCATTAAGCAGCAGCCGCAGCTGACCACACATGGTTCAAGGTCAGACGAGTAACGACCATGCTCATATTGACTGGAGCTTGCTAATATTGTCCCCGCATGAAGGTGTATTATATACCGTAAACAATATTACGCATCTGTATCATCACGCGGTTTAGCTCGTTGATGGCATGGACGACACGCAATAATTACGCTGTCACACAACCCAAATTATATTCTCGGAATTTACTGTTCTTCTTTTGTTGCAGCTGGGGTCCGCTGAACAACCAACATTTCCGAGAACAGACCTCCAAAAAACATCACACGATATGAGATATGGGCGTTTGAATCGGACGCAACTGATGGCCAAAAAAGTCGTCTGCGGCGCTCAAACCGCAATGTCAAAACGCGTCACTCATACGTCACTTCCTTTCTCATATCCAGAGCTTTTTTTGACGTGCAGTTGTACACAAAATGTGCAATTCTAAATGGATTTGTGTAGTTATAGAAGCACTTCTGTGCAGTTAAAACTAGTTGAAAAAGACCACTTTCCTCTGATTGGGAGTAATTACCATGGAGGATGGGAAAGGAAAGGAGTTGTGCAGTTCTAAAAATTCCTTTAAAACAGCCCTGCTCATATCGTGTGCACGTCAGACAAGTATCGGCAATATCTAATTGCGGTTTAATACTTTCCGAATATATGAAGCACTGACTTGAGATTTTATATAATCTCGGATGTTGTTACGAAAAGGGAATATGCGAGTGGCATTCGAATGGAAAGAAATTAAACGGACCAAATTTTGAAAGGAGAATGTCAGATGTTTTCTATCGATGCAAAAATGAAAAATATGCTGGTTACACAATGTAGTCAAGAATAAAACAATGTTCCATGCAAGCAACAGTTATTGATGTAAGAATCACGGGCAATACTGTCTCTCATTCAATGCAAGAAAACATATACCAACTTTATAATATTTTCATTTACAAGTCCAATCCCGCGCAGAACTGATTAATTGTTAAATCAAATAATTTGGCCATGATACACTTCAAGAGATGGCGTCTCATTCTGAAAACATCCTCCAACATCTTTCCACTATCTATCCACCATCTCTCCGCTATCTGCAGACAGTAAAGACCTTCCGAAATGTCTTCTTGATCAACAGAAACATTATTTACATCGAATAGCATTTCAGGAAACGATAATGCAAAAATACTATTTACATGTAGTCGCACATTATTTTTTCAGTATAAGGGCTGGGTCAGCAGAAATACGATATTTTCTAATGTCTATGCAGAAGCAGACTCTGCATTTGTACAGTGAATTTAGCTTTCACAACAATTCCTTACTCGCCAATGTTTTAAATAGAAAACCGTTTATAAATGACAATGATATTGCAGTAAGGGGCACTGCAATCTTGCCTTGCCCTGTAAAGGAAGTAATGGGTTAACCATAAATAATCCAGCATTTGCAATAATGGACTAAAAAACCGAAGCAGCGACTTTAATAGTGCATAAACCATTCCAAAAAACTACCTACTATATAAGATAGAGCGGAGCAGATAGTTTGACATCTTTGAATACAATTGCAAAGGCCTCCCATTTCATATCCCATTTCAGAATGGACCATAGAATAATTTTATCACCCCATAAACTTTCTGTGTGAAACCCTCCCTCCCCACCCACATCCCCCCCCCGAGACCCTTGAATCGACTCAGTTAAATCCTTCCTAATACAATGTGTCTGTCCAGCATGGAAGATAAATTACTTCAACAAGAACCCTTCCCCCCCTCACACAGAGGAGTAGTCAGTCCACCACAGCATCGTCCGTGTGTATAGAAAGAAGAGTCCATTGCTCCCGTAAGGTATGGTCAGGCATAAACATCCAGATACAAGCATCTAGAAGTCTATGGGTCGGGCAATGCAAATTGCTTATTTACTACAAGTCTCCTTTGGTATATATCAGTTCTTTGATGCATTCTCATGGGACCGAATGAAGTTTCCTTTGGGAAAACAGGATCACTGCAAAGCAGCAATACAGCACAGAACAATAATTTTGTGTACGTTGTAAAGTATTGGTATTTATAAAGGTACGCTTACGGTAACATTTTCAAAGGTCTAAGCTACCATGTTTCACTCACATACACCACCAGTGCTACTATGCTACTGCAGTACTCACACACCTTGAACGTCTTGAGAAGGCAGCAAAGGATAACAAAGGATTATGAAATGAATAACAATGCTACCGTAAAGTTCTGTAAGGGACATTGTCTGGTTACTTAGCCGTAAATAATTACTTGCAATTTAAGAACCACTTAAATGCGATTTGCATACATATTCGCAAATCAAGTCCATGAGTTTGAATGGCAATCTTACTCAAAGCAACTATGGACCTAAGTCATAGACATTAAAATAATCATATAAATACAAAAATAATAATAATTTAACACTAATAAAATAAACAATAACAATAATACAAAAATAATAAACATAGTAATAAAAATATTAATAATAATAATAATAACGACAATTTCTATGGCGCCGTAACACAGCACACGCCGTTACAAGGATGCCTTGACAAACATAAGCACACAATCAATCACAGACATTATGACGCACTCTCTGACATAATGACGCACTCTCTGACACAGCAACGCACTCTTACACAGTAACGCACTCTGACACAGCAACGCACTCTGACACAGCTGCCACTGAAGTAGTCTTCTAGATTAGATTAACCACAGAAGTTGCACAACCCGCCTACATCAAGATCAACTGCCACATTATAAATTTTAAATGCAGAGGAAGTGGACATCGAAGGCAAAAAAATGTGACGTCAACGAACTTATGCCATAGTGTCTTATATTCAGACACTATCTCACACAATGAGACACCCCATCACACAACCATTCACCCCATCACACATTAAGACACCCCTTCACACCGTGGGGCGCGGTGGTGTAGTGGTGGCGTCGTTGCCTTGGAGCCGGAAGAAGGTTCGAGGTTCGAATCCAACTCGCCGCGCAAGGACCTTGGGCAAGTCCTTCACTCACAATTGCTCAGCGCTTCGGCGTGAAACTCCGATGCAGTGTCCGCTCTGCATCGGGAGCGCCTCTGAGTAGAGGGAGCTTAAAGAGGCGCTGTAACAAGTGCAGTGTGCACATACCAACAAACAAACACAATCAGCCACTGAATCACACAATCAATGCCACATATCGCACAGTCAGTAAACCTCATCGCACAACAAGTCACCACATCATACAAACAGCCACCCATGACACAGTCAAAGCATCATACCCAAACCGACCATCTTGCTTCAGCACTATTATAGCTATACAGCTCGCAAGTTGTCTAGCCACATTAGTTTTCATCAGTGTTCAGACACCGCATTCCTGCTGTTCATTAGCAGACACATGTACCAGCAACCAACACGGCATTAATTCTAAATCTAGATGCACTCTGCAGAGGACAAGGTCCCAAGCTTCCATGGAATAAAATCCCCCTCCAGATCCATCTGGAACCCCACAATGTACATGTATGCTATCCATGCACTCAACTCTTGTCCCACCCTGGCCCAGGACCTCTCCCGCTACTCCTTTCTATGGTCCGATAATAATGTTCAGATAATAAGGAGTTGTGCCAAATAAAAGCAATCCTGGTCTCTGTACGTCCGTCCGACCGTCGGCCTATATGTGTCTGTCTATCAGCGTCTGTCTGTGTCTGTCTGTCCAGATGTCGCCGTCTATCTGGTTGACGTACGCCTACTTTCCCGCTCAGTGCGTGTCATTAAATATGGATTATCGCTCAGCCAATTATCCGGGCTTCATCCCACACCTTCATTATTATTCCAAGCCACAACGGGTCGCATAATTAAAGTGCACACGGCAGATGTAACTGCCTGTCTTTCCAGCCAGTCACAAGTTGACTGCCAACACCCACAGCCAATGAGAAAGCACACAATAGTACACACACACGCACGCATACACACAAACACGAAGTTCAGCAAAGCACTATAATCAATGTAGCAGAGGACAGGTTACATAACTATCACTTAATAACTAGGCACTTAGGCGGATTTATAAAATAGTAAATAAACAAACATGTCTGGCAGTAGGCAACCACCCAATATCACCAGACACATAAAGTATGTTAGCAAGTCTAGTGACACCAGTGACTGTTTATAAAGAGATGTCTTCAAAAACGTAGGGTCTGTTCTTAACAAACATAAATAACTTTGTAGGTTTGACATGACTGATGGAGCCACAGAGTTTACTCTGTAACAAGGTGTACACCGCCTTGCCTAAATCTCTCCATTGAGCTTATCTTCCACATCAAAGCAATATCGTTTTGCAAGAAAACCTATATTTGTGCAATATAGCTGAAATGATAGATCGACAGTTTATACACCACGCTTAGTAGCAAGCGGCTTCAAGGACGCTTTCCCCCTATCAAAGTCTCCACATAGGCTGCAACCATAGTCGTAAACAAAATTCTTTCCGTTTTTTTTATTCTTCTCAGAAAAATCCCATTTCTTGTTTATTATTTCCCCCATCGTTTCTTTCTGGAACAAGTTACCTAGAGGATTACACATTAAATGAATTTCTTGGTCCTTCTTAGCCCATTTTCTGCAAGCATTTGAAAACCATTATCTTTGATTGTGGTTTGGTGCTGTCAGGTCAGGAGCAACTCTTTGGAGTTTCCCATAAAGCAGTGCTAAATAAATTTGTGATTACAATAATATTATATTATACACTGTACATTTTAAAATTCAAGTTCTGTCCATTTAAACTCACCTTTTCCATTTCCATAAACTCATCATCGAGCTCCGTGCCTTTCGCACCGCCAATCTTCTCACTGACATACTGTCACAAAAAAGAAACAGTTCACAATTGTAGTCAGACGGTAAGTGTTCGAGCCTCTATTTGGCGGATCACTATACACGTAAGGACTTAGGAGTGCCTCTGAGTAGGGATAATGAAGGGGCGCTACATAAATTCTGATCGATTGATTTATTGAAGGATCTTGAGAAAGTCATTCACACACAAATCAATAAGTGCCATCAACGTTTCATCATATGGCTGCATGTCCAATTCTTAAATATTGCAGGAGCGTATTGTCAAATGCATTTGCATTCCATTGTATTGTTATTGGCTACGATAACACCATGCAAAACAAGTTAAACAATATGGAACTGAAATTCTGGTCAGGTTTCACGAACATTAAAAAGGAGTTCATGCACTGCAATGACATCTGCCGTCTTCCTCTGGTGGCTGACTATCTGCACTTGAGATTCACATTTCGGTGTGACCTTGCACATGTAAGAAAATCGTTGTGTATTAAAGGACCTTGAGCAAGTCCTTCGCTTGCAATTGCTCGGGCGCTTCAGCGTGAAACTCGGATGCAGTGTCTGCGCTGTAGTTGGGAGCGCGTGTGAGTAGAGATCTTGAAGGGGCACCATAGAAATTGAGAAATAAATAAACATTTAAATAAATAAATAAAAATTTTAAATTATGTTCTGCCATCTTTCTTGGTGGCTACGATTCACATTTCGGTGTATCCTTGCATACGTAAGAAATTTAATTTAATTAAAATAATAATAATCGTGCATCTTTTTAAAAAATCATAACCTGTATAGCTGCCAACTGCCTGGACAATCCCGGAATTCAGCCTTGTGAGTACCGTGTCCCGGATTGATCGCAAATTGTACCACGGAACTTGGTGCAAATATCCACATAAACTCACAACTCACACCAGTAAGAACTTCATGACATAACAGCTATTATGTTTTATCCGCTGATCTCTTTGCGCTGTTAAGTCTAGTGTCATGACAACCGATTATTTTATTTTATTTTCTCAAAAAAACGGATATATGCACATCGTCAAATATTGCTCTTGTTTTCACATACTAAAGCTGAGCACCCAGCCGTAAATAAATTTTACAGAGCGCCCCAAAATAGGCCTGGCAAGCTTTCTTCTATAAATAGCATGGCAACAACATGGTGTATAACTAATTATAGCCATTTAACAGATTATTTAACCCACCATTAGCAATGAGGCATATCTAGTAACAGAGAATGTGGGCATCCCGCATTGGCAATGCCAAAATGTCGGCAGCCCTAATCATAAACCTATGGTGTGATTCATTCATTAAGATATCACCACGTGATATTGTGTATAGACACCTCAGGTGCTGCGTACGGCGGATTTCACTGCTGTGTAGTAGTTTGTTCGTCGCATATATTTCCATGAATAGTGTTATAGAGTGCTTGGTTAGCAAGTTGTATATGAAATTTAAACAGAAAATGGGCGTGCTAGAATTATTGTCGTTCATCCTTATGTTAGTATTTCTAAATATGTTTTGTCTGACAGCCTGGGAGTCAAGATACCGTCAACACCAAAACTGATATTGCCATGGTTATGCAGCGAATTTATTCCAAACAAGAAAGTCGTGGGAGATCGACATATTACATACGAAACTGTAAGGCACGGTGTGTTGTGTGACACAGACAACAGAATTTCACCGGGTTAATGTCCACGCAATCTGACATCAGACAGCCCTACAGATATCATTGCAAGCGAGTCGTAGGCTACGCTTTCCGACGAAAACACGACAAAAAATCTCACCTGGTTGGCTTTATTAATCTGCTTTTTAAATCCAGCGAGGGACATTTTGCTCGGTCCGTGTTTCTACGCTACAAACAATTATTTCATAGACGGATCAAATAATTAAATATTTATATTACATCTCACGCCTTGCAACACCGCAGCGATACATTCAAAGACGCGCAAACGTAGCAGGTTTTTCTCGACATAGCCCAAAACTCGTTCGCATGGCGATCTCACCAGCTGCAGCAGCAAAACAACGTAATAAATATAGTAAGCAGTATAAGAACGCTATCTAAACCTGCCTGTTACATTGTCAGTTTTTGTCACATAGCTAAATTGATCATAGATGATTTCATTGTTCACGACATGGTCCATACGCTGCTAAAAGAATTGACATGCCATACAGCCATAGAATGATAGCCTACATTGCTTGAACGGTCGCTCTGTGGCGTTTAAAATGACGCGTTATTAGGCTATATGCACTTGATTTAGTGGGTGATGCATATAACGTGCCGTTATTATAAAAACACGCATCGACTAATATAATCAACTATGGCTTCAAATCGAAAAATACTATTTGGCATTATATCAAATAATGCATAAATATTAAGACAATGAGCATCAGCGCTAAGTCTTGGTAGATAAGCAGATAATGCTACAAGTCAAATCATCAAGGTCCAAGCTAACTAAAGAGTTTGAAACGAGCAACATTATTACTTTTACTAATTAGTTCGTTGATTAGCCTAAGAGGTAATAAACTTGTATGAAAACATATTATCACATGACATGCATCACTTGTGAATGGAATAGAATCCAAAAACTAACGACGACAATTAGCTTTTGCCTGTCTGCGAGAAGAAGACAGCATTTAAGTAGCACTTTAATCATCAACCAAGAATAATAATTTTAATTTCCCCAGACCAATTGCTTTGTGCTATAATTGGGCTGTTTTAGCTGATACAAACTTGCGATGAGCAACGGGGTCACTGGGTGAACAACTTGTTTACAATATGGCGTCGGACATTGAGAGTCGTTGTCCAAGAGTCGTTCTAGTTTTTAGTGGGAAACGAAAATGTGGAAAGGATTACGTAACGGACTTATTACAGAAAAAGTATAATTAGATATAAACCTTCTATACGCATACACAAAATTCACTGCAATGATTTTCAGCGCAGTTTTGAATTGCATGCGGAGACCCGGTAGCTCATTGGACAACACACCGGCATGGAGAGCGAGAGGTACCGAGATCGTGACCCGTAGGGCGGACGTTCTTTGCGGCTGTTATTAGCGCTGTCACTTGCAGGCTGACTGTTCTGTTCGTAGTTGAGATTTATGTCTTCTGTAATTTGCGTTCTTGTGAATTGTTTCATTTGGGTTATCCCTTAACCTATTAGAAAGTGTGTTGTTTATTGTTTATGTTTTTAGATTGGGATTGGATAAGTGTGCAATACTGCGATTGTCTGAGCCATTGAAGAGCCAGTATGCCAAAGTAAGTAAACGCTAGGTTGCCGACGTGGTACTTTTGAAAGATATATATTGTTGATTTGACAGTTCATTCATAGTTCTATACTAATCTGAATAATTATCTATAGGATCGTTACAATAGTGCATGAACATCAAATTGCACCATTGCCCAGTTAGTCTGCTAAATTCCTGGATGTCCTTTTGGTGTGACAGTCAGCAGAGAAATAGCTATTATCTGTCACTCTTGAATCCTCCAGTTGGAACCAGTTACCGCAGAGCTGAACTTTTTCTCTGTCTTTTGATCATTAACACCAGCACCCTAAAACTTTTTTACTGGCCAAGTCGGGACTGTCTATGATCTTGAGAGGCGCTACACAAATACTCGATTATGACTGCGATAACATGTGCAGACTTAAAGCCATTATTCTTTGGTTGAATTATGCGATACAATGCAACTTTAATTTTATATACGAAGTTCAGAAGTGCAGTCAAAGACAACTAACTATTACTTACGTAGAAACTATATTTTGTTCGCTCTACAATTCTGTCTGGCAGTCTCTGTTGTTCCTGGTTGTAGGACATTATCCCCCCTGGACACTATCCCCCCGGACACTATCCCCCCCCCGGACATTATCCCCCCAGACATTATCCCCCCCCGAAGTAGGACATTATCCCCCCCAGTCTATTACCCAAAAATGATTGACGCTAATAAGTCTACGAAGTTCAAATCACGTTAACAAACCTTTGTGGGCCTACTGACTGTATACGATTCCAATTCGTTCATTCATCTAATGACGACACTAACCCTAACACTAACCCTAACCGACCCTCACGACACTTACACTGACCCTAACCGACCCTCACACTGACCCTAACCGACCCTCACGACGCTTACACTGACCCTAACCGACCCTCACGACGCTTACCCTGATTTGTACATGAAGGGGGATAATGTCCGGGGGGATAATGTCCTACGAAAAACCGGGGGGGATAATGTCCGGGGGGATAATGTCCGGGGGGGATAGTGTCCAGGGGGGGATAGTGTCCAGGGGGGATAATGTCCGTTTACCGTTGTTCCTTAACTCTCTTCTCAGAAACACACTGACTTGCACACTGGGAGCACATCTGAACTGTTCAACCTAGTAGAGGCGCTTTATAAATGCTTAAATAGCCCCCTATTTAGTACAATACGATGGTGCTTCCGACTATTACCGTATTGTTATTATTACAGTATTGGTATAGCTTTTGTAAATATTATTAGATTACAATTTACTGTTCATAATTTTTTTTCCATAATATCAACAATGAGGTGATGCAGGAACTAAACAGAAAATTCATATCATGAGTTTTTAATCCAGAACTGACAACTGAAGAAATGTGACCCGCTACATGAAAAGGTACCATAAGTCGGGTTTGGAGTTATTATGCCTTCACAAACCAGCTAAGTGAGCTGAACAATTTGCTGAAAACCAGATCAAAATTGGATGATAAATGACCGACTTATAATGATGTTCATGAAAAAGTTGCCACTTATTTCCATCGATGAGTATCGTGGGGTCTTGCACACTGGGAGCGCTTCTGAGCGATTTATCCTACAACAGGTTCACAACCAATTCTCAGTGATGTCTATTATGTAATATTATCAGTGTTATTAACTTAAAAGTCCTTTTCACCTGCTGCTAAAAATACCAAGAACTCAAATTTGATAATAAAATTTTTTTTCCCCTCCACGTCTTTATGCGCGATTTCTCGCGAAACTGTACGCCGACTTATGGTACCTTATCATATAGCGGGACACAAATATTTAAAGTACTGAGGAATTGAGTAAGTACTAAGCAGCTCCGATTGAACTTTGAATAATTAACCCTTTACTCGTTCATTTTTAAACTTTAAGCCCGTTTTCAGCGGATATTCTCAGGGCAAACTGGTAAAAGATTAACTAAAACGGTGATTGTTAATTTTACCTTTCACGCAGGAACATGGCTTGTGCTTGGACAAACTTCTCGACTCGAGCAGCTACAAGGAGACGTACCGTGCCGACATGATCCGATGGGGCGAGGAAAAGAGGAACAAGGATTCTGGGTATTTTATAAAACTCGTGGCGAATGGTCCAGGTTCGGAGAAACCCATTTGGATCATCAGCGATGCGCGGCGTAAGACCGATATAAGGTTTCTGATGGACAGCTATGGCAAGCGAGCAACCACAATACGAGTGACTGCCTCGGAGGAAGTGAGGACTGCGAGAGGGTGGCGGTTCTGTCGAGGTAGATTCGTTCGTTCACTTAATTCATCTTTTTTGTATGTTTGCATGTGCACTTGTTATAGCGCCCCTTCAAGCTATTTCTACTCGGAGGCGCTCCAGAATGCAGAGCGGACACTGCATCAGAATTTCACGCCGAAGCACTGAGCAATTACGAGTGAAGAACTTGCCCAAGATCCTTACGCGACGACTTGAGGTGGATTCGAAACTGCAACGCTCCGGCTGTAAGGCAACGAACAAACCCACTACACCACTGCACCCCACAAATCACATATCTATAATCTATACATTAAATTGATAACTTGGTGTTCCTAGTTATCGGGACTTCTGTTATTCCTTTAGGGTTTCCTTTTTTGTAGCAGAGTTCCAATGATATGTAAACCTGGCTTGTTTAATTTGGTTAAAAAATAAAACATTTTGATTGATCGATTGATTGATCGATATATTGATTGATTGATTGATTTATTGATTGATCGATATATTGATTGATTGATTGTTTGATTGATTGTAGAAGTCGACGACGTCGAATCCGAATGCGACTTGGACTTCGGCGTTGACTTTGACACGACAATTTCAAACGACGGCGATGACAATCTTCTCGACGAACAGTTACGTCAAATAGTAAACGAAGTAGAAAGGAGACTGAAAAGCGAGCAGTGAGTCCGCCAACCATAGGCGTAGGAGACTAGAGGGGCAAATGTCGGGCAAGTCTGTTTTTTTGGCAAGCAGACCCAAAATTTGTGAAGATTTTGGCCGGATGACTTAAAAAAGTCATCAGAATTTTCGGGCAAAAGTTTAATTTTTGCCCCCCTCACTTCTGAAATGTCCCCTGCGCCTATGTCGCCAACGCACAAAACTCATAGTTGAAGTTCATTCCCAGATGTACGTACGAGCACTTATTATAAGCGCCCCTTCAAGGTTTCTACTTGGTGGCGCTCGCGCTCTGATTACAGCGCGGACACTGAAACAGAGTTTCACGCCGAAGCACACGAGCAATTGCGAATGAAGAATTTGCTCAGTGTCCTTACTTGAGGTGGATTCGAACTCGCAACCTTCCAGCTCCAAGAGACCGAACGTACCCCTACACATCACGACTAAAGAAATAAACACGGGCAGACAGCATCAAGGACCTACCCTTGTGAAAATGAGTCAGTGTGTGGATGACAGTGTTACGTTTTGACATCGATAAAGCACAAGTATCGGATGTTTGAATTTTTTTTGGTGATATACCATACTTAAGTTTCTTGCTTTGTTTCTACTTGTGTTCTAATTGTGTTATTTTGGCATAAATATTTTTGATGATGATGGTTCTCTGCCCGAAGGCAGGTTCATTGGCTTTACGCCCCTGGGGATGAGATAAGTGAGGTGGTTTCCCGTTGCCTTCCCAACAGACAATGATGGGTAAGCACCTTGCCCAAGGTCGCTCCGCAGCAGCACACGTACTAGCCCGAGATATCTAAATCTCTGAATGTCAGCTCCCAGTCCGGGGCTTGAACCGCAGTCCGTTGCAACCAACAGACGTATGCCGCTCTCGCTTACCGGTGTAGCTAACTAGGCCAGTTAGCATAGTATTTTTATGGATCATCATTATTATTAAGAAATGTGTGCAAGAGAGGGAAATATATGAAACTTTAGGCCAACAGTTCCAGGAGGGCAATATTTCCCCTTTGTGGGAATTGTCTTTAATGTTTATATTCAGTCTGGGTATGGCAAATGCCCATTGCTACTTGCCCCGTCCAGATCTCAGTTTTGATTGGCCATGGAAATTTTCGTTCTGCATCTCAAAGTGAACTTATTGTTCCCTCTGCATACACTTCAAAGTTATACGTGTACGCCTTTGCAGTGGTTGGTCCCACCCAGGGTTTAAAGTGGGTGGGATTGGGTTCCTACTACAGTAACTCTCAACATGTTTTGCTTGCGTTCCCACTGCTCATGCAGAATCCTGGATACACATTGCGTTCCAATAAAACTCTTCTTCTTCTGCGTTCCCACTGCTCACCAATTCTGCATGCTCACTGCTCACCCAAACCCCTTTGACCATTGTTCCCACCATGTGGCATAACCTACCTTACAAGGTCGGTGATTTGGGTGTTTGAACACCCCAAAATGAAAGAAATGTAAAAATGCATTTACTAGCACTCGATGTAAGAAGAACTAGTGTGTATTGTGTAATGGATTCTCCAAACCCATTAGTCAGTTGAATTGGCTGCTTGTGGGCTTGCTGACAGCCAAGTAAACACCCCTGAAATAAAATCCTGGCTAAGGCCGTGCTTCCTTCATATCAGGAGATTTCTCTAACCTACCAACTCTGGTTCTAACCTCTCACAAACATTCTTCATCGGCCGATTTGTGCTGGGCATGCCTTTGTGTAGATATCTTTAGCGGGCACTATACAGATGCACAATTTCATTTTTAGATGCTTTCATGTAATTCTCATTAGTAACAAATCAAATCATTCCAGAGTAGCAACATGTTTAATGGCAGCTTTAAAACCATTTTTGTATATCGTGTGACAATTGCAGCTAGGTCTGACCAATTTGCATACAGCTTTTACAGACACATAAACACACAAATACACATTAGTAATTGACATGGACAGCCATCACTATTGCAGGTCCACACAAACCTACATATAAACTACATATACTACGCAGTGGTCAAGCTACACGGAAGTAATATTTACGGTAATGGGAAAAGGCGCTATAAAAAGTATGGTGAACAATAGATGGCGCAGCAGTAGAAAAGAGTTAGGGAAGAACTGGAACAAGTTGATAGACACGATTTGGAATTAAACAAATATTAATAAAGCGGCAAATAACACTGAACAACGGGTATTGTGGAAACCCCCAACAGCAAACTGGTCTCGTGTTGCTGAAGATATTGGGAGAATGTGTCAAATAACATTCTCATGTGTGCTGTTCAAACCTACATATGCTGCCATTGTGAAACCAGCAATTGTCACATTCTCCCCCCACATCTGCAAAACGAGACACCGCTGTTGAAAGCGTGCCAGACAATAACGTAGGCATCAATAAAAAAAAGTTGAAACACGTGCTTTTCAGACTCTTCGCTTAACACGTTAAAAATTCACAGTTAGGGCCATCCATACGTTACATAGGCAAAAAAAATCGTATTTTCGACTCCCTCCCCTGTTGCAACTCAAATTTTTTCGACTCCCAACCCACTCCCCCTGTGCGTGACAGCGTGAACACAAAAAGCATATATAAAACATTTCTTTTACCCTAGGATATTATTTTTTTTAAAACATTATCTGTGCTAGATAACATTTCTTGACTTATGGTTTAGGCTACTACTGTCTAGACCTGAAAAGAATTTAATAATTATCAAATAGAATTTAATAATCAAATAGAATTTAATTATAATCAAATAGAATTTAATTATAATCAAATAGAATTTAATTATAATCAAATAGAATTTAATTATAATCAAATAGAATTTAATTATAATCAAATAGAATTTAATTATAATCAAATAGAATTTAATTATAATCAAATGCCATAGAGCTTAAAATACATAGGCAAAAAATCGTATTTTAAACACCATAATTAGAAATTTATCTTTCGTGTGCACATCTTTCCGAGACCCCTCCCTGCTGTTCGCAAATCACCCAAATCCGGTGACACCCTCCCTGCATATGGAATATATGGACAGCCACCTAAAGACGCGAAGTGGACTTTTGCAAGCAAACTACCCACAAAAAAGGTCCCACATCTATCTCTCACACATGTACATATCACACAAACACACACACACACAAAACACATCCATACACACTGGGAAGCACTTTACTTGGCAATACAAACAAACATCTGCCACATTAGTCAGTTGTTTGCAATCGATTGTAGAAACCTGGGTATTTATATATCACACGGCACAAATTCGAACCCATAAAGAACCTGAATGACATCGAATTCCAGCAACAGCGTACGTTAATCAATTTCCACATTTAACAGACGTGTCGTACACAAAATGCAAAAACATTTTTGTCGACAACAATGCACAGAGTTTTTGAATTTTGCCTCAATTTAAACTGTTGGAAGTTTAGAGCTACCTTTTTTCACATTTTACATTTTTTAGTAAATCAGTAAAAAAGGACTGCTAGACCTTTCACAAATGCTCCCTTTCTCACACCATTATAGTGCACAAAGCAGTAAAGAATGCACGGTAAGCACAAGGCCGATGTCACAATGGTTTACCAGCCAATGTAGGCATCGCACGGAACTGGAAGTCCAGACAAAAAGAGATTACGCACTCAGCTGGTCGTCTCTGTAACCCCACGAAAACAGTTACAGTCACTTTCTCCTAGAGTCCTAGACTGCTAACGGCACATGACATAGGGAAGACTTCTGAGCCTACGCTACACAACTTATATCACTTTCAACACGATTACTGTATCGGGCTAACGGTCAATTTGCTACAAATCGCTACAATTCGATGGTGCGCACAAACAGTCACAGAAAGAGAATTGCCTTTCCAAAAGAATCAGCTACTGCTTTCCTAAATGACGTACCAGCACAGCTAAAACATTGACCTAGCCGCTAGCCAGCCACCAAACAACGACTGATTCTCTAAACAAAACCAGCCAGTATGGCTAACAATGGTCAAGCCAGCCGGCCACCGAACAGCTGTTTCTCTAAACCACCAGCCATCATGGCTAACACTGGTCAAGCCAGCCGGCCGCCAAACAGCTGCTTATCTAAACACAACCAGCCAGCATGGCTAACAACGATGAAGCCAGCCGGCTACCGAACAGCTGTTTCTCTAAACAACCAGCCACTATGGCTAACAACGGTCAAGCCGAACGGCTGCTAGGTAAAGTAAGAATCTAAAAAATCCGCGACGATGCAATGACGACCGGTTCCACTTCTCACTTCAGGAAAGGTCTTGGAATTTGCGTGGCGTCGGTTGCTGCTGCTGCCTGCTGGGAGGCGATGATGGCCGCTACAAAAGAAAAGCATTCGTTATTATCATCAGCGTTGTCTTTGTCAACGAAAATTAAGGAAAATTGGACGTTTCCGTTAACGAAAACTGAAACTAAATTTATACGCAGACAACTAAAACGAAATTCATAGCAAAACGAAAATTGATCAAGCACAAACCAAAATTTAGCCAAAATGTAACGTGTTACTTATTTCTTCAACCAAAGATAAGCACGTACAACATGCATCTATTTATTCTGGTATCTATAGAATGACACGACATTGGAGTTACTTCACCTCCAAATTCTTATCTAGTAATGATGACCTTACACTTGGTGATTTCACAAATAGCCCCAAAAGACATCATTGTATGGAGATATCATTATGTGCAACATGTCAAAGCATGCATCTGAATTTATTCAAATCCACAGCAAGAATGAGATAAGGTTATAAAGTCAAAGGTACTGTAGTTAACAACAGACTCATTCAAGACATAATTGTGACAGATTTGATCTATTACATACTTCACATCACAACAGATACGATATATCAACATTTTAAACAACCGTTAATGTAGGCCTAGGCACTACCACACAGATGTTTTTGACCTCTAAACCATCTAAATTAATATCCTATGCATGATGATAACAAAGCTCAACTACATATAGAACAAGTCAAGATTGGAAACACAAAGTCTAACCACTTCTGAAAACATAATTATTCTCAACGAGAATCTAAAAAATTGTGCTATGTGCAAAAAATCACAATTAACATTATAAATTTAAAACCACCGCAATCACTACTAACAAATTAACATGGATTAAAACCACTTACCATCACTTTGATACGGATAATACCACTTACCATCGCTACCAGCAAATCGAAGTGGATTAAATTTAACACCACTTACCATTACTGCTATTAAACAAGCAGAAATTGATAACACCACTTACCATGGCTACTAAAACATCGAAATTGATTAACACCCATTACCATCACCAATAGCAAATCTAAATGGATTAACACCTTTTACCATCACTACTAACAAATTGAAAGATTAAATTTAACACCACTTACCATTACTACTAACACACCAATATTGATTAACACAAGCACACAACTTATCATGGCTACTAACAAATTGAAATTGATTAACACCACTTACCATCACCAATAAGACACCAAAACTGACTAACACCACTCACCATCACTACTGACGAATCGATATGGAAGTCCGACGACATGCATGTGGTGATGCGTGTGGACATGCCGTTGGGTCGGTGGCGAACTATGCTCGCTGTCCTTTCCTGAAGAAGTATGGCTGCCACCGCTCGACTTGGGCCTTCCGGGGTCACGGTTTCCCGGCGAAGGTTGCGACCCGTCGGCCCCCTGCTGCATCTTCGCCACCTCCTTCAGCTCGTGAATCTTGTGCGCCTGACCCTCGTTCGAGAAGAACGCCGGTGGTTGCGTCGGGGCGAGAATGTCGCACGGCTTGACGTCGGCCGACGCCATCGCAAGCGCCGGGGACAGCACCTGCGGGTGGATGTACGGTGCCGGCGCGTACCCCATCATTCCGGGGTAGAGCGGGGCGTGCGTCGGATCGAACGGCATCGCGCCGCCGTAGGGCGTCGGAGGAAGGTAGTGTCCGTAGTACGGGGCGTACGGAGGGGGAATGCCCGTTGCCATGGAGACGGGAAGCGAGGTCATCGGGGCGTCGTCCTTCCCCTTGGAGATGACACCGCCACCTCGGGTACCCGACGGTCCGGAATCTTCTTTGGGGTTGCCGCCGCCGCCGCCGCGTTCGCCCATGTCCTTCTGGGCACGGTTGGACGAACCGTCGATGGAAGAGGGCGTTCTTCCGGCGCCGCTCTTGTGCTGCATGGAGTGCTGCTGCTGCTGCTGTGGGGGTGTCATCGCAGAAGAGTTCTTCTGGGAGTCTCGATGCCTGTGACCGTCATGACTGCCACGACTCTGTGCGTCCTCCCTCGACGACTGCTTGGAGACGTGCAGCATCGACGCGTTGCCGCCGGGAACGTTCTTATCTCGTGCCTGTGGCGCAACCACGGCAGACGGCTTGCATCCGCCTACCCCTGACTCCATCATCGACTTGTGCGATTGATGCTCGTTGTTTAGTCGCTGCTGCTGTTGCTGTTGTTCGAGAAAGTGCGACTGGATGCAGTACCTCTGTAGTTCGTTTCGATCGGCCAGCGCCTTCATGTCGTAACCGCCTTCGGGTTTTGTTCCGATGTCGCCGAGGTTCTTCACTTCGATGGCGTCCTTTGGTAGTTTCCGGTTGTCCATCTGCTTCTCCCGGCCGCCGCGGTCTGGATCGTCCTTGACATCGAGGCGGTTGCGATCCGGGATAAGGCTTGGGGGAGTCGGAAGGGGCTTCCCGTCGGGTGGAACCTTTCCGGACTGCCGAGTCTTGCTACCGTGGTCCCCTGCGCTGTCGGACTGCGACTTGGAGGCGTTCTGCTGGTCGTGCCTTCTGCTGTTTTCCTGCTGTTGTTGTTGTTGTTGTTGTTGCTGAAGTTGGAATATTCTCTGCATCTCGTTGCTGTACTCCTGACTGTAGTATCCGAACTGCGGCGGACCGAAGCCGTACGATGCGGGCATCATCATGTGATGCATCATGGCTGCCTGCTGTGGCAACATGGCCTCCCCGCTGAACATCTTATGTTGCTGCTGCTGCTGCTGCTGCTGTTGATGCTGTTGATGTTGAGACTTGTGCAAGTCGGTTCTCAGGGGTATCGGCGCCGGTGCCACCACTCTGCCGCCTCCTCCTTTCTCCCTCGCGTCGCCCTTGTTGTCGTCTCGGGGAGGCGGCTGCTCCCGTGGGTGGTTTTCTCCGAGGGGGAATTTCAGCGTCATCTCGGCAGCGGGTCGCGATCTCACGGGAACCGAGTCGGGCGCAATCCGCTTCTCGGTAGGTTCCGACTTGACTTTCTCCAACGCGAGGTGTTTGTCCGACATCGGCGGTTTGCTCAGAGTCGACTTGAGCGCCGCAGGACCAGAGTCTGGAATTGGAATGTCGGAGGACGGCACGGCGGGCGTCAGGTACGGAGGCTGGCCGTAGAAAGGGCTGTAGACGTACGAGTCCTGAGGATGACTAGGAGACACCTTGCTGCCGATCGGCATCTCTTCTTCCTCCTCTTCCGCAGCCGCACCCTGCGCCTCCTTTTCCAGCATCGGAGCGTCCAGCATCGGCGCATTGTCGTTGGCGTCGGAGATATCCGAGTATGCGGGACTGTGCGGATTGCCGAAGTCCGTGAGGCTGTTTCCAGCGTCGGCGGCGGCGGCATGCTTGGCGGAAGCGCTCTTCGACTTCTTGCACGGCGAGGTCAACGGCGGATTGGTACCAGAAGTGGGGTGGAGTAGTCCGTCGTGTGGTGGTTTACCGCTCGATTCACCGCTGGGCTTCATGGTAAAGTCGGTGCTGCCCGGGGGTGGTACGGGCGGCTTGCGGTCCGTCGCAAGGGGCTGGTTTGGAAGATCTGCGTCGCCGGCGGAAACGGGTTCGGTGTTCGAGCCGACTTCGAAACCGGAAGTGTTTTTTATCACAGACGAAGGAACGGGTTTCATGGCCGACGACGATGACAGCGGAGACTGGAGACTTGCGACGGTGACCGGTCGCTGCGGGTGGTTGCTCTCGACGATCGGCAGAAGCAGACGTTGCTGGTTGATCGGACTCGGAGGTGGAAGCGCCATGCTGGAAGAATCGCTTGTTGGTCTTGCGGGTGGCGCGGCGGTCTGGGCGGGGCCCGGCTGCTCGCTGGCCGCCGTGGGATGCATTGGAAACGGAGGCATGGTAGTAGCGGGTGCGGGACTACAACGAGCCATCACAGGTACGAGTTCCGGTTGACCGACCACGTTACCCGATTCGCTTGTTGATAGTTGAAGACCAAACCCTTCGCTGCTGATGCTTGATGGAGCGGAAACTGCGAGGATGGCTGTGCCGCTACCGGAGTCTGCGACGTAGTCCACATGCGGACTGGCGCTCGGCAGTGGAATCGTCGTGTTTTGACAATGAGGTTGCGCAGCGGTTTCGGATGTTTCCGAACCGGAACTGGGCTTGTTGAGAGGTCTTGCTGCACCCGGCTGCTGGTCTCTCGGTCTCTCCTTCTCACGCTTTCGCTTCTTCGTCGATTTGTCCGTCAGCATCGCGAGGTTCAAGCTCGCTTGCTCGGACGAGAGCAGTGGCTTCGCCTGAACCGGCTGCTTCAGCTGTTGGATGGCGACAACGGAAGTCTGCAATGACGTAATCGGAGGACCAGACGACAGAAGCAACGGTTGCTTAGCGACTGTTGCAATTGAAGCGCCTGACGAAGGACTCGCGACTTGCGACACGACTGGCCGTGAAACGCAGCCGGTCGGAAGTTTGACTTTGTTTCGGTCGGACTTTTCCGACTTTGACTTCTTGTTTGCGCGCTCGCCGTCCGATTTCGCCTGATCGGTCGATAACTGAGATTTCGCATCCTCGGAGCTTGTGTTTCCGTGTGGTGGAGGAGCAGACGGCTGCAACCCGGTGGCAACCGCACCAAGGATTCCAGTGGATGCGGAGGATGTTTGGTAGAGCGTAGAATCGGTGTTGTTGTCGTCGGAGGCTTGAGCCGGCTCTGAAGCGGAAGTGATAGTGACCAAGGGTTGGCTGTTGGTACGGTCCACCTTCTTGGAATCGTCTGCGTTTGTTGACATGAAAGCGTTCGTTCCCTTACCAGACGCGCCTTTGCTCTGTTCGTTCGACTCATCGCCGATTGCATTCGCGCACGCAGGCTCAGGACTCTCGTCCGCCTTAAGCTCAGCCTCCGAAGCGGACGATGAAGAAACCTTCGCAAGACTTGCATCTCTCTCTTTCGACCCTACGTCTTCCTCCTTCGCCGCCGACGCAATCCCGTTGACGACGGTTGTCACCCTTGTCTGCAAATCAACATCGTCCAGACCTTCCCGGGTTTTCCCCTCGTTCTCCATCGGCTTCTGCACGGTATTTCCCATCCGTTTCGACGCTTCCACTGGTTTCGTTCTCCAAACAAACCTTACCGTCGCCGACGCCGACCCCGAGGAGCTCTCCACGAAATCTTCGTTGCCATACTTGTTCGTCTGCGCGTCGTTGCCATACTTGCTCGTCTGCGCGTCGTTCGCTTCCTTCACAAGCGAAGTACACCCCGACTTGTGCATTCGCGTCTGGTGATACCGTAATCCGTTCAGATTCCGATACTTCTTGCTACAGTTCTCCTCCGGGCATTCGATCAGTCCGCCGTTGGCTAGATCACCGTAACCGCCTATGGTCGTCGTTCCATTTCCTTGATCGGAGGTCCGCGAGTCCGATCGGCTGCACTTGGACCCGCGCGACCCGTCGGAACTCGCGGTCTCCGTCCGGCTACGCTTCAAGGAGCTCGAGTCGTTGCGGACTGGGCTGGGGGCGGCCACCGTGGCCGAGGGTTTGTTGGAACGGTTGCTGCGTAACTTTCGGTCGCTGCCGTTGCCTTCGTTGCGTTGTGCGACGGCGCACGTGCGACCTCGCTTGCCTCGTCCCTTTGGCGTTCGAGTTTCGAAGTCGCTGGTCGGCGAATCTCCGGAAAACCTGGAAGGAAAAACATCCGTAAGTATCATTCATTTCGTGAATTTATATAGCGCTTCTTCAAGAAACCTACTCAGAGGCGCTCCCAGTCCAGCCACAGTCTTAACGTTGGGAACGATTCAGGCTCTCATGTATATAATCATCCATTCTTCGTTCGTTCGTTCGGAGAATTTATGTAGCACCTCTAGTCATTCATCACTCATTCAGAAAATTTATTTAGAGCTTCTTCAAGATGTCTATATTATGATGTGAAATGTCATCACTATGAATATATTTGCATCAGTTAGCAATATATATATTATATATGTACAATTACACATACGATGTCATATATATAATTATATATATAGTTGGTTGTTTGTGAGGCGCCCGCGTAGCAGTATGCCTCGTTATGCCATATAAATTTTTTTTACTGTTGTTATTATTATTATTATTATTATTATTATTATTATTATTATTATTATTATTATTATCATTATTATTAAATGCCAGTAAATAAAATGCCAATTGATAACTGATTCACCAGTCTCTACAGAACCATTTCAGCTGAACACAGGAAAAAAAGAAGGAAGAGAAAAGGAAGAAGATGACCGAGAAGCATATTAATGGAACACAACAGATGATGGACAATGGAACTGGCTTCGGCAACAAAGGATGGGAAACAAAGCAGAGTAGATCAACGTCATTGGTTTCCCTAGACCAGGGGTGCGCAACCTTTTCGTTAGTGTCGGCCGCATCAAAGGCTTACATTCTTACCACGGCCGCCAGTGTTTAATCTAGTTCCCCTCATCTGGGGGGTGGGGGGGGAATCGAGGTTTCTGGAAAGGGTCAAAAGAGCGTCTGGCGGACAATATCGCCGAGGCGCGTAACGCCGAGAGGGGAAGGTTTGATTTGTAAAATTTCCACATTGCAATGGCAGCATTTTGAGCTGTCATCTAAGCAAAATTGTTGTAAATTTTCAGTTCTGATCAGAGTGATATAAGGCTTCAATAAATATGTGAGAGGAGCTCAGGAGAAAATAGTAGGCCTATAAAATCTCGGAAATAAGTGCTTTTGAACGCATCACGCGTCAAAAAATAAGAAAAGTAAGTGATGACTATAAAAAGTCGTCAGAAATTGTGATGAATAAAAAAAGGTTGTCAGAAATTTTGCCCCAAAAAGTCGAATTTTTCCGGCCGGCGTGTACCCACCTCAAAATTTAGTTTATTAGCTGTCTCCACTACGAAAAAATCGGTTTCTCATTTCTCATTGAAGCTTCTTTTCTTCTATTCAAATATTCCCTCTTAATTCCAATGTTCTCTTTCTCTTCAGAGACATCATAACCAACAGCTGACAATCTGTGATTTACACTAAGTTTACACTTTACAGATAGAATACAGAAAATCTAGTATTTCTTCTCTTCTAATCGCAGTCAGTGGGTGACCTATTCATGCAGTCAGACAAGCGCATGATCAAGGTCTGAGCCCCATGCAGCTTTCTACGCCACCTGTTTTCCATTCTGCTCTATACAGATGATGCATTTGTACATTTGTAACCTAATATACTTGAAATGATCTGTGGTGTAAGTTTCATTGGTCACTTCCCCCGCCAGCAGTAGCCAGCTGACGGTCAGCCCTGCTCGTACAATAATATCAAGATCTTTCAACTCACTAGTGGAGGGAGGAATCTTGGTCCACGATTGTACACAATGATTGACTGTCCTGGGCTGGATACGAGTCATTAGTACTCTGACGGGCTCTTTGAGCTACATCTGGAGGAAACGTATACGCAGCTGATACCTCTAAGATGCATGCACATGCGACGGGCAATTGGTGGGTGCGCGTACCCGTTTATGTGCGTGTAGGCCTATGCGTGCGCGTACGTGTGTGCTACAAGTGAGAGTATAATTATAGGCTAATAAAGAACACAAATGCAACTAATTGCTTCACATAACCTTACTTTCAAAACAATGGAATCAAAATATTTATGAAATTATCTACAAACGGCCGCCAGTATGTGAGAGTTAGATTTGCTTTCACGGCCGACAATAATTCCTCTCACGGCCGCATGCGGCCGTACGGCCGCAGGTTGCGCACCGCTGCCCTAGACTCACATTAATAAATCATTGCAGCACTCTGAGAGAAATCATTTCTGAGGGTAATCATTTCTGAGGGTAATCATTTCAGAGGGTAATCATTTCTGAGGGTAATCATTTCTGAGGGTAATCATTTCTGAGGGTAATCATTTCTGAGGGGTGGGGTAGGGGGCTAAGGATCTGTCAAGCAGACAACCTTCTGTTATTCTATTCTATTTTTGGATTTATAAAGCGCCTCTCACAGTACAACCTAATCAGAGGCACTCCCAGTGTATGGAATTGAATATCACGTTTGTAATTCATTCATTCATTCGGACATTTATATAGCGCTCCTTCAAGTAAAAAAACTACTCAGAGGCGCTCCCGACTCCAACGCGCCCGAAAAGAACAGCTTTAAATTTAGTAAGGAACGATCCTGGTGGACTAGATGACTCTAGATAACTTGTCAATATCTCAATACCACTTTCTCTCTATTGGTCACTCGCACTGGGAGCGCCTCTGATTAGTTTGCACTGCAATAGGTGCTACATAAATTTTTAGATACAATACAATACAAGTACTGCCCAACCTTGGCGGAGCCCAGTGATGCTTCGTGGAATCCATCAATGTGCCAACGTATGTCTTGCCACGCCACGTCACGTTGACCACCAGCAGCCCTACAAGACAATCAACGCAACATGTTACGTATGTTACATAAAATTCACATGCTAAAAATATTCACATGATATCAAAATCCACGTGCTACAAATAAATTCACATGTTGGAAAAAATCCACATGATATCAAAAACCCACATGCTATAAAATAAATTCACATGTTGAAAAAATTCACATGATATCAAAATCCACATTCTACAAATAAATTCACATGTTGAAAAAATTCACATGATATCAAAATCCACATTCTACAAATAAATTCACATATAGAAACATCCAAAAAGCAGTTCTAAACAACCAGCTGATAGATAAAATAAAACACCTTTTTTACGCGGCACAAGCACGAATAAAAGTCCTAGAACAAAAAATTGCTCCAATCGTTCAGGCAATTGCTTCAGTGGCCAGTGTAGGCACGCTCTACAGTCATAATACAAAACCCGGCTAAACAACACAACTATAAAATACAACAATTACAAACGACACTGCTGTAACAACATCCGCTGATGCCATTGTTGGCAGGAATGATATATTTCCCCTAAAGCCAGTGAATCTCCAAGCTAAACAATGCCCGGAACAAAAAAAGACAATGGAAAACAGCAGCAGCAGCACAAGTGAGCAGCGAGGCAGAACAGCAGTGACGGCGGCCGACATTGCCTTCAGCCAACCGTTGCATCACAATGCATATTGTATTGTGGTCAAAAATATTATCGCATTATGGATTTATATAGTGCCTAAAAATATAGTATCTATCTAAGGACTTATATAGCACCCGTAGGAGAACTACGCCTAGAACACACAGACCCAAGTAAAAATAAAGCCATAGAGATGGTACCTATGCAAAAACAATGAGACCTAAAACATATACAAACCCAAAAGTAACATTAAAGCCCTAGGGACAGTTAGGGACAGTGCCTATGCAAAACATTAATATCTAAAGCATACAGATTACAGACCCAAGAAATTGTGAAGCCCTAGAGATAGTACCTATGCAAAACAATGAGACCTAAAACATACAAACCCAAAAGTAACATTAAAGCCCTAGGGTCAGCACCTACGCAAAACATAAGACCAATAGAACACACAGCCCAAGTGCCATTAAAGCCCTAGAGCAGTGGTTCTTAACCTTTTCAAGGGAGCCGAACCCCAAGAGAAATCCATGACCACTCACCGAACCCCTCAAGTTTGAACAATAATTTTGTAACTAAAGGGAACAAAAGTGAAAAAATTGTACCAAAATGTGATACAATATTAATACATTCAATACATGAACTGCTAACAGTTAACTAACCATACCAACGCTACCAATTGCATCTTAATGTGTCCTTTGTAGGCTTTGTTATTAGATAAAAGTCGAAAAATAAATTAAAATAACAATGATTTTTCACTCTTCATGCACACTCACTGACCCTGAATATGTATACTTGTATAGGCTATATTTTCAGAGGACCTCTGCCGAACCCCTAACACTGGCTCATCGAACCCCAGGGGTTCGGTCGAACACTGGTTAAGAAACACTGCCCTAGAGAGATAGTAGCTATGCAAAACATTAAGGCCTAAAACATACAGACCGAAAAGTAACATTTAAAACCCTAGAGATAGTACTCATCAAAAACATTAGCATCTACAACATACAGACCATAACAGAGTTAGTTACACCCCCAACACGCCACTTGAGCATACACACACCATTAAAAATCATCATTTTCAATAACATCCAAGCCTTATAAACACACAAGTACCGGTAATAACTCTCAAACCCAACATAAAATGAAGAACATTAAGCTTTAATGTACACTGTCAATATGTCCACAATATTATTTTTACCACATCCAGACAACAGCCAAAGTTACTGAAGACAGCAAACATTTAATGCAATGGGAAAACCACTAGACATCACCTCATCAGCCACTGAGGGATACCAGATCAGTCTAGGAGGCTTGTATCAGCCAACAATGAATGCAAAAAACTAATGATATACCAGACAATAAAAAAACCATATAAACCATATAAACCAATAATAATATACAATATTAAAGCAAACAGGGAAATGTCATCCATAGAACTGATAAGATACGAAATACGAAAGAAAAGAAATGCAACAACTCACATATAAACGAAACAATAACGCCATATCAGCCAGCACCAGAAACATCCACACCACCCAACACCCGCATAAAACTGGTATTTGGGTCATGTATTATGTAGATCAACCAGAAACTGTGTATAATCACTTACAGTGCAACCACCAAATGGTTTTACCACATTCTCTACCACAACATTCAAGTACAAGACCACTGGAAAAAGATCTCGGCTATGGTCCTCATCAAGAGACTGGTCCTGGCTATGGTCCTCATCAAGAGACTGGTCCTGGCTATGGTCCTCATCGAGAGACTGGTCCGGGCTATGGTCCTTATCGAGAAACTGGCTACTGGAATCTATACAGCGTCCTTCCAAGATAACTATTCAGAGGCACTCCCGACCCAGGGCACGGTAAAAGAAGAAAGACACGAGTAGTTTACAAAAAAGTTAGACAAGTCCCATGGAAGGGAACACAGGTCAAAGGGGAAGCTATTCCAAGCATATCCACCTCTAGATTGTTTTGTTCATTTTTATATTTAAACGACTGCTTTTTCTCTGCCTTTACTGATCTACGTCCATATTAAACCGCGGTGACCCCCACCACCACCTCCATCATGGCACCACCACCACCATCACACCACCACCACAACACCAATGCCACCACACCACCACCATCACACCACCACCATCACACCACCACCATCACCATCACACCACCACCATCCCACCACCACCATCACACCATCACACAACCCGCCATCACACCAACACCAAACACACCACCTTCACACCACCATCACCACCATCACACCGCCATCACACCACCACCATCACACCACCACCACACCACCACCATAACACCACCATCACGCCACCATCACACCCCCATCACACCCCCATCACACCACCATCACACCACCACCATCACACCATCACACCACCATCACACTAACATCACACCACCCCCATTACACCATCACACCACCATAACCATGACAACAACAACACCAGCAATACCATAACCACCAACCAGGGCATAATGACCTCACCATAACATTATACAACAACTGTCAGAAGAACAATTACTTTGTAGTATTGGGTGATTCCGTGTCAATTCAACCAAATTTGGAACCAAAATTGACATGACCGACTCAGATTTACTTGAAATTTTACCCACGTGTTCAACCACATAAGACTTGTAAAAAACCAAAAGAAAATTTTTTTGGGTCAATTATATTCAGAGATATGGGTCGGCGAACTTTGACCCGACCCGGTCGACCTCGTACCTTTGAACCTCTATATCTCAGCTTGTATAACAGCTAGGAAGGTGATCTTGGTGTCATTTTTTAGCTCTTTTGATGAACTGTTTGGGTAGATTAATCATGACTGTTTAAATGTTCAAAATCAAGACCATATTCCACAATGAAGCACTTTAACCTTGACCTTGACCAAACGGTTTTTTTTTAAATCTGAAAAAATTCACAATTATAGATCAATGTGTTTTGAACATCCTCAGAAAAAATCAGAATGGGATCTATAATGGCTTATTTGTTATGATTATTTTATCAATCATACGTGTGCAAAATTCAATTAATCCATGTTCGGTAATTGTGAAACCCAATGTTCAGCTGGTTTGCTACTTGTGTCTATAGTTCACTCTAGTGATTAGTGCAGAAATTGCCGCAGAGCTTCCATCTCCTGTTAATGTGTAAGTCCTCCCAGTTGATGTACTTGGACTGACTGCAGTAAGGATGTCCTTGATGTTCATGATGAGGATGTCTGGAACTGCTGGATATCGGAAAGACTTGGCAGGGCCGTGCGGATGAAGAAAGCTGACCTCTACTTCACCTTTAAGTAAAATCAACATGAATGTTTATGCTCTTTAAACTGTATGCACAATTGTCCAGAGCATATAAAATGCATGTTAAAAGATTGCAACAAGAGAGCAAATGTTTTCTGTTACAAATAAAAATAGCAAGTTTTTAATCAGCATTAACAATGCTTTTTGTAAAATTTAAAAAAAATTAAAGTCTATTTACCCATGGATGCTTTGACACCATGAAACTTTGCTAAGTTGTTAAAGGTAATGAGTAGAAAATCAGTTCTCACCTGTTTCAACAAATGTCCTGAGGATGCATGCCAACCACCACTTCCCATCGTACTCTGCTGTAACATAGCCTTTCAGATCGGCGAAATCGAGATATTTTGGAAGCAGCAATGAATCATTTCTTTTCTGTATAGATATGCACTCAGTTCTCATATTTGAACATCCTCAGAAAAAATCAGAATGGGATCTATAATGGTCTATTTGCTGCAAAATTTATCGTAGGCGAATTTTATTGGTAAATGTCGTCACTACAACCATTGCAATGTTGTAATTTAAATGTTCACTTACATTTCCAAATCTATTTTTAGCTTTATTGTTATAGAAAAAATATTCTGTATAGCTTACTAACTATTGTCTTGAATATATTCAAAAACAAGGGGAATGAAACTGACAAGTACAAAAGAAACATGGTTATAAGACACAAGTAGCAAACCAGCTGAACATTGGGTTTCACAATTACCGAACATGGATTAATTGAATTTTGCACACGTATGATTGATTAAATAATCATAACAAATAAGCCATTATAGATCCCATTCTGATTTTTTCTGAGGATGTTCAAAACACATTGATCTATAATTGTGAATTTTTTCAGATTTAAAAAAAAAACCGTTTGGTCAAGGTCAAGGTTAAAGTGCTTCATTGTGGAATATGGTCTTGATTTTGAACATTTAAACAGTTATGATTAATCTACCCAAACAGTTCATCAAAAGAGCTAAAAAATGACACCAAGATCACCTTCCTAGCTGTTATACAAGCTGAGATATAGAGGTTCAAAGGTACGAGGTCGACCGGGTCGGGTCAAAGTTCGCCGACCCATATCTCTGAATATAATTGACCCAAAAAAATTTTCTTTTGGTTTTTTACAAGTCTTATGTGGTTGAACACGTGGGTAAAATTTCATGTAAATCTGAGTCGGTCATGTCAATGACGTTGGTTGAATTGACATGGAATCACCCTATTACCATAATCTTCTTGAAACATAACCGAGCAAAACTGAAGAATGCCAAGACTTTTAATTATTACCATGTCATCATGATATGATAATAGTGATCGTTATGGATCATTATATTCATTATCTAATCTACAAGTGGACGACGTCGGGGGGGGGGGGGGGGGGGAGAGGGGATAAAGACGGTGGCATAATTTATCAAAATTTGGTTGCGGTTCTATACCTCTCCAGGGTATCTCTATACCCCACACAATGACAGCCCTGGACTGGTTCTGATAATTCACCCTCTTGGGCCTGTAGTCTCTGCTTATCCGCCAGCCTTCCCCCCCACCTACCCACTACCACTCGACCATTCTATCTGAAGGGCCAGATGATACAACGGCATGTCAGCGACAGTTTTAGAAACAGAAGAGACTTTCAGTGGCTGTCAAGAAGATAAGATATGTTCAGTGGCTGTAAAAAAGATAAGATACGTTCAGTGGCTGTAACGGAGATAGGAGACTTTCAATGGCTGTTAAGAAGATAAGATATGTTCAATGGCTGTTAAGAAGACAGGAGACTTTCAATGGCTGTTAAGAAGACAGCCGAACTATGACCTGCAACTATTGCACTTGTGGTCTCTTTATTACACGAAGATCATTCTCCCAGCAACCTTTCGGTCTGTGCCTAGCTCTTTGTGTACACTACAGTACATCCTGACTGTTTGTGTACAAGTCTGTTTGTACCCACACGCAGGTAGACCATGTTTAACTGGTCATGTGTCTTCACTCTTGCCAGGCATGTGTATAAGTCCGTCTGTCTGTGTCTGTCTGTATCATGATGCATGTATATAATTCTTTATGTTTGTGTCTGTCTGCTTGCTGTCTGCCTGCCTGTATGTTTCATGCATGTATATAATTCTTTGTCTGTCTGTCTGTCTGTCTTGTTATTACCAAGGTCACTCTCACAATTAGCTGTTTGTGTAGAAGATGTGATGTCTGTCTGTCTGTCTGTCTGTCTTGTTATTACCAAGGTCACTTTCACAATAACCTTAACTAGCTCTTGTATATATAGCTGTTTGTGTATAATTTGTGATGTCTGTCTATCTGTGTGTGTCTGTCTGTGTCCCTTTTATTCTCTCCTCTGCACTGCTCTATTGCACCTCTACGCGTCTGTCATAATACACCACATAAATACACGAGTCGGACACATAAGTACATACAATACCCTGACTACCAGTGTACCACCGCCACCCAACTTTCCCTTCATCCCAATAGTAATTCCCGCTGTTAAAACTGCCCGTGGACAACAACGTTAACACCGCATTTCTCCCAACCCTCGAAGCTTAACTTAATGTCCACATTAGCGTTCCACAGCGTGAGGTTCGCATAAAGAAACCTCCATTTGCCTCTGATATTATGGGTGGGCGCTGCGAGAGGCGCTATATAAATTTATCGATACAATACAATACAGATGGCAATGGCATAACAATGACCAGAAGTGTTTCCTTCCCATCCATTTCGTACGTCCCCAACATCAATTCCAAACAATGCATTTATCGTCAGACAACATAATCAAACAACAATGACAACAATAGCAGTAACCACAAAACAATAGAAAACAATAACAACAATCGAGATTAATCCATGCCATTTCTCTATTGTAATTTCTGTACCTCTGGCTACAGAGGTAGTCCTAGTACCCAGCCGTAGTACAAACTACAGCATAATAACAGATGTAGTAATAATAGTACATAGTGTAATAAGCTACAGTAATTACAGTTTGCAAAATCATAGTACAAATCAGCACACACAAAATAAAAGAATAAAATAAGTAAGCAAAATTAATCACAGTTTGACACAATGTCAATGACACAGGTTATTTCTTAGCACATCTACTATGATTAAAGTATGATAAAGTTGCCAGTCATAAATTTGATAAAGCTGTCATTTGTAAAATGTGATAAAGTTGCCAGTTATAAATTTGATAAAGCTGTCAAAATTTTGTAAAATGTGATAAAATTGCCAGTTATAAATTTGATAAAGTTGTCAAAATTTTGTAAAATGTGATAAAATTGCCAGTTATAAATTTGATAAAGCTGTCAAAATTTTGTAAAATGTGATAAAATTGCCAGTTATAAATTTGATAAAGCTGTCAAAATTTTGTAAAATGTGATAAAGTTGTCATTTATAAATTCGATGAAGCTGTAATTTTTAAATTATTTTACGCAACAAAGTAGCCTTTTATAAATGTGATAAAGCTGTTTTTGCAAATGTAATAAAGCTGTTATTTGCAAATGTATTAAGGTTGTCATAAGCAATGTCATGAAACTGACATTTGTAAACGTGATAAAGCTGTCATTTGTAAATGCGATAAAGCTGTCATTTGTAAATGTGATAAGGCTGTAATATGTAAATTTTATGTAATAAAACTGTCATTCTAAAATTTTATAAGGCCGTCTTTTGCAAATGTGATAAAGCTGTCATTTGTAAAACGTGATAAGGCTGTAATATGTAAATGTCATAAAACTGTCATTTGAAAATTTGATAAATACACTGCATTTTGTAAATTTATGTAATAAAGCCGTTATTTGCAAAATCAGTGATAGAGCTGTCAATATTGTAAATGCATGGACACAGTGCTATAGCAATACAGTAGACTGGTTTGTAAATGTGATAGAGTTGTCAATATTGTAATTGCATGGTGGACACAGAACATGCTATAGCAATACAGTAGATTGGTTCCTTGGTCACTCTAGAGAGTTTTCCATTTGACACACGTGACACAAACTCCATTCATCAATGTCAACGACAAACAATAGCATCATCTACCCTCCTTCAGCCTCCTCCTGCATTGCCCACTTCGCTCTTCAAACAGATCTGATCCTTTATAGTTCCCCAAACTAGAACATCTATGGCTCAGTCCCAACCCTTTACCCCAATTCCTTCATTCATTCATTCATTCATTCATTCCTTCATTCATTCATTCATTCATTCATTCAATCGTTCATTCATTCGTTCATTCATTCGTTCATTCTCATTCATTCATTCATTCATTCCTTCATTCATTCATTCATTCATTCGGCAAATTACATAGCGCCCTTTCAAGAATACTGCTCAGAGGCTCCAGCACACCTAAAAAGAAAAGTTAGTGATGAAGGATTGTGGTATGGTATGTTATGTTATAATTGCATATTGGTCAATTGATCCCTCTCTTTGTCCCCCATCTACGCCCAACCTCAACTGCCAGCTGGTAAAATTTTTCCTCCTCCTCCTCCTCCTCCTCGTTTGCTTTTCTCAAAACTTTCTTCTCTTGTGGCATTGCGCACTGGGAGCGCATCTGGACAGCTCACTCTGTCAAAGGTTCTCTATAAATATTCGAATGCAACACAATACAATAACAACTGTGCCTATAGCGTCATTGTTTATAACTTTTGTATATAAGTTGTGATGCCTGTCTGTCTGTCTGTCTGTCTGTCTGTCTGTCTCTCTGTCTGTCTGTCTGTCTTTCTGCCTGCCTGTCCGTCTGTCTGTCTGCCTGTAAGTCTGCCTGTAAGTCTGCCTGTAAGTCTGCCTGTAAGTCTGCCTGTAAGTCTGCCTGTAAGTCTGCCTGTAAGTCTGCCTGTAAGTCTGTAAGTCTGCCTGCCTGCCTGCCTGCCTGCCTGTCTGTCTGTCTGTTTGTCTGTCTGTCTGTCTGTCTATACAACACAATACCCTAATACCACTGGAAAACAAAACACCACCTGGAGTGAGCTAGCACCACCTGGAAGCGTCTTAGGCGTAAAAAAAATGTTGTGTTTCCGGTAACCCGACCGACCCTCTTTTACGGCCGCGACCCAAATATTTTTGTAAAAAATTTTATTAAAAAAAATTTTAATAAAAAAAAATTTTTCTTTCCAAAAAAATTTTAATTTTTTTTAAAATATTTTTTTTAAACATTTGTATTGACATAACAGAAAAGACGTCAACAAAATGAAATTAATAAGACTGTTTTCTAGAGCAGTTTTAGGTGCAGACAGTCGCGAAATAGGCAGTTTATACTTGCTTAGAACACGTACTTTGTTGCAGCGTGCAAAAAAGACTAGCGGGTATACTTTTTCGGACAGTCACTGCATAAAAATATTTTACCAAAATAAAAATATTTTCCGACCTACCGACCCTATTTTTTTTAGCTCTGTTACCGGAAACACAACATTTTTTTTTACGCCTTACCATTTTCCGTTTCATTCCAGACAATCCCTTCGAGGGTGACGCTGGTGCCCGGTTCGCACGGACCAAGGCACTCCGGTTCCGTGATGACTCCGATGTGGCACGCGTCGATCTCAGCATCCTTCAGCTCCAGGTCCTGCTGCTGCTGCTGCTGTTGTTGTGAGTGGTCGACGAATGGAGAGCTGGCCGCATCACACTACAACACAAAGTGCACAGCAGTTCCAAGTAATAATAACAATAATAATAATAATAGCAATGGCGATTTCTATGGCGCCGTAACGCAGCCATGCCGCTACAAGGGCGCCTTGACAGCGACAAAACACATATTTCCTCATTTAATTTCTAGCTGACACAACGCAGTATGATTACGATTATGAGGACCTTGGGCAAGTCCTTCACTCGCAACTGCTCAGCGCTTTGGCGTGAAACTCCGATGCAGTGTCCGCTCTGCATTCGGGAGCGCCTCTGAGTAGCGAGAGCTTGAAGTGGTGCCATAACAAGTGCACATACAAACAAACAAACAAAAACAGTATATACAGTGATTACACAAAATAATTTACAACAACCATAAAAAGGAGCAAAAAAACACATGCAAAAACAAAAGATACATTCATAAACAAAACTACCGTACTTGTAAACATTCTAAATTTAACAATTATGCCATAACTATAATGCAATCATAGAACTTCAAGAACGATAGGAAGAAGAAACCATAGGAAACGAAGTAAGTAAGTAAGCAGGCAGGAGTTGAAAATAATCCATCATCCATTCGGTCAGGGTGGATCAATACTGTCTGCAGTTAACTCAATGGAGGAGACGAGAGACATTAGTCTGCACCCGTCCATCACCATTCTCACCAGAAGAAAGAAAGCCTGTGTTACCTTCCTTGTATAATGTATATGTGTGTGTGTGTGTGTGTGTGTGTGTGTGTGTGTGTGTGTGTGTGTGTGTGTGTAAAGACGGCACAGCAGCTAGTAGCCAAGAGAACCGTCCACATCCATCACTATGCAATCTAATCCATTGAGTGGATGGACAGGCAAAGTCTCTCAAATCTAATGTTTAATAAACTGCCGGACAGTTTCCAACAGAACGCATAACTAGGTATCGCCGTCTGCTATCGCCAAAGGAATTGCATAATACGTAAATGACCTGATGCTCGTGAATAAGCTGGTGCCCTGCACTTGGTTTTCGAATGGCGTTTTAGAAATGTAGAGAATCACGCATTAAACGGCGTTTCTGCTCATACCAACCAGTAAAAAACTACCGGAGGTAGAACTTTAGGCCCATTTCACATCTATGTCGGCGCCGCCTATGCTGGGCGACATCATTATTATTATTATTATTATTATTATTATTATTATTATTATTATTATTATTATTATTATTTGCATTAGTGGAAATCATTGAGAAATCTGCGTCGATAAAACGATGAAATAATAATCTGTCAATAATGCACGTCAGAAATCCATTGGGAAGTTCAATCAACAATCTAGTTATTTCCTCTTCCTCCTCCTCCTCCTCCTCCACCACTACCCCTCCTCCTAGTACTTCTCCTCCATCCCCTCCTTCACCTCTGCCTCCTCCTCTCCTCCTCATCCTCCTTCTTCTCTTCCTCCTACTTCCTCCGTCTTCTTCTTCTCCTCATCCTCAACCACCACCTTCTCATTTTTACTCTTTTCTTCTTATCTCTTATTTTCTTCTTTCTCCTCTTCTTCCTCCAATGGCTGATCCTTCTTCCGCTTCCTCCACCACCTCCTACTACTCCTCCACCCCTCTTTCTTTCGCCTCATCCTCAACCCCTTCTTTTCCTCCTCCTCCTCCTCCTCCTCCTTCTGGACCCCGTCCTCCGCCACTACCTCTTTCTGCTCTTCCTCCTCCACTTTCCACAACCACCTGCCCATTCTCCTCTATCACTACTTTCTCCTTCTTCCCCTTCTCCCCTCCTCCTTATCCTCTTCCTCCTCCTCCTTCCTCCTCCATCTCCTCCTCCATCTCCTCATCTATCTCCTCCTTCTTCACCTCCTCCTACCACTATTACAACTACTACCACACGTCAGCAGGCATCAACATCATCCAGTAGGCAATATCGGAGAGCGCAAAGATCAAACCGTCAGAGACCGATAAGCATAAAGCACCGTCCTCCTCCTCTCCTCCTCCTTCTTCTCCTCCTCCTTCCTCCCTCCTCGTCCTTCCCTCCCTCCTCCTCCTCCCCTCCTCCTCTCTCCTCGTCCTCCTCCTTCTTCTCCTCCTCTCTCCTCCTGTCCTCGTCCTCCTCTTCCTCCTTCCTCTAATTAATTGCGACTGTGAGAACCGATCAAAATGGCTGCACGCATGTAGATGCGATGCAAACTAACGACCCCCATTGGCCGCCGTATTCAACGACATGCTCCATCTGTCTGTGTCTGTCTGCCTGTGCGTGTGTGTTTGTGTCTGTCTGTTTGCCCGTGTGTGTGTGTCTCTGTCTAAGTGTCTGTTTGTGTGTGTCTGCCTGTGTCTGTCTAAGTGTATGTTTGTGTGTGTCTGCCTGTGTCTGTGTGTCTGTCTGTGTGTCTGCCTCTGTGTGTCTGTCTGTGTGTCTGCCTCTGTCTGTCTGCCTGTGTGTGTCTGTCTGTCTGCCTGTGTGTGTATCGCAAGTATCATTGCATGTCATCAAACTACAGATATCAACAAAGGTTCTTTGTGTGTGAATTGATCTTGGATAATTATCAACGTGGGCAGAATTTCGGCTTTGACGGTCTTGGTGTCAATGGTGTGTCTTGAAGGCTTGGAATAAATTTCAACCTAAATGGATTACAAGTTTGGGCAGAGGGTGAAGAACAGTCAGTTCCCCCCCCCCCCCTTCCCCCCACCTCATACCCCCCATTGCGAACGACCCGTGGGTTGAAACTCCTGCAGCTGACCCCCTCACGACAGCATACATTATAGAATATTATAAGAGGCTGGACGACTGTGAAAACCGGACACAATGGACTGACCAACTACTATTGGACACAATGGACTTGTATTGACCGAGCTGCAATCATTAATGAATAATGCAACAGAATGGACGCCACGCTATAAACACTTGGGATAGCAGCTGCAGCACTTTTAATACATATATATATATATATATATATATACGCTTCTCTGTATATATGAATATATAGATTATATATACAGATTATATATATATACTTCTTGTATGTACATGTATATACATATAAATATAAATATGCAAATATATATATGTATATATATATAGCACGCTCGGCTGGTTCCAATCACTCTTCCTACTCTCTGACCAGCATGACGCAAGCAGCGCCATCAGCAGCCGATATCATCATCACTATCATCATCATCTTCTATGTGTCTTTGTGTGTTCGAATGTTTGCGTGCTTCTATGTCCCAGTGAAATGGTCTGTGTGTATATGCCTCTGTGTGTGCGCATGTGTGTGTGTGTGTGTGTGTGTGTGCGCGCGCGTGTAAGTGCATTTGTATGCGTGCTGCAAAAGCATGTGGTCAGAATTTGTTCCCGGAACATTTATGACAATTATATTTATGACATCGTTAGCATTCATACAGTGAAGCAGACTAGCTCATGAATGAATGCCTTCCTCTTGATGGCTCATGCCTTCCTCTTGATGGCTAATGATTGTCTTGTGATGGCTAATGCTTTCCTCTCGATGGCTCCTGGCTTTCAACTTGCTGCCTACAGCAAGTTACAGTCTTACTAATCGCTTGCATTAGATACTGGCTCAACAAAACATATAAAGTCCATTAAATTGCAAGTGTGTGGCGTTGCAACTGCTATAGATCCACAGAAAACCACACAGACAAACACACAAATGGGGATGTATATTACAAGTGTGGGTTGCCTGCCTGCCTGCTTGCCTACCTGCCTGCCTGCCTGTCTGTCTGTATGTCTGCCTGCCTGTCTGCCTGCCTAGATCTCAACATTGGAATCAGCAAAGCAGCGAGCAGATTGACAAACTGAGTGATGCAAAACACACAGACAGAGGCACACAGACAAACAAACACACAAACACACACACAGACACACACACAAACAAACATGCACAGACACACAAACACACAGACAGAGACACACAGACAGAGACACCCAAAAATACACAGTCAATCACACATACAGACAGACACACACAAACAAACACACACAGACACACACACACACAAACACAAACAGACATACATAAACACACACAGAAAGAACCACACCAGGGGAAAGCCTTCTCAGGCCGAGAGAGAGAGAGAGAGACGAAGCTACACAGAACAAGATAATCGACTGAGGGGAAACGGGGTGGAGGGGGGTTGGGAGGGGAGGGAGGGCTGTGGCGGGATGCAGTGAAGAGCCGGACAACTCGTCCATTCAGCAGCAGCAGCAGCAGCAGCCGTCACATCATCACCACCATTGCCATCAGCAGCAGCAGCAGCAGCTGCCAAGCGCTACATCTTCTACGCAAACTCATTGATTTTGTTCTTCCGGAGAAGGGGGTTCACTGCTCGCGATGCATATGGCCTTCCCTCCTCTTCCCCTCCCCTTCTTCCTTCCATGCTCTTCCGCTTTTAATCTTTTTCTCCTCCTCCTCCTTTTCTTCTTCCTTCTCTTTCTCCTCCTCCTCCTTTTCTTCTTCCTCCACCTCCTTTTCTTCTTCCTCCTCTTTCTCCTCCTCCTCCTCCTCCTCTTCTTCTTCCTCCTCTTTCTCCTCCTCCTCCTCCTCTACTGATGATGATGATGATGACGGTGATTGAGATGATGATGATGATGACGACGATGAAAAATGTATGGGATGTAGCATACACATCTAGATTACTTTAGCATCTAAAAGATATAGGAGCCCTTGGATGTAGTCACAAACTACCTACAGTAACAGGCCTCTCTTTCTAGCGTTACTGCCACACAGGTCACAAGATGGACTCAAACAGGCAGACAGACAGACAACTAAGCTCACAGGCAGGTAGCAATACAGACAGCCAGCCACACAGGCAGACAGCCAAACAGACAGCCAGCCACACAGACAGACAGCCACACAGACAGAAAGCCGCACAGACAGACAGCCACACAGACAGACAGCCACACAGACAGACAGACAGCCACACAGACAGACAGCCGTTAGTCAGACAACACAGACAGTGCAAGAATAAAGGCAGCCAACAAAGCTGGCTGACAGGCAGCCGCACTGTACATGCAAGCAAGTAGGCAGGCAGGCGGCAAGGCTATCAGGCATGCAGCCACATAGGCGGGCCAGGCAGAACCCAGCCAACAAAGCAGGCACAGAGCAGGCAAGCATATATATATATATATATTTATATATATATATATATATATATATATATATATATAGAGAGAGAGAGAGAGAGAGAGAGAGAGAGAGAGACAGAGAGAGAGCGGCAGACAGACAGAGAGAGAGCGGCAGACAGACAGAGAGAGAGGCAGACAGAGAGAGAGAGAGAGAGAGGCAGACAGAGAGAGAGAGAGAGAGAGAGAGAGAGAGAGAGAGAGAGGCAGACAGACAGACAGACAGAGACAGACAGATGTACCACCAATCTGTCCAGGCTTGTTGATGGAAACCGAGATCTCTCGGGCGGCAATTGAAAATACGGTGAATCGAGATGAACGGAAATGAGTCTGTCTGTCTATCTGTCCGTCTTGTCTGCCTATGTGTCTGTCTGTCTATGTGTCTGCCTGTCCGTTGGTCTGTCTGTCTCTCTCTGTATGTCCGTCTTGTCTGTCCGTCTTGTCTGCCTGTCTATGTGTCTGTCTGTTTTGTCTGTTCGTCTTGCGTGTCTGTGTGCCTGTCTGTCCGTCTTGTCTGTCTCTCTCTGTCTGTCCGTCTTGTCTGTCTCTGTCTTGTATGTCTGTGTGTCTGTCTATGTATCTGTCTGTCTGTCTGTGTGTCTGTCTGTCTATGCGTCTATGTATCCGTCTGTCTGTCCGTCTAGTCTGTCTGTTTGTCTGTGTCTGTCTGTCTATGTGTCCGTCTTGTCTGCCTGTCTGTCCTGTCTGAATGAAGACGAAATCATTTCGCATTCACGTCACTTACATAACATACTCTCTCCTCTTTCTTCTCAACCATCCCTCGATGTATACGCGACGGTTGGTCGCGTCATACACAATCTATTTTTTTCCAAATCCTGTCTCCATTCTTCATACTCTTTGTCAGACTTTTCGCAGTTGAGAGTTCAGTCGACATTATCATGTTCATCCATCCAAGGACTCCTATATCCAGACCTCCTTGATCCATCCAATTCGTATCTGGTCTACCTCGTGCACTTATAATATAATAACCGAGCCCCACTCCAACCTACCCCCCCCCCCCAACCTCCCCTCCAATCTCCCCCACTTCCCCACCCCACCCCCGTAAACACCTCTCGTCTGTCTCATTCTTCTTTCTTCCTGTTCTTTCATCCCACTCTTGGTGTTACCGACACGCTGTGCTGTTGGCAGACGACTTCTCATTGATCCTAGTTTTTCAACCTAGTCTCTGAAATTTAAAGCTGAGGGTCACGTGATCCGCTGAGAGTCACGTGATGCGCCTAGCTGTGTAACCGAATCTGTAGTCAGCGGCAATGAGGTTGATGAAGCAAGGACCCCTGGATAAAGGAAGGAGCCGCTGGACAAGGGGGTGCAATCAGGGCTTTTTTAATGTGCAGTTGTACACTAAATGTGCAGTTCTACACGGATTTGTGCAGTTGCAGAAGCAAATGGCCATTGTCCTCCGATTGGAAGTAATTTACCATAGAAGATTGGAAAGGAAAGAAGGAGTTGTGCAGTTCTAAAAATTCCTTAAAAATAGCCCTGGATGCAATGGAAGCTGAATGTTGGCCTTCGACTCAGAGGACACACTCCAGTTTTTCAATGTCATTTTTATGTTTATAAGAGACAGAGACAGAGAGCCTTACTACTGTGACAGTAGAGAAACAGTTCCTTAAGCCAACCCTAAGAGAAAGTCAATTTAAAAAAAAACACATCAGCAACTTCATTTTCTTAGGCTCGGTTCACAAGGTCAGGTGGCCTGTCCTCTCCCTCGCCTTCTGATCCTACCACCGACATTCTATGGACAGATTTATACCCATTTTCTGATTGTCAAGAGAGGCATAAACTGAACCAGATATCTAATTCTGCAATGGGGATGGGTGGGGTTGAACCTTCCCCCCACCCCCATCATCTACCTCTGGGGTGAGAGATCATCACGTTAGTCACTAGTTACACTAATGGTAACATTGATACTGATTGGCTACAGCAACAGTTGATTGATGTGGATCAAGTATCTGAGTAGTATCAGTGAAGATGAGGGTGGGTGGGTGGGAGAGTGGGTGGATTAGTATGGGAGGATGATGCGTCATCAGTCTATGTGCCTCTTCACCATTCCTTTGTTTCCATCACTCATTCATCCGTCCATCCATCCATCCATCCATCCATCCATCCATCCATCACCAGTGCATGCCCTTCTAGTCTTTGACCTCCACTGCCCACCACCCCACAGCATCACTCCTCCTTCCCCCCACAAATACACCCTCCTTTCCGATCCTCTTGTGTGCATTTCCTGTGAATCTAATCTGCCTTCAATTCCACACACGCACGCACGCACACACAAACACACACATATACACAAAGAGAGAGAGAGACAGATAGACACAATGACACAGACAAAGACAGAGACGCAGAAAGAGAGACAGAGACAGACAGAGAAAAAGAGACAGAAAGAGAGGAGAGACAGACAGACAGTGGCAACAAATGGGAGACAGACAGACAGACAGACAGACAAAGACAAAGGAAGACAGACACATAAAGAGAGACAGAAAGATAGGAGAAACATAAAGAGAGGAGAGACAGACAGACAGAGAAAGAGAGACAGACAGACAGAGAAAGAGAGACAGAAAGAGAGACAGAGACAGACAGAGAAAAAGAGACAGAAAGAGAGGAGAGACAGACAGACAGACAGACAGACAAACAGACAGACAGATAGACAGACAGACATAAGCAAACAACATATCTCAACGCCCAGCGGCACATCTTTCCTTCACCCAGCCCCCACCACTCCCTAGCTGCCTATCTGGTTCCACAGTTCACTTTCAGCTCCTTAGCTTAACAAATGCATGACGTTGGATAGCAGGGCATCAGACAACAACCGTAGATAACCGAGAGAGATAACAACATCCAACAGTCAACTGCTCTACACAGAGTCTACAGCTTCTGGCTCAAGTCTTTCCATTCTACTACAGTATAGCCCTGGATATACAAACGATTTCCGAGTAGAATGCAAGAAAAACTGGAGATTGGAGCACGTCTGGGTACCTTGAAGAGGTGTTATAAAAGTACGTGAATACAATTAATTCTTGGATCTCTTGGCTCCAATATAATATCGTGGGGCACGGTGGTGTAGTGAATATGTTCGTTGCCTTGCAGCCTAAGGTTTGCAGGTTCGAATCCACCTCAAATTGCCACGTAGGGACCTTGGGCAAGTCCTTCACTCGCAATTGCTCAGCGCTTCGGCGTGAAACTCCGATGCAGTGTCCACGCTGTAGTCGAGAGCGCCTCTGAGTAGCAAGAGCTTGAAGGAGCGCTATAAAAAGGGCACATACAAACAAAAAACAAACAAACAAATCCTCACAATGAATGAATGAACGACTTAACGAATTAATTAATTACCTTTTCCAGTTTCATTTTCTTCACCGGCAATCCCACCGCCATCTCCTCCATCTTCATATTGAACTCGTACGGATCATGGACCACCTTTACACCACCACCACCACCAGCACCACCTCCACTACCACCACCACCACCACCACCTCCACCGTCACCATCGCTCAACGCAACATCCATCCGCACGGCCACATCGACCACGCAATCCTTCACAGTCGCCGACGACAACAACGAGCAGCCAATCGGAGCAGAAGAACTGAAAGAAGAAGAAGGGGAAGCGCGTGACGACGAGCTCGCGAGTAACAACTCGTCTCCAAAAGACCGGCCTACGGTCTTACTGCGGTCCTTCGTGGAATGTCGGTCCTTCTTGTGTGACGAGGACCGACTGCAATTATTCGACCGACTGCTTAGGGTGCTCGACCCGAAAGAACTTCGCTCGTTCGGTAGTTTGGTCATGGTAAGACTGTCGTTGGTGGGTAGTAGGTTCTCCGAGGATGTGGAAGGAATAAATGGCGAGTGGTACGGAAGGATTTCGTGTTTCATCGTGGATGATCCGCCAGATGTGGAGTTCGGGGCGGACTGGTTGCATTTGATGCGCATCTTGATGCCCTTGTTGTTGGTGTCGGAGGCGAGGTCACCGAGCGCCATTGTCATCGTCGGAAGGAAGCTGGTGTTGTTCATGCTGCTGCTGCTGAGGTTCTTTGTTGTGGATTTGTGTGATGATGATGATGAAGATGATGATGATGGTTTTGTTGTTGCATTATCCGAAGAGGATGACGTTTTGGATGTGCGAGAGAGATGTGAATTCGGATTCGGATTTGGATTTGACTGAGCGTCCATTACGTTGTTCGTTGCGATTGGGGTGATGATAGGGGCGTGGATGATCGGGGGTCCTGAGGATGAGGAGTGGGTGATGATGGATTGCTGCTTTGCCTGGGGTTGCTGATGCTGCTGCTGTTGGCCAGTGCTGGAAGAGGAGCTCTTCATCATCTCCGAGGTTGGAGGACGGTGTGTCCTTGCGTCTGGATCGGCCTCAAGGTCGATGACAAGCCTACCGACTCCAAGATCAAGGTCACAGTCGTCTGTGTCGGAGGAGCTGTGGAGGTCCCTGATCCCACCACCACCACTACCACCACCACTACCACCACCTCCGCCACCGCCACCACCACCACGCCAGCACGCCAGACCAGGATCCACCTCGTCACCCCTCAGCGCTGACGACACCGACACACCTCTGGCAACATTCGATGATGATGACGACAACGACGACTCAAATGATGATGATGATGATGATGATGATGAGGGAAGAAGCGAAGTGGTATTAGCAGCCACAACGACGACGTTGTTGTAGCTGCCAGTGCAGTCGGCGCTTTTCATCCGTCAAAACCGAGCACAGCAGACGATTCTTCGTGGCTTCGTCGTCGTCGGCTGACCAGGCGAAGACCGACCGACTGACGCCAGTCTCCTCTGCTGCTGCTGCTGCGTCCGTCCGTCCGTGCGCCGCCGTCTCTTCTCTCATTCAGCCTTCCTCCTCCTCCTCCGTCTCCTCCTGCTCTGCTGCTTCTATGCCCTTCCTGGAAAGCACAGACAAAGGAACACATTACACACACGCACACACGCGCGCGCGCACACACGTACAAACACACACACCCATGTGCACACACATACACACATACTCAAAGGCACGCACGCAGGCACACACTCAGGCATGCCCACACAAACATACACGCAACCACACTTATAGTGCAACACACAAACACACACACACAAACACAAAAACACACATACAAAAATATACACACAAACACACACAAACATACATACAAACACATACACACAAACACAAACACGATCACAAACTGGCGCCGCCACGCGAACGCCCAAACACATCAGTTGCTGCCGCCTCACGACCACGACACCCACCCACCGCCGCTATTCAGTCGAATAGCGCCCGTCCCAAGCCTCGACAAAGTGGGAGGGAGACGACAATCGTCTCTGGCATTACAACGCATCATCATCGCTAAACAACCAAAGCGCTTCCACTGCTTATACGTGCATACCTACACTCAGGTAGTGCCTGTCCCAAGCCTGTTAAACGAGGAGGGTGACGCTATTCATAATAGTCACAACAAATCATCGCGAAATAGTATCCAACCAGGCAGCAATAAGACGCCCAACATTCAGCCGTCTGTTGGGGGATGGAGTTCTACCACGACAAGGCGGCAACCACAAAGAAGGCGGCGCAAACGACGGGCACCGTGCCCAACCGCCCAACGACCGCCAATGACAATGTGCGCATATATACATATTTTATATATATATATATAATACATATTTTATATATATTATACATATTATATAATTATATTAATACATTATACATAATTACATATACATATCACATGTATACATATTTATTTATGCACATAAATATATACACATTTTATACCATGGCGTGTTTTCTTTGATGTGTAGGCCTGTATATAAACGTATATATATATATATACGTTGATGTGTAGGTCTATATATATATATACATACGTATAGCCTATATATAATTATATACATTAACGACAATGCGCAAAGGTTCCTGTATATATCATTATATATATATATATAGTTATTGTATACATAACATATAAATGTGTATACATTATGTAATATATATATATATATATATATATAATATTCAGAGGTCCTTGCAATACGCCAACTTGCAATTATCGTAAAACATGCAGACCGTTGTCCGTCCATTGCAGACCTTCCCTCCTTCCTTCCTTCCAACTGTCCCTCCCTCCCTCCCTCTTTCCTTCCAACTGTCCCTCCCTCCCTCCCTCTTTCCTTCCAACTGTCCGTCCGTCCGTCCGTGCGTTCGTTGTCGGCCGGTGACTGGCTAAACACCCGACGAGCAGTAGCTGTCGATCGCAAGGGGAAGCTCCTCTGTGCGGCGGTGGCCCCGCATGCCAGATGGCGCTACTATCCCATCGGTAATTTGTGCTCGGAAGAAAATGGCCGACTAGGATTACTCTCTCTGTCTCTCTCTCATTCTGCTTGTAAATGAGACACCATCATCGTCATTATCGTCGTCGTCATCACATCACCATCATTAACATTAGCATCATCATCATCATCGTTGTCATCATTATCACCGGCATCCTCATTATCATCATCCTCGTTATCAACATCGTCAACAACATCGTCATTATCGTCTTTGTCTTCATTATCCCTAGCATCCTCACTATCATCATTGTCATTATTATTATCATTATCATCGTTGTCATCATTATCTCTAGCATCCTCGTGGTCGTCGTCGTCGTCATCATCATCATCGTCATCTGCATTGCGGGAAGTATATATAATTATTATAATCAGCAGAAATTATGCAATCGAATGAAAAAAAAGATATTGAACAGCATTATTATAGATAATATCTATGCATTTATAATATTTCCAAGTTTCCAAGGCTGCCGGAGTGCTGCACTATCTAAATCTATCTATAATTATTATGCATATTATTATGCAACGCAACATACGATAACTATTCATAATGCTTCAAATATCTTCAGTCACTTAACAGTTAACAGTACTTGACAGTTAACAGTACTTGACAGTTAACAGTACTTGAGAGTTAACAGTACTTGACAGTTAACAGTACTCGACAGTTAACAGTACTTGACAGCTAACAGTACTTGACAGCTAACAGTACTTGACAGCTAACACTTAACAGTTAACACTTGACAGTTAACACTTGACAGTTAACACTTGACAGTTAACACTTGACAGTTAACACTTGACAGTTAACACTTGACAGCTAACACTTGACAGTTAACACTTAACAGTTAACACATGCCACTTAACACTTGCCACACAAGGACTCATTTAGAACAACAAACTTAAAACTGTTCTTTTTAGGCGTGCTGGAGTCGGGAGCGCCTCTGAGTAGTTTTTTTTTACTTGAAGGAGTGCTATATAAATGTTCGAATGAATGAATGAATGAACAAGCATATTAATAAATTTACAGAAAAATCAGACATCTGTTCCTATATTGGAAAGCTTCGCTCACATCGTATAATATGTGCAAACATGAACACTTACATGTAGGCACAGAATCGTTCTCATACTTTAGGTCTATACACCGCTATGTTTACATCTTATACAGGCTCTGCTCCAATAGTCAAGGATCCACTCATGTCTCTGTAGTATATATATACAACTTATACAGGCTATATATATATATGTGTGTGTGTGTGAATGTGTGTGTGTCTGTGTGTGTGTGTGTGTGTGTGTGTGTGTTTGTTTGTGTGTGTGTCTGCGTGCGTGTGTCCGCGCATGCACTTGTAAGCATCTATGTATTGTATACCTCACCCAGTGCACGAGTAGGCCCCATTATACTTGCATGATTGCACGTTTCCAAGACTGCCTCCGGAGTGATGGTATACATAAAAATATATTCATGCACGACCGTCTAAGTGCTTTAAATAGGAACCGAACCGAAAGGTGTTAGGTTCAAGGCTCATCAGTGAAGAAATTCCATGGGGTCTCTTTCTATTCATGCACACACACACACACACACACACACACACACACACCTCACACACAAACACACACACAACCCCCCCCCCCCCCACACACACACACACACAGCTAAACACACACAAACACACACAGACACAAAAGAACGATCCAGTGATGTTTTGTAAAGCACAGGTCTTTGGCAGACTTTCTCTTTCTTGTCGATTCTGTGGTGTCACCATAATATATTTAGTAATAGCCACAAAAATATATTTAAATTCCAACGCACAAGCGATCTTGAAAACATAATCAAGACAGAGTTCACCCGCAGCATATAACGAACTCCATCACTATTTTTACTCTGACAGCGCCAGTCCAAAGCGTGAAGACATGAGGAGGGCGACACTAATCATTCTTCATATGACACAGTGCCGTCGTCAGATAGCAACAAGTCACGGCATGATCTGTCTATTGCGTTTCTGTCTTGCAAAGACCATTAGATGTCTGCTGATAGCAAAGGCCGATAATTTAAAAAATTTGCCGCTGGCGTGAGGACGAACTTCAAACCCAGAAAGGATAGATGAAAGAAAAAAATTCCAATTGATCAGGCGGCTACGG
>OX243827.1:20376453-20390630 GCA_945859605.1 Lumbricus rubellus | reverse complement strand
GGGGGTGGAACACAGACCGAAGGGGGGATAGGAGAGCGATTTAGAAGATTCACAATGGAGGCTATTGAAATAAGACCAGCATGTACAGTTGTACACTGATTGTACAGGTCTCCATTGGACCATTGGCCATCAGAACGAGCATGACAGCATGACGACAGCTCTCAGCGAGTGGAATGATCTTGGTTCTTTCACTCACAAACACAAGAACATAACGCTTGGCTGGAGAGGGTGGCACGGGGAGGGGTGGCACGAGGAGGGGTGGCAAGAGGAGGGTTGGCAAGAGGAGGGGTGGCAAGAGAGTGGGTGGCAAGAGGAGAGGTGGCAAGAGGAGCCACGAGGAGGGGTGGCAAGAGGAGGGTACAAAATGGATGTGGCCACAGGAGGGGCGGCAGAAGGAGGGTGCGCTTCCTGTGCCCCTCCATCTCCTACCCCACCACCCTACCCCCACCCTACCCCGCGGCAGACATAATAAAATCCGAGCGAAGGCGTCGGTCAGAGCTTTGTTATTATGAAACGACGATGAGAACCATTAACACATTATTATGCATGAAGAAACGACACAGTCGTCCATTTATCCCTCCTCCTCATACTCTTCCTCCTCTCTCCCTTCTCATACACCCCCTTCCCCTTCTTGTCTCTGCGTAGACTGACAGCTCGACAAAGAGTTCGCAAAGCGCTCGTACATCAACCGTATTTATATAATTTATACTCGCATTTATCTGGTCATCCTTATTGTGAAACATACATATGCAATATATATATATATGCATATATATAATATATAGTTGCCAGTTTCCTTATATCAAAATATGCGTGCGTATATATATATATATATATATATATATATATATATATATATAATTCAGACATAATATATATAGAATATACATATATCATATACTATATATACACATATATATATATATTTATATACGGAGACTGGAGACATAATATATATATATATATAAATATATAAATATATATACAGTATATATATATATATATGCATAATTATGCATCATCCCGCAATTCGATTTCGTTCTATATAATAGACGTCCGCCACAATGTGCATCCATCCATTCATCCATCCATCCATCTCCTCCACTCCGCGTGCATCAGCCAGCTTCCGTATCAGCAGACAGAGGAAATCATTGCAAAGGAAACAGGAGGGAGATGGAGGAGGAGGAGGAGGAGGAGGAGGAGGAGGAGGAGGAGGAGGAGGAGAAGGATGTGTAAGAGGAAGACGAAGTGTACGGGATATGAATATCGATGGGCGAGAGGGGGAGTGGTGCGTGAGAGAGTAAAAGGAATAGGAGGAGGAGGAAAGAGGAGGAGGAGGAGGACGAGGAGGACGAGGAGGAGAATGAGGATGAAAGGGAGTAGAAGGAGGAGGACGAGGACAAGCTGTAGGATGATAACATGGTGGTGGTGGTGGTCGTGGTAGTGGTGGTGGTGGATGGGAAACGACATGGAAGAACTAGATGGGGAAACGGAAGGCATGCAGAGAGAAGGGAGGAGTGGGAGGGGCAAGGAGGCGGATAAGGATGGAAAAGGAAAGGAGTTCATGGACAGCCAGAGACAGGCAGACGAAGAGGGAACGACGAGGAAGAGGTGGAGGAAGAGGAGGAGGAGGAAGAGGAGAAGGAAGAGGAGGAAGAGGAGGAGAAAGAGGAGGAGGAGGAGGAGCGAAGAGGAGGAGGGAAGAGGAGGAGGAAGAGGAGGAGGAAGAGGAAGAGGAGGAGGAAGAGGATAATGAGGAGGAGCAGGATGAGGAGGAAGAGGAGAAAGAGGAAGAGAATGAGGAGGAGGAAGAGAAGGAGAAGAAGGAGGAGGAGGAAGAGGAGAAGAAGAGGAGAATGAGGAGGAGGAAGAGGAGGAGGAGGATATTCTTGTGTACAGCAGTGGTTTGGATGCAACATAAGAATGGACACAAAGCGTCGTGACTAACAACAGAAGCTAACAATAGAATAGAACAGAATAGAATAGAACAGAATAGAATAGAACAGAATAGAATAGAATAGAATAGAAGCAATGCGGTCTTCCATTCTTTTCATCGTCCACCTCATTATTTCTTCATCCTTTTCAGCATACTCATCCCCCTTTTTCCACCTCCTTCTTTCATCCTGCCATTCTTTTTCTACTAGAGCTCTACTCCTCTCCTTTTCCCCCTCTTCCTTCCCTTCTTCTCTCCTCCACGCCCTCGTTTCATTCCTCCACTCCTACTCCTCCTTATATTATCTCATTTCCACTCCTGCTCTTCTTCCTCTTCCTACTTATCCTTCCTCTTTCCTACTTCTCCTTCCTCTTCCTACTTCTCCTTCCTCTTCCTACTTCTCCTTCTCCCCACGCTGCCTCCATCGTAATGCATTGCTCCGCGCATGGGCGCCCAGTCCAATTCCTGGTCATTATCATAACAGGGAGACACTGGTCGGTCTCCAGAGAGTGCTCTCCCTTCTCCCTCCTTCCCCTCATCCTCCTCCTCCTCCTCTCCTCCTCTCCTTCTCCTCCTTCTCCACATCCTCCTTTTGCTCCGTATTTTCTCTCACGCACCACTCCCCCTCTCGCCCATCGATATTCCTTTGCCGTAGACGTCGTCTTCCTCTTCCTCCTCATCCTCCTCTTTCCTCTGTAATGATTTCCTCTGTCTGCCAATACAGAAACTCCCCTCCTTCTCCCCTCCCCCTCATTCACTTCCTCCTCCTCCTTACTTTCCCCTCCTCCCCTTTCCCTACACCTTCCCTCCCTCCTGCTTCTCCTTCTCCTTCCCTTTCCCTCCTGCTTCTCCTTCTCCTTCCCTTTCCCTCCTCCTTCCCTTCCCTTCCTTCCGTATACAGAAACCCTTTCTCATTCTCCTCCTCCTCCTCATTCCCCTTTATCTCCCATTCTCCTCCTTTCCCCAACCTCCTGCTCGCCCTTCTCCTCTTCTTCCTTCCTTCATCATCACAGTCGACCAAAGCCCAATCCGTCGTCTGTCAAATGACCCTGCGTCCACCCCATCCCCACCCAACCCACCCCCATCCCCACACCATCCCCATCCCCCATGAACACGCTTCGGCGTCTACTCGATAAACGTCTGATGTAACGCAGCCGACTCATGAAGCGCTAGAATAAAAGGGGCTCCTTAATGACTACATGAGGCAATGGCTACGAGGTAATGACTACATGAGGCAATGGCTCTGAGGCAATGGCTTATGAGCCAATGGCTATGAGGCAATGGCTATGAGGCAATGGTTAAGAGGCAATGGTTACATGAGGCAATGGCTCTGAGGCAATGGCTATGAGGCAATGGCTATGAGGCAATGGTTACATGAGGCAATGGCTCTGAGGCAATGGCTCTGAGGCAATGGCTATGAGGCAATGGCTACATGAGGCAATGGCTATGAGGCAATGGCTATGAGGCAATGACTACATGAGGCAATGGCTATGAGGCAATGGCTATGAGGCAATGGCTATGAGGCAATGGTTATGAGGCAATGGCTCTGAGGCAATGGCTATGAGGCAATGGCTATGAGGCAATGGCTACATGAGGCAATGGCTATGAGGCAATGGCTATGAGGCAATGGCTATGAGGCAATGACTACATGAGGCAATGGCTATGAGGCAATGGCTATGAGGCAATGGCTATGAGGCAATGGTTATGAGGCAATGGCTCTGAGGCAATGGCTATGAGGCAATGGCTATGAGGCAATGGCTACATGAGGCAATGGCTATGAGGCAATGGCTATGAGGCAATGACTACATGAGGCAATGGCTATGAGGCAATGGCTACGAGGTAATGGCTATGAGGCAATGGCTGTGAGGCAATGGCTATGAGGCAATGGCTGTGAGGCAATGGCCATGAGGCAGTGGCTGTGAGGCAATGGCCATGAGGCAATGGCTCTGAGGCAATGGCTATGAGGCAATGACTCTGAGGCAATGGCTATGAGGCAATGGCTATGAGGCAATCGCTGTGAGTTAATGACTACGAGGCAATGGCCATGAGGCAATGGCTCTGAGGCAATGGCTATGAGGCAATGACTCTGAGGCAATGGCTATGAGGCAATGGCTATGAGGCAATCGCTGTGAGTTAATGACTACGAGGCAATGGCCATGAGGCAATGGCTCTGAGGCAATGGCTATGAGGCAATGACTATGAGGCAATGGCTATGAGGCAATGGCTACGAGGCAATGGCCATGAGGCAATGGCTCTGAGGCAATGGCTATGAGGCAATGACTCTGAGGCAATGGCTATGAGGCAATGGCTATGAGGCAATCGCTGTGAGTTAATGACTACGAGGCAATGGCCATGAGGCAATGGCTCTGAGGCAATGGCTATGAGGCAATGACTCTGAGGCAATGGCTATGAGGCAATGGCTATGAGGCAATCGCTGTGAGTTAATGACTACGAGGCAATGGCCATGAGGCAATGGCTCTGAGGCAATGGCTATGAGGCAATGACTATGAGGCAATGGCTATGAGGCAATGGCTATGAGGCAATGGCTATGAGGCAATGGCTATGAGGCAATGGCCATGAGGCAATGGCTCTGAGGCAATGGCTATGAGGCAATGACTCTGAGGCAATGGCTATGAGGCAATGGCTATGAGGCAATCGCTGTGAGTTAATGACTACGAGGCAATGGCCATGAGGCAATGGCTCTGAGGCAATGGCTATGAGGCAATGACTCTGAGGCAATGGCTATGAGGCAATGGCTATGAGGCAATCGCTGTGAGTTAATGACTACGAGGCAATGGCCATGAGGCAATGGCTCTGAGGCAATGGCTATGAGGCAATGACTATGAGGCAATGGCTATGAGGCAATGGCTATGAGGCAATGGCTATGAGGCAATGGCCATGAGGCAATGGCTCTGAGGCAATGGCTATGAGGCAATGACTATGAGGCAATGGCTATGAGGCAATGGCTATGAGGCAATGGCTATGAGGCAATGGCTATGAGGCAATGGCCATGAGGCAATGGCTCTGAGGCAATGGCTATGAGGCAATGACTATGAGGCAATGGCTATGAGGCAATGGCTATGAGGCAATGGCTATGAGGCAATGGCTATGAGGCAATGGCTATGAGGCAATGGCTACATGAGGCAATGGCTATGAGGCAATGGCTATGAGGCAATGGCTATGAGGCAATGACTACATGAGGCAATGGCTATGAGGCAATGGCTATGAGGCAATGGCTATGAGGCAATGGCTATGAGGCAATGGCTATGAGGCAATGGCTATGAGGCAATGGCTATGAGGCAATGGCTATGAGGCAATGGCTATGAGGCAATGGCTATGAGGCAATGGCTATGAGGCAATGGCTATGAGGCAATGGCTATGAGGCAATGGCTATGAGGCAATGACTACATGAGGCAATGGCTATGAGGCAATGGCTATGAGGCAATGGCTATGAGGCAATGGCTATGAGGCAATGGCTATGAGGCAATGGCTATGAGGCAATGGCTATGAGGCAATGGCTATGAGGCAATGGCTATGAGGCAATGGCTATGAGGCAATGGCTATGAGGCAATGGCTATGAGGCAATGGCTATGAGGCAATGGCTATGAGGCAATGGCCATGAGGCAATGGCTCTGAGGCAATGGCTATGAGGCAATGACTATGAGGCAATGGCTATGAGGCAATGGCTATGAGGCAATGGCTATGAGGCAATGGCTATGAGGCAATGGCTATGAGGCAATGGCTACATGAGGCAATGGCTATGAGGCAATGGCTATGAGGCAATGGCTATGAGGCAATGACTACATGAGGCAATGGCTATGAGGCAATGGCTATGAGGCAATGGCTATGAGGCAATGGCTATGAGGCAATGGCTATGAGGCAATGGCTATGAGGCAATGGCTATGAGGCAATGGCTATGAGGCAATGGCTATGAGGCAATGGCTATGAGGCAATGGCTATGAGGCAATGGCTATGAGGCAATGGCTATGAGGCAATGGCTATGAGGCAATGGCTATGAGGCAATGGCTATGAGGCAATGACTACATGAGGCAATGGCTATGAGGCAATGGCTATGAGGCAATGGCTATGAGGCAATGGCTATGAGGCAATGGCTATGAGGCAATGGCTATGAGGCAATGGCTATGAGGCAATGGCTATGAGGCAATGGCTATGAGGCAATGGCTATGAGGCAATGGCTATGAGGCAATGGCTATGAGGCAATGGCTATGAGGCAATGACTACATGAGGCAATGGCTATGAGGCAATGGCTATGAGGCAATGGCTATGAGGCAATGGCTATGAGGCAATGGCTATGAGGCAATGGCTATGAGGCAATGGCTATGAGGCAATGACTACATGAGGCAATGGCTATGAGGCAATGGCTATGAGGCAATGGCTATGAGGCAATGGCTATGAGGCAATGGCTATGAGGCATTCCGCACGACCTCACTTGTGTCGAGTGGATACGCAATGCATGAGAGTGCTTCTATCTTATGTGGCGATGATCGTTAAAAGTTGAATGAGAAATAATGAAAGAGATCAATTGTATTTTATTATAATAGACACTATCAAGCATGCATGTCTCGTTAAGAATTCAGATACGTATACACTGTCGTACATATATGCATAGTGTGTGTGTGTGTGTGTAGGTGTGTGTGTATGTGTGTGTGTATGTGTGTGTGGGTGTGTGTAGGTGTGTGCGTACGTGCGTGCGTGTGTGTGTGTGTGTGTGTGTGTGTGTGTGTGTGTGTGCAAGTGGGTGCGTGTGTGTGTGTGACTGTGTGTGTGTAACATTAACTAGATACAACTGCCTCCTCTCCAGCTCTCTATTAAACAAAGCTAGACGCCTTTCCTCTCGTCTCCAACATCGTTGCTAAATTGTCTTCCTTGCAGTCCACACTAACTGTAAAATAACAACGACACTCTCGATTATAATAGGTGTTAATTTAAGCTCTGCCGCGTATCCACCCCTGGGTAATTCCACCCCTGGGTAATTCCACCCCTGGGTAATTCCACCATGGGTAATTCCACCCATGGGTAATTCCACCATGGGTAATTCCATAATTCCACCATGGGTAATTCCATCCCTGCAAAATTCCACCTCGGGTAATTCGAATCACCCCTGGGTAATTCCGAATAAAGCGCAGCATAAATTACTCAACAACAAGAAGAACAGCAACACATACTCAAGGTGCTCAAATACGTATCATATACAGTTGCGGGTAAGAAATCTGGCTGACACTTTCTGACAGGCGAGTGTCAGACGATTGGCATATTGTCGATGAGGTGGGTGGGGGGGGGGGGGGGTTGAGGGGGTCGGTCACACTAACTTAGAAGGTAGTGGGCCAGCAAATACGGCTCTGAGTTTGAGAGACTACTCTAAATAATAGATGCATTTATAAATAATAGACGCATTCAGGTAAGAAGGAGCCATGGACAGGTGGAGAGATAGAGAGAGATCGACTTAGCCCCCCCTTCCGCGTGTCATGCTTTTTATGGCACAATTAGCGTCAAAGAGAGGGCCCTTTGTCCACCAGAGCTCTCTGTCTCTGTGTCTGGCTGTCTCTGTCTGTCAATGTAGTCTGTATCTCTCTGTCACTGTATCTGTCTGCCTCTGTGTCTGTTTTTCTGTCACTTCGTCTCTTTGTGTCTGTCTATCTGCTTCTCTCTGTCTGCCTGCCTGCCTGCATGTCTCTCTCTGTCTGTGTCTGTCTGTCTGTCTCTCTCCCAATAATCCAGTATTTGCTCAGCATGACGTTTGAAGCCTCGTTCAGATAAAAAAAAACACTTAGACAGACAGGTAGGCACACACAGACAAACAGAGAGACAAACAGGTAGACATAAATAGGCCCAGCCTAAGATAGAGACACAGAAACAAACACGCTGACATATACAGACAAACAAAGACACACAAAACGTCATGTGTATACCAAGACCACACAGAGACATTCAGGCAAACAAAGAGAGAGAGAGACAGACAGACAGAGAGAGACAGACAGACAGAGAGAGAGACAGAAAGACAGACAGACAGAGACAAAGAGAGACAGAGACAGACAGACAGATCCAGAAAAAAAGAAGTTCTTTGGACAGGTGCACAGCAGAAGGCTCTACACAGATCTCCACATAAGCGTCGTGTGCATAAATCAAACACAAAACACACACACACATCCACACAGAGCGACAGAAACGGACAGGCACAGTGGCACACAAACAAAAGGACATACAAGAAAGCAAACAGCCAGACGGACAGACCAATCACTTGAGACCACCTCCTCCGACTGGATTGATTTCGCTGAGAACTCCTCTCTTCAGAGCAAAGAGCAGAGAGGAGGGCGGTGGGGAGGGCGTCTGGGGGGACGACTGCACCAGACCCCCCCCCCCCGGCTCTACCTCCAATCCACCACCTATTCACTCTCCCAGGGATACCCGTTCCCTTCCCAATGACACTCAACGCTCAATTCCCTAGTGCATACATTAACATTCCCTCCCTCCCTTCCCATCCCTCCATCACTCCCTCCAATCAGAAAAAACTCACTCGTTCGTTTTGAAAACACGTAACACTCATCCGCCACTGTACTTCGCACTTTGGCAGTGCCAGTCCCAAGCCTGGGTAAATGAGGAGGGCGACACTAATCATCTTTGATATGACACAGTGTCGTTAAACAGCAGCAAGCAGAAGCAGATCCCCCAATGCAGGTCGGCTGGCGAAACTTCAAAGAGGTGATGAGTAATGAGCGATGAAAGGTTAGAGGTGGGAGAAGAGCAGTGGAGAGAGTCCGTCGGCTGGTGAAACTTGGTATGATAGGGACAGGGTGAGAATTGCCGTGGGTGTTGGGGGGTTTCAACCCCCAAGTCTTTCTTACAGCCCCTTGTTAAAGTCTGTCTTTCACACCCAGATTCCAAGTGGATAATGGTCCAACCCCCAAAGTTATTTTTCCACAATTCTTACACTGGATAGGGAAGCGGGAGGGTAAGGAAGGGTGGAATGGACAAGAAGGGAGGATGGTATTGTTGGGTGAAGGAAAGAACAGGAAGACGAGGAAAGGTGATAAGGGGCAGAACGGAAGAACGAGTAAGAAAAAGAGAAAAATGTACGGTACTGAGAAGAAAATGGTAATAGTGTGGAATGAAAGGCAATGGCAGGGTGCAGTGTTTGAATTGTGGAAAATGACAGGAGGCGGGGGGTTGGTTGGACTATGATCCACTTGGAATTGGAGCGTGAAAAACACACTTTACTCAAAGAAAGACTTGAAACCCCAACCAAACCCCCGGGTAATGCTCACCTTGGTAGGGAGTAAAAGGGCAAGAAGAGGTGGAAATGTAAGGTATGGAGATGAAAAGGTCAGAAGGAGAGGAAATGTATGGTGGAACGGAGGAAGGGGAAAGGAAGGGGATGAAAGAGAATGGTAGGAGGGATGAGAGAGTGGAAAGGACATGGTAGAGACATAAAAAACGCAAACCAAGATGATGAGACAGACAGACAGAGCTTCTGATTGGCTGGTGGACAATCACAACCAATTCCTTGCACTCGCTAACCTTTGACCTGGCTCAAGTGTAGCCTCTCATCCCCCCCTCCCCACCCCCCCCCCACCCCCCCCCCCACCACTTTCATCTGCTACCCAACGTAACGTGTATTCTCAATCAACACCGGATCTGCCAAACGTGTGTGCGTGCGTGTACGTGTATGTATGTGTGTGTGTCTGCACGTGTGTGTGTGTGTGTGTGTGGTGTGTGCACATGTGGTGTGACTGTGTGTACGTGTGTGTGTCTGCACGTGTGTGTGTGTGTACGTGTGTGTGTGTGGTGTGTGCACATGTGGTGTGACTGTGTACGTGTGTGTGCGCGCGCGTGTGTACGTGTGTGCGCATTGTGCACGAAAGAGAGACAGAAAGAGAGCGTGTGCAAACATAATATATTGGTCAACACTATGCATGCCTACATGCCAATACTGCCAGCCGTTGCCCGTAGGGTTAGTAGTGTCATTCCAATTTCCAAGCAGTGAGTGTACGTACGTGCGTGCGTGCGTGTTTGCATTAATAACGCAAACATAACTATATTTAAGTTACCCTGGTAAAGCTGTACAACTTAATTATGGTTTAGACAAAGAGACAGAAAACCTTCGCGGTGATGTTCTCAAAGTGACAAGACAATCACAATCCACACGAAGACACATGCACAGTCACACCCACACACATCCATACAATCACACACACACACACGCTCATCCATACAATCACACACACACACACACACACACATCCATACGAACAAACATGCACAGTTGCACAGTCACACCCACACACATCCATACAATCACATACACGACGTCAGACAAACACAGATAATAATTTCTGCATGTAAACGAGCATACAACAATAAGTCTAGACCCTTCAGCATAATATGAACAGCTGCAGAAGTTTCTTACATCTTTTATGCAATACCCTAGAGACTTCCCGCGCTTTGTTGCGCCCAGTGAAAGTCAACCATACACCGACACACAAACACACATACATACACACACATACGAAGACACACACTCACACACACACATACATACATACACGCAGACACACATACACGCACGCAGACACGCACACACAGACACACACGCAGACACACACACACACACACACACGCAAACACACTCACACACACACACTTGAGGCAGGATGAAGACAGGGAGAAAGATGCCCCCATCAAACTAGACCCCCTTTATCTGACTCGGCATAATCAGAAGCACGTGGGGGACAATTTAACCCCATCTGAGTCACAACCATCATCCTGTTCTCAAAACAAAGAACCCGACGAACAAGCAAGCAAGCCAGGCCTCTGGGTATTATTATACACAAGCCCCCCTTTTCAGCTCATCCACTAAGCCAGCAGCAAGCCGGTCGATAATTCCATCCCGGATACATACGGCACTCACCGACCGCATCACGCGCCCCTACCAGCTACAACCGTATTCTACACAGTTAGAGGTACAGTAGTAATTATAATAATATTATTATACATCTGTAATTTCATCTAGATGGGCTTAATGTTATGTGTATGTATAAATGTGCATGTGTCTATGCACATGCAAACAATTATATGCCCAGTGCCCATTGCTCCTAATTTCTATCACTATTAGCATGTTAATTAAGCATGTCACAGGCATACATATTATGGGCATAAGGCTCTAAAAACTTGGACAAATGTAACATATTATGCACGCTTGTATCTACATAGGCACATATAATATAGACATTACAGCTTTTATATAATTATATATAAATATTATAATATATAATATAGATATAGTCACTTCAAAAACAAATAATATATCCGTCAGACGTATAAATGCATGCAAGCAATGTTACATCTGCTAGTAATGTGCCCGAGTGTGTGTGTGTGTGTGTGTGTGTGTATGTGTATGAGTGTGTGTGCGTTTACGTGTGCGTGTATGTGTGTGTGCACGTTTGTGTGTGGAAACTCTATCACTGTTATATCATTTCAGCGGCGCAACACACGGCCCGGCCAGATAACAAGTAATCATACCGGCTCCGGTAAAAATTACTATCGGGCAGAATTAGAATGGAATTGGTAGCCTAATCCATCTGGCTTTCCTCCCTCCCTCCCGCTCCTCTCTACTACTATTCCTCCTTCTCTCTCCTCTCCTCCAATTCCTCCTCTCTACTCCTATTCCTCCTTCTCTCTCCTTCTCCTCCTCCTCTCCTTCAATTCCTCCTCCTCTCTACTCCTATTCCTCCTTCTCTCTCCTTCTCTCCTTCTCCCCTTCAATTCCTCCTCCTCTCCACTCCTATTCCTCTTCCTCTGCCCTCTCCAAACATCGACCCAGAGATCGCGCGCTGCAAGGCTGAGCCACGTACTGACAGGTTAAGGCCAGATTTAGGCCAGAATTAGGCTAGATTTAGACCAGCCAATCGGATCTGGCAGCAGTAGCGAGCCTAATCCACGCGGATTTATCGGCCGGAAGCAATCTATATCGCCCGCCCCCTTCCGACCCTCGCCGCCACCGCCGCCGATATCGAGACCGACCGAGACTCGAGAGCCTATCGGTCGAAATGCCCAGAATCACCACCGCCAGGAAGGAACAGCGTTCATTGCTAAGCTAAACGGGAGGGAGGGAGAAAGAAAGAAACAACGGGGGATTGAAGGTGGTCATGGTTACGAAGCGTCGGTGACTTTGGTATCTAAAACTCTGCTCACTGCTCTTACAGTATGGTGCATGAAAACAGTATGGTACAGGAAAACAGTATGGTGCATGAAAACAGTATGGTACATGAAACCAGTATGGTACATGAAAACAGTATGGTACATGAAAACAGTATGGTACATGAAAACAGTATGGTGCATGAAAACAGTATGGTACATGAAAACAGTATGGTACAGTACCCTGACAGTGCCAGTCCAAAGAATGAGAGAAGAGGGAGGGCGTCGCTAATGATCGTCGTTGCCACACACACTCCTCCTATTACTGCTGAGGAGGGAGGTCACCAGTAACCCCACCCCTTCTCCCACCGAATAATCGCAACCAACAGCCAGATGTAGCGTTGAAAATATTATATTAAACGTTCCTTTCAACCACCAACTTCCTTAATAGAAGCGCGAAGCGTTTACACACACATACACACCCACACAGGCGCGGTGGTGTAGTGGTGGCGTCGTTGCCTTGGAGCCGGAAGGTTCGAGGTTCGAATCCACCTCGCCACGTAAGGACATTGGGAAAGTCCTTCACTCGCAATTGCTTAGCGCTTCTGCGTGAAAACTCCGATGTAGTGTCCGCTCTGCATTCGAAAGCGCCTCTGAGTAGAGAGAGAGAGAGAGCTTGAAGGGGCGCTATAACAAGTGCACATACAAACACACACACACACATATATATATATATATACATGAATAGTGAGTGAGTGAGTGAGTGAGTGAGTGAGTGAGTGAGCCTATTCGTCAGTCGCAAACCCATCAAGTCGATCGGTAAATCCCTTGCGACTGACTCGGGGGTGGGGGGGGGGGGGGTGGGTGGACTAGCCAGAGTAAACCAGGACCAATGAACGAGTCCAATACAAGTCTCGTATGCAGGACCCACAACAACGGCAGTCAGTTCTGCACATAATATGCTCTTCGTTTTAGAACAGCCTGGATGAGAACAACAAACGTACCACTTCTTCTAACTCGACCTCTTTCCCCCCTCCCTCTCTCCTCCCGCCAAGTGACATTTTCTTTGTTAGGATGCACCTGTTATATATACACACACCCCAGACAGCCGTGTTGTAATAACAGAACTGAAGCTCTAGACTGAGTCTAGAGGTTCTTCAAAAGGCGCTCTATAAAAACACCAGATACACGCATACATGCGTACCTACATACAACAGCAACTTGGTACATGAAAACAGTATGGTACATGAAAACAGTATGGTGCATGAAAACAGTATGGTGCATGAAAACAGTATGGTGCATGAAAACAGTATGGTACATGAAAACAGTATGGTACATGAAAACAGTATGGTGCATAAAAACAGTATGGTACATGAAAACAGTATGGTGCATGAAAACAGTATGGTACATGAAAACAGTAAGCATATGCATGTATACACAGTAATAAACTTTATCTATTTTTGAAAAAATGAATCGCGCAATTTCTCCACAACTGATAAAGAATCGAATCGAACAATGGTTCTTCATACAATTGTTCATCTACAGAGTATTTATATAGCGCCCCTTCTAGAGACCTACTCAGAGGCGCTCCCAGAAACGAGATTTGAGTAACTTATGGAATGCGGGCTTACTGTTTTACTGAAAACAAATTTCAATCATGGGTGTAGTAACCAAAAGCAAAGACCGAGAACAAAAGAATTTGAGGTACACATCTCTAAACTAGAAGAAATATAGACTGTAAATAGTGACCTCCATCCACCCAACCATCAGAGAAACCATGGTCTACCCATATGCTCTCACATGCCCTCTCCCCTACTCCCTCACCCCCCCCCCCCCCCATCACCCTCAGCTAATGACACTATCTGATGACAAAGATCATTAGCGTCGCCCTCCTCCTTTATCCAGGCTTGGGACTAGCACTGTCACAGTGCAAACAGTGGTTGAGTTATCCCCCCCCAACCCTTCTACAGTCCCCTTCCACAATAACTGCTGTCACCACCAATCAAAATAAAAGGCGGCCGCCGCCCGCTTCAACCGCCCAACCAACAACGCTGCTGCTGTCAGACGACCAAAGGGTTAATCGAGTACACTC
>OX243827.1:20283953-20373953 GCA_945859605.1 Lumbricus rubellus | reverse complement strand
ACGAGGCGGCTTGAGGTGGATTCGAACCTGCAACTTTCCGACTGCAAGGCAACAAATGCACACACTACACCACCGCACCCACAATGTATGCATTATATAGATATTATAATTATATATGTGTATATACATTATACAATTATAGATATACACAATAGACTAAATTATACAATTGGTATATGAACTATGGACATTTATTAGAGGTCCGGTTCTACACACAGGTACATGAACAGTTTGCTGAACGTAATAGGGTTCATCACTTACACTATATCAGTTGTTCACAGTTGTAGCAATTCTTCAAATTACTCCCTCATATTCTAGTTGATACCGCCACCCATTATTAAACTACAACAAGTCCTCCTGTCTTCACAGTATAATAACCAAACGTCATACGTATTTCAAGTAAAAAAACGCTGGCTTACCCCTGTAATAACCTTGCGACGAAGCGATAAGGCCACTGATCCTAGTTTTTCGTTGCCTGCATTAGAAGTATTTGCGTGTACCTCTCCACATGTGCTTAGATCCTTCTGTACTATATGCCTCACATGAACGTGCATTTGCTGAATGCAAATAGACGTATTTGCTTACTTATAGACGCTCCCAACGCAACGTAAAGCCAAAGCAAGGATCGAACCACTATGTCCCTTGAAGGCTTATGAGGTCCATACCAATGCATTCATTATGGGCATCGGCAAATATTTACCATGGGAAAGCAGCACCACAGGGGGGAGGGGTACCGGGTAGTGTACTATAACAGCCTTCCCACAGTCACAGCAGAAGAAATTGGAAATGCAGGAGACCAATGGGGAGCTGAGTCATCGGGCATTCTCTGTGCTGCTAAAGTCCTAAGGCTGCTTCTGATTATTTTATTCACATTGGAAAGGGGGGGGGCTTTCAAATTCAAAGGCCCTGAGATTTACACTTGACCAGCCAGGAGTGTATCCCACTGTGAAAGGGGTGAGAGGTCAGAGGGCTCCTTCTGAGATATATAATACAGGGTTGCATTCTGATGAAAACGCCCCCTGGGCATGTAGACCGGTCTCTTATTATCAATAGGATGCAGTCATAGGATGATGTGCACATTGGTGTCATATCAGTTACAATGCTATAAACTATAAACTAAAAGAAATTCATCCCATACATAGACACAGACATACACACAAATAGACATACACACAAATACTCTGCACAGACACAGACACACTGACATCACACACCCTGGTGTGCATAACTATATCATTATGCATACATGTCAGATGATTTACAACGTCTTAAACATTTTCGACTGAAAAATTAACAGATCTGCAAAATGATAAGACAGTGGTCTAGACTTGTAAGCAAACAAAAGCCCAACCAGAGAGAGAGACAGACAGCCACCTAGCAAACGAAAGACACGCAGACAAAGCCAAAGATAGACAACCAGACAACACGCAAAAAATATATATACATATATATACATTTCATATATATATACATATATACATATATACATATATACATATATATATATACAGATCTTGATATATATATATATATATAAAGAGAGAGAGATGGACGGACAGACAGACGGACAGAGGAAGAGGGATAGATATGGAGAGACAGAGGGATAAAGAGAGAGAGAGAGAGAGGAAGACAGACAGACATAGACAGACAGAGATAGACAGACAGACATAGACAGACAGAGACAGACAGACGCACAGAGACAGACACCGATGCAGCGATGAAAGCGGAAACAAAGGGGCATTTGCATTATATACAAACATCCCGCTCACTCAGATAATACTACAAAGAAGACGTAGTCTGACTGCATCCATTCAATGCTGCATTGAAAGAAGACTGATGCACAGTGGCAGCAGACCCAGCAGCATTCATATTGGTCTCCGAATGGACAAACGCGGCGCCACTCAAACCCCCCCCCCCCCCCCCCCAATAACCCCAGCCCAGCGTCCGCCCACCACCACCCCCCATCAGCCCCAACCAACCCAATCGATATTAATAACCGCCACAGCTCCAACAACACGAATGACCAAACCTTGGTGTTTGATGTGGCGCAAGGGCTTTCCTTGGGACACATATGCACGTTTCTACCGAGCGGTCATTAAGGCCCCATATAAATTCCATCTCCATACATGCATACATGCATGTTAATCGGTTTGTACAAGACTGCAAGTGAGGACCCTCCTCCAACACACACACACACACACAGACACACACAGAGACAGACACACACACAGACACATACACCAGACACACACACAGAACCATTGGAATACTGAGAAACTCGTTATGTTAGAGCTCTTACTGCATCCAACCTCGCGAGAAGCACTTATGCAAGGTACTAAAGTGCTCAGCGAAAACCACACACACACACACTCATATACAGTTTTATACAAACATACAATCGCCTACACATACAATCGCACAATCCTCCACACACACAAACACACACACAATCACACACGCATACAATAATACACAATAACACAAACAATCATAAAAACAAACTCCAACCACTTTGCAGAGCTCTTACAGTAATGGGGAAAAACGAGTTTCACCACAAACACACAATGCAAAGAACGAAAATGGGAGAAAGAAAAGGAGGAGCGGCGTTTAAAAGATAGCCAGGCAGATGTGGCATTGTGTCCGTCGGCTGGGGGGTAGGGGGGTTTCAACTGCAAAAATAGACATCCTTAAGACTATACCCCCATCATCCCACCCCACACCCCTCACCCCACCTGGACAGCACTGGTCCGCAGATCAAGTACGCCCATTGGCTGACATTAATCAGAATAGAAATTAATCTATTAGAATTAATGGCCTCTGGCAGACAAGGGTCCCTGGTCCTTTCCTGCTTCGCTGAACAGGTCCTATGCAGAAGACCAACAAAGGACCAATGCTACTCGATGGTCAAGAGCATTAGCACTGGATATACAAAGCAAGATATATTACACGTCACACCCCTCCCTCCTGCTCTCAAGACTCCCCCTCCCCCCTCAAACCCTTCCTCCCTCACTTAGTACACAAGTGTATTTCACACAAGTGTTTTGACCGCCCAGATTGGTAGCAGGCTTGGGGCTTCAAACCTGATTTACCTGCAGCAGAAGTGGCCATAATGTATTAGTGTAACCAGGTATGCCCACTAACCAATGGAGGCCTATGGTGTCCCCCATGGTGACTTAGATCAGCCAAAAAGAACCAAAAAGTACAAGGTTTAATAACCCACAAGGTAAGAACACGTTGCGTACAACACAAGCATACACGCATACACACACATGCATACACACACATGCATACATGCATACACACACACACAATGTCACACATGCATACACACACAGATGTATGCATACCTTGGAGTAGACCAACTGAAGAGGTGCTATGTAAATCGCTGTCAAATCAAAACATGAATACGAAACTGCGCCACTGCTCACGCTCTGGCAGTGCCAGTCCAAATCTTGAATAAAGGAGGAGGGTGATATTAATCATCCTTGATATGACACAATGTCGTTAAACAGCAACAATACACGCAACCAAACAACATCCTTAAAAAGTACAGAATAATAACCGTGATCACATTGCTATTAAAAGGTATTTAAAAGATGCTGTACAGCAGTTAATGTATTTTGTGTGTGCTTATGTGTATACGTACCTTGATATATACATGTACATGCATTGCATACACATGTACAAATATATCATTTTATGCACACATATACACAAAGGATAGACATGATATATTTGGTGGCACGTTTACACAGAAGCCTGTGAGAAAGCAACTGTAGCACAAATCGGAAAACTGGAAATAGGATAGTGCATAATCAAAGAATCTTAATTCTCAGCAAATCATGTATAGTACAATTCAATACAAGAATATTGACTTTAATGTTAGCGTAGCGTATAAGTCCGAGTAGAAATTTTTTACGGGGTGCTAGCTATTCAAATTTTTGGCAATTAATGAATGAATGAATGAATGAATGAACGAACAAAAAGCGTTGCATTGAAATCGTAGCAATTTCAGGCTTCAAGAAAGTATTACGCCTGCAGGTACTTCATGTAATGTATTATTTATTAAACCTAGTAGCATTAATAATATAAGTAAGAATATCACAAAGTAAGTAAGTATGTGCTTTATTGAACCGCCTGCAAACGCACTGCGGGAACATTATATGAGAACAGAACATAGCGTGTAAATTCATAAAAAAATCGAAATATGCAAATTTTTCTATAATCACAGTAGGCCTATACAACTAAAAAACATAACATACATTTATGGAAACCATTTGGGAGAAAAAGATAAACAGTAATAAAAATTAAGGTCATTTGGATAGCATCCGTGTAATAAAACCACATCTAGTTAATGCGTTAGCATGAGGAATCTCACGGTTGTGAGAACGTAAAATGTTATGAAATATTAAATCTGATGTTCTGCACTGCTCTGCAGGCAATATTTATTACACACGAAAAATTAAAATCATGCAGCATCAAATGAAAAGCAACTGAAGTTCTACCGTTTTGCAGCAAACGTATTTACACAATAATAATAACAAACACAACAAAAGCACAAGAAAAACTGTTATGATCAGAATGCTGTACACATATTGTATTGTATTGTATTGTATTTAAACATTTATAAAGCGCCTCTAGTAGGGTGAACCGTTCAGAGGCGCTCCCAGTGCGCAAGGCCCCGCGAGAAGAAACAAGTTTTGAGAAGAGACAAAGCAGAAGAGAGACTACCAGAGAGAAGTGTAGAGCGAACAGAAGGAAGAAGGGCATTCCAAAGAGAAGGACCAATTGAGACAAATGATCGAGACTGAGCCATAGCAGTTCTAGAACGAGGAACCAAGAGGTCAAATCTGTTGGATGAACGAAGTGGACGGTGGGAGGAAGCCGAGTGAGGACGAAGTAAAACATTAGTCAGATATTTTGGAACAAGACCCCGTTGAGCCTTAATGATCAGAGTGAGGATCTTAAATTGTGTGCGAGCACGGAGAGGAAGCCAGTGTAGTTCATGAAACATAAAGGCAGATATGTGAGAGTACTTGGGAAGGCGGGCAATCAATCTAGCAGCTGAGTTGAGAACCGACTGAATCGGAGAAAGACGAACTTTAGGAAGACCAATGAGGAGAGCATTGCAATAGTCAATTCGTGAACATATAAAAGCATGAATTAAGGTAGTGAAGATGGAGGAGGAGACAGAGCGACGAATGACTCTGAGACGTCTTAAATGAAAGTAAGACGAGCGTGTAACATTGGAAATATGCTCGGTAAAGGTAAGTGAGCTATCAAGTACAACACCCAGATCCCGCACACTTGAAGAGAAGGAAAACATACTGACTTACTAACCTCGTTTTTGCTTGATTATCAACCTTAGATGCTGCTTTTACACCCTCTATTCACCCTATATGCTTGTCCACCACAGCGTTGTTTTATTGTATCGAAATATACTTACTTATTTGAATCCACATAAACTCTGGCAAGACCAGGGTAGTAGGCTACTCACTCAATGCCTTCGTGGATACTATACAAAGTCATGCATTTTTAGCAATTAAACCTTGTTCTACATGCACAAGCATGATACATAAAATGCATAAAGTCGTCAGACATTTTTTGGCTTAAAACTAGATAAATTTAAGGATTTTTCGACGGAAATAACTTTGCGTGAACATCCACGCATAATGAAGCACTTGCCTTTGTATCGGGTCATGGGCTGGAGCGAGACTCGATTTAACAGTTTCTACCTTTTAAAATCCTCGTTTCTCGTTCAATAATCACACCACGAACGCAGCATTAGATGACCATCGCAAAAATATTTATTTTACGACGGATTTGTCTAAACTAACTGTTAAAATTCCTAAAATATATCACGATATCCTTGGTGCGTTCGACCGATAAACCTTGGTTTGGACTGGTCTACCTTTGGAACGTCTATTACGGCCGACGAAACCATTGCCCAGTCGAGGGGTGAGAGATTTGGTCTGTCGTAAAGTGCTGTACGCAAGAGTATAACACACACTGTACAGTCCGGTTCACAAAGTCAAGGGGTGCCATAATGTAACTCTTACCATATCCACGGACTTCTGTACAAATGCAGTCGAATGTCTCGTTTTCTATATTAATTAATTATCGGCTATCATGGGCGGAGTTTATCAGGGGCTGTGGGGGGGGGCTAAGCCCCTCCAAGAAGGCCCAGATTCAACTTTTTTAACCATGAAAATGGTATCCTTTTTCGGGGTTAGCCCTCCCAATAAGGCCCAGATTCGGGGTTAGCCCCTCCCCCCAAGAACGGAAATCAAACTCCGCCCATGTCGGCTATTTCTAAGGTTGTAGGCTACCTAGTTTCTTATGTACTCGCTGTAACTCAGCAATCTTGGAGACTTTTGTAAGGCTATGCCTATAGCCTAATAATAATTATGTATTAGGTCTACCACACACACTTCCATTTATTTCGATAATTAGTAGCAGTGAAAACTCCGTTGAACTACGTTTAGGTAGGTCTGCTGCCTATAATAGGCCTACATAACCTATTATTATCCTCGGGTTGACCTCCCCGGATTTTGACCAGGCACCGGGACGAAAACGGCAGCTCTGGCCTATTGCGGACTTGATTTGATATAGCGCCGGTGAATAAGCTGGTCTCCCTGACGTGGCTTTTGTGGACGCTGAGAAATTCTCGAAGATTTACATTACATTACATGCACAGTTGCACACGTAGGCTATGTAAATGCGCGAGAAGGCTACATATACAAATGCATACACATTACATAGGTTACATACGTGTATGCATCCATGCAAGGGCGGATCCAGAGGGGCAACCCGGCCATGGTTCCCCCATTCAGAAATGTGCACAGGACGTGGCCCCCTCCCCCATTAGGCTTTAAGAAGCTATGAATATAAGTTCTAAAAATTCCTTAAAAATAGCCCGGAGCAGAAGGATGCAAAAAATTACGTGTAGTTGACTGCTTACTTTTAGTACTTTATTTATCAAATTTACTGAACTGAAAGTTTTGCTTTATAAATTAAAATGGTGTCGGTAGGCCTGTTTTTCTCACTACTCTTATTCGTATTCGGCCGATATAGTTGGTCCGATAATTCTCATCCAACCAAATATTAAAAATCATCTAACTTACATGCGCAGCATACCTAAACAACAGCTATCATAATTACAACATCAGACATGTAAACACGGCAACCAATCTTATGTTGCTATTTTTTTATTAACAATCAACTTTTGATCACAAAAATCTTCTTTTAAGAGAAGTTCATTAAAAAAACCGAGTGACGTCGTAAATTAGGAACGCCTTTAGATCGGCCATTCAAAACCCAGTGGCATAAAGACACACAATGGAGAACCGAGATGAAAAATATTGATTCGTCCTGCACACACACAAACACACAGAAAAAATGGCAGGTCACATCAGTTATGCAATTAATACATAAACAGCTGAAAATAATTAATCTATCCGCTGTTCTTTCAAACAATGACTCGAAGTGACAACGACAAACAGTTGTTCGAGAATCGGTCCAAGTAGGTTTGTCGTTTCATTGCACGCTGAAGTTTAAAGTCCCGTAATAAACAGTCTGGTAGGAAGGAAGGGAAAGGTTTCACAAAACCTTGGAAGGGAACGCTTGAAAGCGATGTAATGCCTTTCCAACGCGGCACACGGCTACAGCACTTTCTTCGCGGCGACACCGTTGCTTGTGTTGAGCCTTTTGACGAAAGCATAGACATCATGGAAATTCTGAAAAAGGTGAAGATAATTCACGTGATTAGGCATTCAAATTAACAGTGCTCATCAATACAATAAATTGATATGAGTTCACATAGGCGTACGAGGTGGGGTCCAGAGGGGACAAATGCCCCCCAAAATTTCTGGCAAGTCTGTTTTTCCAGGTAAGCAGACCCGGGAAAATTGTATTTTTGACGACATTTCAACCCAACGACTAAAAAAGTCCCACACATTTTCCATCACGAGATTTATTTTTCAGGCAGAAGTAAAATCTTGCCCCCCCCCACTGCTGAAATCTCCCGTATGCCTATGTGAGTTCAAAACTTATCAGACCATATGGTTCGAGTCTGGAATAAATTGCACGACCCTATTCAGCCTCCTTTTTTAATTGAGAAAGCAGCAAATGCAATTTACCTGATCTAATGGAATTTCATAGCATTCAAATTTTTTAATACCACTACATCTTTACACAAAAATTCTTTACTATTGCGAGGATTATGTGTGACCTTTCATTCATTCATTCGGACATTTATATAGCGCTCCTTCAAGTGAAAAACTACCAGTTCACCAGATGATTGAAAGTTTATACGGCTACAGAATATTTTTTCAAGTTAGTGATTTGTTGCAAAATTTATCATTTGAGGCTTATATAGTGAAGTGAAACCATACTCTAAAACTCTTTAACGTTAACTTGGAAAGAAATGAGAAACTTTCATTTCTTTCCAGATTAATGCTAAAGAGTTTTAGAGTATGGTTTCACTTCATTATATAAGCCTCAAATGATACAAGAGCATAACATTAAAGCCCAAACTCCTTGAGTAATAAGAATAGATAATATATGCTTTATGCTAAATTTTGAAGCAAATCAGTGACTGGCAAAAACATTTTCTGGAACAGTATAAACTTTCAATCATCTGGTGAACTGGCAAATTAAAACCTGCCAGCAATTCAAAACAATCAAATCAGAATTAATCAGACATTAGAATTCGTCTTCCTGGATATCTCACCTGGGTAACGAGATAAAGTACAGCCAGGTAAGCAGCAATGGCCAAGCCGAGAAAGAGATCAAAGATGGCTGGCTTCACGCTGCACAGAAATAAAGCAACCACATAGTTAAATAACACAGCATAGTGTGATAACTTCAGATGAAACATAGTAAATTCAAGTGAGACTCTAGTTCAAGAATAGAAACTGGGTTATGTTGGAACAATAATGCTACAACAAATACTTTCTTAAGACCCTTAACTCTAAAACAGGGTTATAACAGGCAGTATTTTAACTGGCTCAAAACGCCAGCAGCGTTGCATATTCAATGCGAATGAACTATGAATGGGATAGAAACTGGAATCACCCGTTGAAGAAAATGTACTTGATAAGTTTAGCGGTTTCTTAGAAAAAGATATATTTTAATCATTAACTCGAGATGCAGCTTTTGTCCTAAAATTGCAGCATTATACACCGTGGTTCAAAAAAAACTAAGCCAAATTGTTTTTCATATATCTCTGATGCCTGATAACATATCACGCTAAAATTTTCCAATTATTTAGAGAAGTGGACCAAGAATATGATTCCAAAATTTCAAGAGATGAAATTGAACGGATAAAAGGATATGAATCTTTCAACTTCATATGCCAAAATTGGAGTTTACAAGCAATTTTCTGCCAGATTCAGTAAAAAGTAAGCTAAACTGGTTTTCTTATATCTCCAATGCCTGATAATTAATCATACCGAAATTTTCCAGATATTTAGAGGATTGAGCCAAGAATAGGATTCCAAAATATCATGTCATAAATTTGAACGGATAGAAAGATATGAATATTTAAACTTGATCTCCAGAAATGTCTGTTTTCAGCAAGTCTGTTATGGTGTTCGTTGCGGTTTCGATGCTTGATAGTTCCAAATTTTGGGATGATGAAGTAAAATTAATTAATTATAAAGTGTGGAGCGTGATGTAAGACCGAATCTACCAAACATCAATCCATGATCTAAACGATCTGAAGCAACCAGCGCTTGCTGGAAGTGTGGGAAGGCCTGGACCAGAGGATAATCGACGATGCTGTTGCGTAATGCATGGCGCCAGCGCTTCCAGGCTTGCGTGCAAGCAGGAGGACATTTTGAGCATCTTAATTAATTAAATAATAAAACCATACTGTTGTAATCATATTGTTAGTTCAATTCTCTACATATCTGGAAAATTTTTGAATGATTAATCATCAGGCATTAGAGATATAAGAGAACATTTTATTGAACCTGACAGAAAATTGCTTGTAAACTGAAATTTCGGCATATGAAGTTTAAAAATTCATATCTTTTTAACCGTTCAACTGTGTCTCATGAAATTTTGGAATCATATTCTTGGTCCACTTCTCTAAATAGTTGGAAAATATTAGCTTGATATGTCATTAGGTATTTGAGATATATGCAAAACAATTTGGCTTAGTTTTTTTTGAACCACGGTGTAGAATATTTCCGGTAAATATTATAAATATATTGTAAAACCTACTTCACTGTATTCTATCCACAGAAATAAAATCATGCATGTCAACCTACCTACACTGCCCAACAGTACTGAAACCGTTTCATGACAAAATGCACTGCCCATTAATGTACCAATTCTCTTGGTTTAGATCACAGAGATTAACACAAAAAGATTGACTGGTAAAAATTACTTCTTATTGAAAACGTTAAAGCAAAAACATTCAACCTGTAGGCATTCATTGTAAATTCAGTCCCACTGTAGAAAATGCATTCTGGATCCCTGAAAACAGTAAATAGTTAAACATCGTTATTACATCGTCAAAATTTAAAAAACTTTTGCCACCAAAACTCAGTATATCAACCAAAGGATCGACTGTCAAAATGACCATGTTTAAGACTACCTTCTTATGCTGGCAATAACTAGTGACTTTTGTCCTTTTATCAAAAAACTGTACGAAACGTAAATGTCGATCATAGGCACCATGCACTTCAACAGGTCTTTCACTGATGGGCTGAACAATTATTGAACTTCCTCTGAGGCAGGATTTGCAAATACTGATGATGGGCACTGCCATCGTAAAATTATCAATTGTAATTATTATCAATTTTTTATATATTTTTTATTTAAAAAATTATTTTTTTGCGCCCCGAGGTATTTAGGTTCCCTCAGGGACTTAAATATTAATTAAGAACAGAATAAAAACATCTGGAACGGCACTTATTATTATTATTGTAATTATTATTATTATTATTATATGCAGACGTGCTTCTTTGCAGAGGCAATGTACTCAGTTTCCTCTATGTACCAATCTGACAAACCTTTTGTCGGCCTTGAATGTGTGTCTCTTGACATCCTTCAGATGCCTCGTCATTGCCTGCTGTAGATTGGCAAGTTCTGGACTGTCCTTCACCAGCAGCTGAGCAGCACGCGGCCGGCTCGACAGATAGTTCATCCACGAGTCGATCAAGTCCTCGTCAATTTTCTTAAAGAAGGAAACATTAACCCTTTACATTCCAAAGTGGTTAGTAAATGGCATGAGAATTCTATACTCTCGGTCGGTAAAGGGTTAACAGATGAGCATTGCTTTCAAGTGACATCTAAACACTTTCCCTCTTTGTCTCCTCGCAAATCCAGCGTTTTTTCTGTTGGGTCAATAGCACAGGAAGCGATTCTGAAAGGTTTTTATATGAAAGAAGCGCTTTATAAATGGTCATATACAATACAATATACTTGAAAAACAACAAGCTGCACTGGGTTTTTCCAGTTGCTTTTGGTACACTCTCATCGCTACATGTTAGACATTGGATGAAAATTTCCAACAGATGTCACCACAAAAACAAACACTTCAATAACCACATAAATTATTTCACTGGCAGACAACTTAAACTGTTCCAAATTTCAAAACAGACATACTGTGTCAGTTAATCAATTAATTCCAAGAATCCATATAGCGTCTCCTTAAAAGACCTACTCAGAAGTGCTCAGACCGACAGCTAAAAAGTGTGATTTGAAGGGCTAACGTCTAGAGGTCAGTGAGGTCACCTAAGGTGCATTAATACACAACACAAAAATGCAAACAAAAACAGACTTCAACAGGAGGACTGGTGGAAAGTTTTTCCTGAGAAAGTCAACAGAAATTTCTATTTATATCTCACAGTCATCCCAGTATATAGGTACATGAAAAGTCTTGATTTAATCTGGTGAGAAGCTTTCCTAAGCACAACTTAACCCTTGAACCCTGAGCTCCCATAACTCTATGGATAACGTCCCGCTAAAGCGGTCGGCCGGATTCAAAGGGCTACAGTTCCAAGCTACTATCATGGCAGCAAAAAAATGTCTGCAACATTACCAGTCCATCAGTAAACAGTTCTGCTCCTTCGCCTGTAGTCAGATTGTAGATCTGGCAGGCAACAGCCTCGGCCAAGACTTTGACATTTGCCGACAACACCTTCCTATCAACGGTGTTCCTGGAATAGAAATTAAATCATCAGTAAATCATCAGCTAACATGGCATCAACAATGGTCAGGCATAATAACAATAGAATTTTAAAAAAGAAACACAAGTAAAGGAGCATGTATGCAAACAGTTCAATAGCTTCGAAGTTGAAAGCCACAAAGTAATGACTCGTGAGGGTTAGAAGCAGATACCACTTATCAAGACATCTCCATAGATAAAAGAGCAAGATGGACAAGAATGGATTGCTCACAGTTAGTAAGCCAAGAAATAACTATGAATTGCAGTGATGGCATCCTTGTTCCGCTTTAACCCTTTAACGCCAAGTTGCATACGGTTTCCCATACATTTTTAGTAGATACCTGTTGTCGAAGGGTCAAATATTTAAATTCTAAAAGAAATTTCAAATTAGCTCAAAGTTACAAATTTGAACAATCAGAGTATTCCTTAAAAAAAGAAGTCCAACATTTAAACAATTAAAGCAATCTCCCATTTCAGAATTTACACATCCATACAATCAATTAGAAAACACAAAACAAGTCAAAATAGCTTTAAAACTGAGCCCTCTAGATCTAAAGTGGGTCATAGATCTTTCTTCTTCTTTCAAATAACGATGAACCAAATTAGAACTAGAGGGCTCAACTTGTCTGTTTTAAATAACAAAATACAGACCTAGAAAAGCCAATTTAAACAAATTCAGATTTAATTCTGTACAAAAACCACAAACATGTATACTATTTTCCTAAATTTCTGTGACGTAATGTGCAATTTCCAACATAATATCAATTCTGCTCTGGACCGCCACAATTGTCATTACAAACAAGGACAAAGTTACTGTTTTGCCATATTTTTAGATTTAATTTTTTTAAATGAAAAACTCACAAACATACTATTCTCCTAAATTCCTCTTACATGCAATTTCCAACACAATAAAAATTTCGGCCACATTTGTCATTCAGAACAACGACAAAGTTTCTCTTTCACCAAACCTCGTATCAAGAATTGTGTTTCTTTGCGGACTCTTGTTGCTGTCGAGTCGCGATATGGTGAGCGCCGGCATCCTTCGAATGCTGAAGCGTTCGTGCTCCCACGCAAGGAATTCCTCGGCAAGGTTGATCTTCTTGTGAACCGTCTTCACCTCTCTATCCGGCTGCGTCTCGTTGACTAGGGTCTCCAGGTTCTACGGAACAAAAGTTAAAGCATCCACCTCTTACATGCAGTGCTAAAAGTGTTTAAAAAGTGCCTGGACGCCCCTTACCTTCCCAAAACAAGTGCCTGGACGCCCCTTACCTTCCCAAAAGAAGTGCCTGGACACCCCTTACCTTCCCGAAAGAAGTGCCAGGACGCCCCTTACCTTCCGAACAGAAGTGCCAGAACGCCCCTTACATTTTCAGGTGTGCTGGACAAATAAGTGGCAGGACGGCATAGAGATTTGAAAATAAGTGCCAGGATGCCGTCCATGACCGTCCTGCCACACTTTAACCCCTGCTTACATGCAATACTTATTTCCTTTATTTATTTACTTTATTCGGAAACCATATATCAGAACAATAAATACAAACGAGTTGCTGAAAATAATCAGTGAAAGTAATGAAAGCTGATTATGCAGGGAAACCTATGGGGTCGCTGACCCCATTAACCAGGGCCATATGTAGTGTATGAAGCAAGACAGGGGGCCCCGGATCATTTTACAAGTAATCACTTAATTTTTATTATCCGATAAATAACTGGTCTACATGCCTCTCTCAAACTGTCCTAATTAGCCGTGGTTGGGCCAGCAGCGTTTCTGAGTAGCCTACTTTGAAGAGGTGCCATAAAAAATTTCATAAATAACAATAAAAATATTTGTTCTAGCATCCATTCTGTCCATCTTTTATTTACGACAATAATTTCACTCCTCACGATTCATTGCTTTACAGCTTCTGAACTAAGGCTTGTTACTTTGAAACCATTTAACTGTTTACACGTTGCCTGGACCATTGCTTTAATCGCGTAAGTCAACTGCTGAGTAGTTTCATTGAAGAGGTGCTATATAATTAACCGAATGAATAAACACTTGAATGAATCGAGTTCATGAATACAGTGTTCAGATTAAAATCAAAATCGTTTGCATACTGATCTGAAAAAAATGCAGCCTTTGGAAGTCATAACACGAACCACATCAAATCAAATGGCATGTGTAATCATGTAGTGGCCATGTAATGTCAATATCTGGATCAAAATGAGGCGTATACTGTAATTTTATAATATATATAAATATATATATATATATAATATATATAAAACCTAATGGTTACCTTGACAAAGACATCAACTGGTGATCCTTCCTTTGGAGGTTTCGAGACGTGAATATTCAGCGTGTCACCTTTTCCAATCGTATCAAGACAAATGACGAACGCAACGTCGCCCAACTGACTTGTCTCTTCAAAACAAAAGCACACAAAAATTACAAATGTACAACTGCCAACAGGCAAGATAAGGTAATCAGGGCTGCAATAAGGTTAGCGTTTGCCAGGGTGCTGTGATAACCCTCCAATGACCCCCCTTTGCCAACCCACCAGTCCACATTTATAACTGTGTGGCCCCTCAAAACGGCAAGCCCGGGTGCTGCAGTACCCTTAGCACCTGCCTTATTGCACGCCTAAAAGTAATCACAATAAACAAAATAACTCTTACAAATGGTATTTAAACACATCTCATGAAAAAGCAATTGCTGCAAACCATTTCAAATATTCAAGAACCATTTCTTGAAACACACAGCGGACTTGTGTGACGCTAATATTTTAGTCATTTCATTCAACTTACAAGTGATTTATTAATTTGCACCTTTTATTATCAATTACTGTTTCGATGTATTATAAAGATGTTTCATGTCCCATTGCGTGTTTGCAAGTGGATTAATAAACGAAATACTTACTTAAACTTAGAACTTATCAGAGAATTCAAATGCGCTTTTACCTCCGCTTTCAAACTGGTCATCCAGCCAACGTTTTGTGCCTTGGTAACTGAACTTCCCAGCCCCAGTCAACAAGAACATCAAGTTGTATCTGAGAACGAAGGATTCACGGAAAACAACAACAGGAACTTATCTGCAACTCTTTCATCAAATCGTTTAGCAAGCAAACTACTCAACACTAAACCACTTGTTATAGTGACCCTTCAAGAGATCTCTACTCAGAAGCGCTCACCACTACAGCACGGACACTGAAGCGATGAGAAATTGTGAGTAAAGGACTTGCCCAAGGTCCCTACAAGGCAGCTTGAGGTGGATTCGAACATGCAATCCTCCGGCTGCAGCGCAACGAACATACCCACTACACCACTGTGCCCCACCAAATTTATGATTTAAGAGATTTATGTGAAGCTATGGTTTGCAACGAAGGCTTTATTATGGAGTTCTAAGAAAGACTGACTCAGAAATTCTCACCCTGCGCTAACCAATATAGAATTGAGCAAATTTTGCAATGTAAGACTTTTGAGGGACACAAAGGATACTTTGCATGGTTTCTTGAGTTGGTGTAGAGCTTAGAGAAGAGACGAGCCAGCTCGAGTAGCGCCACAACGCCACTCCCGTTCGAATCGGAGCCAAACGACAATGTCTGGAACAACCAACACAATTGGCATAACCGTCAAGTGTCTAGCACTGTCCAGTCGGAAAGACAAGCAAATTTTACAAATCAATGTGAACAATTTCAAATTAATAGCAATTGCAGATAAAAATTAGAAGCTCATTTAGATGTGCCTATTTAATGCGTGTTAATAAGTGCACAGGGTGTTTCAAATATTTTGATGAAATCTGGCCATCATATGTACACATGAATTGCCTGTAAGACTGTAAAATTTCATTTCGAAATTCTTACTTCTGGCCAAGACATGGGCAAAAAAACCTTAGGAGGTTACATTTTTATGGCCCACCCTGTATATAATAAAGGAGCAACAAAAAAGTGATAAAGAGTCACGCACTGGAGCCACGCCGTACGAGTCGTAATGAGCAACAATCATGATCGTCGGCAGTTGCTCCTCTATGCCGTAGCCAGCCAACTTGCCCTGAAATTTCAATCAAAATTACAATTGTAATACATTCAGAGTCAATCTTACATTCAGTTAAACCTCTAATCAAGTTGTGTGATACTACTCAATTGCAACCATTTAAAGCAACTGAAAACCTTAGAACTTTTACAACGAGCTAACTCATCACAGCTTGAAGTTTTTTTGTTTCGATGATATATTAAATTTATAAGTAAGTATATTTTTTACTAACCACTTGCTAATTAATCGCACTTTGGTCCACAGACATCTAACAAACAGTGAAGTATCCAACAACCCCAAAATAAGTTTTGCACATCAAGCAGTTGGCTGGAGGATTATGCGGTCATGGATACGGGGCAGAGAGAATAGTAGGTGAGTTTGGTTGGAGCTAGTAAATGGTGCAGTACATTACCAAAGTGCCAAGTGTCATATAACCCATCAGATATCGACCAGCATGTCTGTACTTGGCAGGGGCGGATCCAGGGGGGGCCAATCCGGCCATGCCCCCCCCCCATTGAAAACTGCCATGGGACGTGGCCCCGCCATTTGGTCTGAAATTAGCAATACGAATATGAGTGTCATGGATTTTGCCCCCCTCCTGCAACAGTTCTGGATTCGCCACTGGTACTTGGACAATAGTATAGCTAATTTTAAAAAGTAAAATCCAATGATGTTTTGTAATTGCTAGCAATGACTGAGTTAAGACGGTAAGTGAGAATATTCTTTACTAGTTAGACTTACAGCGAACGCAAAGCAACGCAAACAGAAAAAACAAATAGATGCAGAGTCTGACAACATTCTCATAATTAAATTCTTTTGCAAAGGTACGTATGGTGAGATCCCATGGCTTGGGCCATGTATTGCATGGATGGACAGACCTTGGAGTGCGTTGACAATTACAAATCAAAATCGATGAACTAACCTGGATGTTAACGATCTGGAAGTCGTTGAGGGCCTTCGACTGAGGTCCGGCCACTTGCAGCTGGAAGCCGTTCGACGTCACGGATCCCATCAGAACTGGAAAATCACACAAACAACCAGAAATCCAGAGATTACATACTTTCTGAACTGCTTTCTGAACTGCTTACTTTCTTATCATTGAATTTCTGAGTACTAACTTTGCGAGCACTAATTTCCTAAGTAGTGAATTTTTTGGTACTAACTTTGTGAGTACTGATTTTCTAAATAGTGGCTTTTTGAGTGCTAACTTATTTTTCAGCACCCCAGATTCACATTTCGGTGTGACCTTGCGCACGTTACAAATTCATTTAATAATAATAATAATGAATACTGACTCTTAAAGTACTGAATATCAGAGTATTGGTTTTCTAAGCAGTGAATTTCTGAGTACTGAGTATCTGAATACTGACTTTCAAGTTGCGACTTTCCAAGCATGTAGTATATACTATATACATATACTTCATGCACTCCACTGATTTCTTAGTACTGGCCTTCTGAGTCCTGACTCAACTACAGCTTAGTTTTGGTAAGCCACTGTTTGGTGCATTCTGCACAAAATGCCAGCTTTAGATAAGTGCTCATTACAATAAAAATCCATTCAGCTGAAATCTAGACAATGAATCCGACCTTCAAAAGCCGACTCAGCCGAATCGCTGTTGCTGAATCGTTTGATATCATCGTAGATGATGTTCAACTCTGGCGTTTCGTACGTAAAGTAGACCGGCGTCTGTGACTCTTCCTCCATCAAGTCTTGCTCCAGCTCCATCAGGTGCTGCAATGTTCAGCACAAAGCACATTGCCATGGTAACCAAATTTTCCCATCACCAGCACATCCATGCTTCACTCCACTATTGTATTGTAATGTATTTATAAATTTATATAGCGCCTCTCACTGTGCACACCAATCAGAGGCGCTCCCAGTACGTTAGACCAAAAGAGAGGAAAATAGTCTTGAGACTATGTCATATGCTTGTACACATACATGTATACTCCAAAGTTGCATATTTTATTTAAGGCCCTGAAAAAATGATTTAATAGGAACAGCAACATAGTTTTCAACGACCTTGAATGGCATATTTTCCTATCTTAGCGACCAGTGCTTAAAATGTAAAAAAAGTGCCTAGACGCTCCCTAACTTTCCAGTGTGTGAGCTGGCGAAATAAGTGGCAGGATAGCATTCAGATTTTAAAATAAGTTCAAGGACAACGTCCAACGGTGTCCATGACCGTCCAGCAACACTTTAAACCCTGTAAACTACCAATAAAACTGGCACTTAAAAAAATTACAAGCAAGGCTTAAAGTGTGACAGGACGGTCATGGCACTTATTTTTAAATGTCCATGCCGTCCTGCCACTTATTTGGCCAGCACACCTGAAAATGTTCGTGGCATCCAGGCACTTATTTTGGAAAGGTAAGGGGCGTCCAGGCACTTCTTTTTGCACTGTTATCACTGTTTTCAAGCCTTAACCCTTTAATGCCGAGATGGTAGTAAATGGCATGGGAAATCCTATACCCTCCGTCATTAAAGGGTTAAATTATAAACTGGATCCCTCACCTCTTGCTCCTCTTTATCAAGATCGTCGATCTGAGTGGGCAGCAGAATGAGAAGACCTCCCGCACTCTGCTGGACCATCTCCTTGTACTTGTCGATCGTCAGCTCCTTTAGTTTCGCTATGATGCATTTTCGAGTGAAGACGGCCGCAGTAACTGGTCTGGCTTCCACGTTCACCAAAGCATTACGAGAACCTTTTGGTTGAAAGTTTGAAACACACAAAGGATCTTCTTAGAGCAAGAGCACTAAATTCGGGGTCAACCAAAATCCTTAAAAATTTGATTCCTGAAAACGCTGAATATACACAAAAGTCTGATATTCGCGAAAGCGGTTCTATAGAAAGAGGGCGAACTCCCGAAAACTATTCATAGTTGAATTAAATACATGACAATGGTCCTGCTAGTGTTGTTGATGACACTCAGTTTAATGTCTAAAATCATTTGGTTCTGTGAAAAGCGATATTGGGGATACGATGCCATATCCAGAAATTCGATTTTCGCTATTTGGGCAGCACCCCAAAATCTAAATGTTGTAATGTCAGACTAACGATTCAGCTAATAAAAAGGTCTTGGTGTGCTCTTTGATGATTAAAAAAATTAAGCACAGTAAATAGGATTTCAAGCAAATTTGTGAGAAGTTAATTAAATGGATATACCAAAATAAAATAGCAAAATTAAATGCTACAGCATATTCAACACAGTTACAAATTACACCAGTGGCTCAGTAGCGTCAATGCCATAATAAAAATATTAACATAGGCTGAGTTATGACAGGTTATAATGGCGCCATAGAAGTTCCAGATCAAATACAATCGTGGAAACATGATTAACTGATAATGGCGATGCTGATGATATCCTGTTCTAGTTCAAAGCATGCGCCTGTTGCTGTTTAACGACACTGTATCATAATTATCAAAGATGATTAATGTCGCCCGCCACCTTTATCCAGGCTTGGGACTGGCACTGCCAAAGTACGCGCAGTGGTCGAGTTCGTTCGAAACATGACTGTGATCGTCAGCTTGCATTTAAAGGTTTTGGGAAGTCAGGGCAACACAGGAAAAATTCTACATCACGCATCGTTACGCCACGATACTCAATAATACCATTCTTTTTACCGGTCAATGAACTGCGCATAATAATTAATTAATTCGACAAACAAAGAGGTTGCTAGCATGGCCTACTATCATTACCGTGAGGAACTCCTTGAAGATCAAACTGCTGCATGCGGTATACGCCGAAATCATGCGCTGTACTGACTGGCGAAATCAAGATCAAAATAGGCACAAAGAACAAAAACGACAGCGGAAAGCTGTTCTTAAACATCTCCACAATCTCTCCCGCCCCGTCGAGCAGCATTTTAGTCTAATTAATCAGTACAAGTTAGAAAGAAAATGCTGCAATTTTATCAAATTCTAGCACGCACGGCAAATGGACTTCGACCACGAAATATACGATCCCTCCGACTAATATCTGCTTGACGCGAGAGAGAACTGTTATAGCGCATTTCTTCCACATAATTATGTTACAACTGGACAGAAGTAAAAAAAAAGAACAAATAATTCAAAATTCACCGCGAACATGTAGAACAAAGTGAGCGAAAATCACGGCATGAAGTCACGCATTGATTTGCAAAGATACTATCGAATATTAACGTACGCCTAAATAAGAATGAAACGATGGACGATGGTCAATGCATTGTCAATGATAATTAGCCTAAGCCTAGTGGAGTAGGTTTCCTAGCGCCAAGTGGACCCAGTGGTCCAAATTTTCATCGTCTCCAATTATTATAATAGGTAGAAAAATCATGAAGAGAATTTTTAACTGGCATTGTGATAAGCAACATAGCTGCTTAGGATACAGAGCAACTGAGCGAGACTCACTTGTCTAGGCCTAGGCCCACATTATAAATAATTATTCATAGGCCTACAGTAACTGTGGTAAGCCTAAAACAGCCTACGTCTATCATATGTTTTCATTCCATGTTCCTCTGTCAATTTCTTTCTCTGAATACTTTAAAAAATCTGATCTGTAGCCTAATTAAAAATTATCCATGGTTATCTGATAGCTTAAAATCCTATCAACGCTCAAAAGCCTCAAATCATAGCCTAGGTGCCTATCTTCCCTTACATTCTTGGTGTTAGATGACCCGTAGAGACCCTACGTTTAACGTAAACCCCTAAAGGCCTAGCGCTCGATAATTCTGGTTGTTCTACTCTACCAAGAAGGCGTTCGCCGTTGATAAACTTAATTATTACAGCGGCGACTTGCGAGAGTTCTTATCAAACATGTCAACGTACCTCAAGCGCTAACGATGTCTGAAACGTTCCCTAGAGGGCAGCATGGCCATCGTCAAAGTAGCCTACAATGATTTTAGATTTCAGTTAAGGAACTTACAAAAGATAATGTTGTCATTGAAATAAACAGTAGCCTATACCAGTATGAGAATTGTGGAAAAATAACTGGGGGGGGGGGGGTTGGCCTATGATAAACTTGAAATTGGGGTATGAAAAACATACTTTAACATGGGGCCCTAAAAAGACTGTGGGGGTTGAACCCCCCCAACCCCCCGGCAATTCTCACCCTGGCCTATACTATACCGTGGCTTAAAAAACCAGTCAGTATTCTGTTATGTATAAAGTCCAGCAAGTGGAAAAATAATGAGTTGAATGGAGTTTTTGTAGAAAGTAAACTCCTGGAGTTGGCCGACTGATTCAAATTATCCTAATTCTAGCAGTTTTTTGCGCTTTTCATAGCAGCGAGCGTCGGAGTTTTAGGCCTACGTCGAAGCGCTGAGCAATTGCGAGTGAAGACTTGCCCAAAATTCCTACAAGTGGGCTGGAGGTGGATTCGAACCTGCAACCCTACTATATAATTATGACTGCAAGGCAATGAACATACCCACGTGGCCACTACAGTACCACGGCGCTCTCATGTGCGTGCGCGTGTGTGCGTGCGCGTGTGTGCGTGTGTGTGTGTGTGAGAGAGAGAGAGAGAGAGAGAGAGAGAGAGAGAGAGAGAGAGAGAGAGAGAGAGAGAGAGAGAGAGAGAGAGAGAGCACGTGTAGGCCCTATGTGCGTGTGCGCGCATGTGAGTGTGTGTGCATGTGTGTGTTACACGTACTGTTTAGCTTACGAATACGACAAGACCTAGGCTACATGACATAATATATTATTCTTGAACGTCGTCCTAGTCTACATGGAGTGGAAGCAGATGTGAAGCGGATTTTAATTACGTCTTTCTCCTCCGCCTCATTCGAATTTTAACCCGAGACACCGATGCATTCTGTCGCACCACCACATCCATTGGCACCACAACATACATGTACACTGGCGCCGGTTGGTCGATGCTGCTGCTGGGGCTGGTGTTGAGGTGGATAGCGGGTGATGATGAATATGATATGCATCACTTTCTCTGCCTCTCTCTCTCTGTCTCATCATCTCAAACTGCGTCTCACCTTCGAACCCTATAGGTCCCAGTGGACTGATAGTAAACTTAGAGGGCCAATCCACGAGTGCATACATACAAACGCACGCACGCACACACACACACACACACACACACACACACACACACACACACACACACACACACACACACACACACACACACACACACACACACACACACACACACAACTGTAAGCATACATACACAGTGGCATTACACACATACAAACGTGTACAATAACAGACAAGCTTACTTACATGCTGCACATGCGTTTGCACAAAAGACTGAGTCGTAAAACTCCGATACTGTGTCCGCTCTGTAGTCGGTAGCGCCTCTGAGTACTGAGCCTGAAGGGGTGCTATGGCAAGTGCACATATATATACAAACAAACATTATTAGTAATTACTAATTATTATCATTACTATTATTAGGCTATTCATTCATTCATTCCGACATTTATATAGCGCTCCTTCAAGTCAACCAACTACTCAGAGGCGCTCCCGACTCCAGCGCGCCCAAAAAGAACAGTTTTAAGTTTAGTAAGGAACGATCCTGGTAGAGTCCCAGGGGGTAGGCGCAGCTCAAAATTATTATTACTATAATATCTATGATAATCATAGTGATCATCATAATCATTAGCCTATTAATAGTATAATATCATAATTTCACAGCAAGTAAAAATACCAATAACGGTAGTGATAGCACTGACATTAATATAATGAAAATCATAGATGTAAAAAACGATGAAAATAAAATAAAAAACGGTAAAAAACGACGGTTTTTTTCAAAAAAATAAAAAACGACAAAAAAACGATAAAAAAACGGAAACCGAAAATAATTTGACTTTGCTACATCTAAAACCGCATTTTACCTTTGAAAACCTTGATTAGGAACCTACTACACGCAGGTTATGTCTTAAATGATGATGTTAAACGATGAAATAATGACTTTAGTTAGATGAATCCTTGAGAGTTGGCGGAAAACATAAAGAATATCAGAAAAAATTAAAATTAAGTGAAATAATAACAGAAAGTAAATGAATAAATAAAGATAAAGAAATAATAAAAAACGATAAAAAACGATGGGAAAAATAAAAAACGAAAAAAACGACGTTTTTTGGGAAAGAATAAAAAACGGAAAAAAACGTTTTTTACAACTATGATGAAAATAACACATGCGTTGCACTTGCACCGTATAAGCCATACTACTAATAATAATAACTGTAACAACATCTCTATAGTCGTCTGGGAGTTGATTGGCATTTGGCGCCAACCGCTGTTTGCTCTATCTCCGAAACCCGTATAGTTTTACTCCACCTTCACCTTCAATTTCCCAATCCAACGCCTGACCTTTTGCCCTGACCTCTAAAGAGCATATAGACTCTTTTCCGATTAAATACCAGCAAGTTCCTCCCTGACATGAACGGCGGTGAGGAAAAGACCCTCAGACCGGATACACATAATCAGGACTCAGGACAAAGGTCAAAACGGACCAAAAGGACAACAGGACGAGAGGGACAAAGGGACAGAGGAAAAGGACGAAAAAATCGAATACGACTAAGAGGACCAAACGTCAAAAAGGACGAAAAAGAAAAAAAGAGGGAAAGGACGAAAATAAAAGAAAATTATATGAAAGGACAAAAAGGACAAAAATTATGAGAAGGACAAAGGGACGACGAAGATTTTAAAGAGATGAAATAGACGACTTTGATCGAAAACGTCTATATATTATAGGACAGGGAGAGGACTATAGGACTTGAGCATTTATATATATAAATTTAAATTATATAATATAATCAAGGCCGTATTTAGGGGGGTGTTTTGGGTGTTTGAACACCCCCCAAAATGGAAAATGCAGAAAAAAATCTATTGCATTTTCTAGTTCGTCATGCAAAAAATCATGAAAAAGTGATGAAAACACCCCCCGAAATGAAATAAAAGAAATTTGACGGCGAAAATATCGACCCGGATGACTAAAAAAAGGTCATCAAAAATGTTGGAAATTTTGACGGCGAAAATGGAAAATATTTCACAGATTTCGACCGGATGACTAAAAAAAGTCATCAAAAAATTTTGCCGCGAAAATGGAAAATATTTTTTAGATTTGGCCGCCACTGAAAACACCCCCCGAAATAAAATCCTGGCTACGGCCTTGAATATAATAATGTAATATGCATATATACATGTATATATTTTCATATAATTTATATATATATATATATATATATATATATATATGTAATAGGTGTTGTAGACATGGTCTTCCTTTAGAAACAGATTTCCGGGTCAAGGGTTAGACGTCTGGTTTCGTTGCGTCTGTCTCAAATAATCAGACATCGTCGGTTCAATGTTCTTATTAAGAACCGTAATTCTCTGTGTCCGGTTCAGAACATTGAGAACGGAAGCTGCAGTCTGAGTTGATACAACGGGGTAACTGAGCGGCCACTATCTACTACCGTATACGTATATACACAGGCGCATGCAATCGGATGTAGGCCTATATATATATATATATATATATATATATATATATATATATATATATATGTCTCTGCTTCTTTGACTTTTCTCTGTCAGTCTGTTTTTACATTGACCAACACCGGTTCCCCTAACCCTAACCCCAGCTCTAACTCTAACTCTAACCCTAACTCTAACCCTAACTCTAACCTTAAACTATAACCCTAACTCTAACCCTAACTCTAACCCTAACTCTAATCCTAACTCTAACACTAACTCTAACACTAACTCTAACACTAACTCTAACCCTAACTCTAACACTAACTCTAACCCTAACTCTAACCCTGACTCTAACCCTAACTCTAACCCTGACTCTAACCCTAACTCTAACCCTAACTCTATCCCTAACTCTAAGTCTCTAACCCTAACTCTAACCCTAACTCTAACCCTGACTCTAACCCTAACTCTAACCATAACCCTGCCCTAACTCTAACCCTAACCCTAACCATAACTCTAACCCTACCTCTAACGTTAGCCCTAACCTTAACCAGAGTGTGAGAATTGTGGAAAAAATTAAATAACTGGAGGAGTTGGACTTTGATGCACTTGGAATAGGGTGTGAAAAACAAACTTTACTTTTGGGCTCTAAAATGTCTGGGGAGTTTGAAACTCTTCGACTACCCGGAAATTCTCACCTTGCCTAACCCTTTATTCGTTTTCCTGTCTGTCTGTCTGTCTGTCTTCTGCTGGAATGAACTGCTTGACATCGTTCGTTTGTATAGTCGCATGCTGCAGTAGTAAGAGTAGTTGTTACTGAATGGAAAAGTTGACTATAATTTACGACCCTGTGTTCTTGTTTTCGTTAATTCGATGGCTACACGATTTAATTCGAGCCGTAATGTGGTCCATCTACGGACCTGTTATCAGCGATTAAGTTGATAAAAAAAAGCTAAACAGCAGGACCAGAGGGAAGGGGAGAAGGATGGGGAGGTGGAGGAGAAGGAGAAGTAGGAGGAGGAGAACGTAGGAGGAGGATAAGGTAAAGGAGGAGAAGAGGAGGAGGGAAGGGTAAGAGGAGTAGAAGGAGAAGACAGTGGCGGAGAATGTGAAGGAAAAAAGACGAATAAAAAGAATGAGAATTAGAATGAGGAGAAGGAGAAAGAAAAAAGGAGAGGAAAAGGCGTGGGAGAAGACGACGGAGGAGGAGGAGGCGGAGGAGGAGAAGGGGAAGGAAATGAAGAAGAGAAAGAAGGAGGAGGTGAAAAGAGGAGGAGGAGGAAGAAGAAGAAGAAGAAGAAGAAGAGGAGAAGGAGGGGAGAAGATAAGGAGGTACCTCATGGCCTTTGTGGATGCAGAGGTCAAATTACGGAATCGGTGACGGAAGTCTTTCTGTCCAACTTCTGCAGTTCGTCCGTGATAATAGATCCGTCGCCAGAGGAAAGGTGGGAGGGAGGGAGTGAGTGAGGCAGGGAGGGTGGGCAGAAGGGATGGAGGGAGGGTGGGATCGAGAGAGGGTGGGAGAGTGGATGGGTGGGTAGTGTGGCTTCCGTCGCTGCTTAAGTTTAGGCGCCCTATACATTTTTTATCTCTGTTTCTTTTCGTCTCAGTGTCTGTGTCTGTCGCTGTCTCTGGCTCTCTGTATGCACGTATGCATGTATGCATGTATGCATGTATGCAGGTATGCATGTATGCAGGTAGGTAGGTGTAGGTAGGTAGGTAGGTATAGGTAGGTAGGTAGGTAGGTAGGTAGGTAGGTAGGTAGGTAGGTAGGTAGGTAGGTAGGTAGGTAGGTAGGTAGGTAGGTAGGTAGGTAGGTAGGCAGGCAGGCAGGCAGGCAGGCAGGCACGCAGGCACGCAGGCACGCACGCACGCACGCACGTACGTACGTACGTACGTGCGTATGTATGTATGTATGTATGTATGTATGTATGTATGTATGTATGTATGTATGTATGTATGTATGTATGTATGTATGTATGTATGTATGTATGTATGTATGTATGTTTGTTTGTATGCATGCATGTATGTATGTATGTATGTATGAGTGTATGAGTGTATGCATGCATATCTGTCAGTCAGTCAGTCAGTCAGTCAGTCTGTCTGTCTGTCTGTCTGTCTGTCTGTCTGTCTGTCTGTCTGTCTGTCTGTCTGTCTGTCTGTCTGTCTGTCTGTCTCTTTCACTTTCTCTCTCACTACCAGGTCTTATCTTGTTCGGGGCAGATCGGTAGCAAAGAAATCTCGGATTCTCGCCCTAGATTAACCCACAAACATTTGGGGGGTACACGCCTCAATTTCATGCAGCTTCAACGGGGGCTATCAGCTGACCCCTTCAAAAATTGACCTCGGCAAAGGAAAAGATGGGGATACATTAGCCCCGCCTTTCGTCGGCCCTCCCCTCAGTCGACCAATCACATCCAATGGGCGTGTCTCTCCAGTGCTCTGCGGACGCTCGGAGCTAAGCAGAGAGGCGGGTGCTGCTTACGGAAACGGTGAGCTAACCATGTTCCTACTGGAGCGATTTACGACGCAGTCGACAAGTGAAAAAGAATGCCGATGACTATTTGGAGATAATATTAAATAGCAAGATAGATAACATCGTACATCAACTGCTTCAAGTCCTGGTCACTGCTTCAAGCTTACAAGGACCTCTGGATATTATTATATAGGGTCCCTTCGTTAGGCAAAGAATCCTAATCGCGATTCTCATGGTCTGCACCCTGTTAGGATTAGCCTAACTACGATATCGGGCGAATAAATAAACTACTCGGCTAATGCACGAAACATTCTCTTGAAAATGCTCGGCGATTGACGGAGACAATTTCGCTGCTCGTGAGGAACTCGTTTAAAAATCCACCGGATTGGTTTGCGAGGATTGTTTTAGGGTCGTTTCAGCTTGATCTCTGAGGTGTTCGGCTGTCAGCGAGCTTGTAGATCTATCGTAGATTGTTGCCTGAAGGTCGCTTGCTGGAGTCAGACCTAATTGGGGTTTCGTGTTTTCCCTGGATTCCTGGGCGGAACCAAGGACAACGCTGGATTAGAAGATAGGCTTTCAAAGAGCGTGGTTGTTGTTGTTCTAGTGTTGCACTGCAGGCGTTGAAGTTAGTATTGTGTTTGTTTGATGGTGGACAAAACATAAGACATTGAAAGAAGTAGCCTAATTTGGAAGGATCTAGACCTGTTGACTGATAATCATAACATTAATCTTTTGAAGCGAAAGCTTGATTATTTAGCAGAAGCTATTTAGGCGAAACTTTCGATTATCTTAGGAAATATTATGACGACCTGTGAGTATCCATTTATTCGATAGAAGGCAGGGTTATTGCGGCACTAAGCGCAGTGATCGAAAAAAGACCATATTTTATTCGGATGAGTTGTGTCGTAGACTATAAATAATTAAATTGTCACTCATCTAATCAGTTCGTCGCCCTCTCATCATCATTGGTCTCTACATCGTCATCATCATCAGCACCAGCAGCTGCATATCCATTGGGGAGGAAAGATAGACGTAGAGAGACACATATATAGAAAGATACAGAGACAGACAGACAGAAACACACATATAGACAGAAACACAAAACAGACAGACAGTCAAACACACATACAGACATAAATACACACGGAAAGACATAGAAACAGACAGAAACACATAGGCAGACAAACGGAAAGATATACAGACAGTCAGACAGACAGAAACACAAATAGCTAAAAGCACAAATAGCTAAAAGCAGACCGACCGACTGAAAGACCAAACGGAAAGATATACAGACAGTCAGACAGACAGAAACACAAATAGCTAAAAGCAGACCGACCGACCGAAAGACAGACCGAAACACACAGACAGAAATACACAGGCAAACGGACATACAGAAACACATAGACAGACATACAGAGATATCCAGACAGATCACAAGATGCTGCAGCTGCCACCCTCCAATCATCACCAGAGCAACTTCCTCGTTCAGCTGAACAAGTTCTACGTCGACCGAGTCATTCCTCGCAAGACCCTCATCTCCCGAGCGATCACTGACGTCTGCCACGTCATCCAGGACATCCTCCGCGAAGTAGAGTCCCAGGAACCTCGCTTCATCAGCTCCCTGACGGAGATCGGCGGACGCTACGAGGGTCTCCAGGTCCTCTCCCCGACAGACTTCGAGGTAGTCCTCTATCTCAGCCAGATGGGGGTCTTCAACTACATCGACGACGGAGGAGTGGCTCCCGGATGCGCCCTACTCAAGCTGAGCGACGGCCGGAAGCGCTCCATGTCCCTCTGGGTGGAGTTCATCACCGCTTCCGGTTACCTCTCCTCCCGCAAGATCCGCTCCCGATTCCAAACCCTCGTCACGCAAGCGACGGAACGATCCGGCTACCGTGACGCCGCCGTCATCGTCGCTACCGATACAACGGAGGTGCGGCTCCGTGTGATGGATCGCTACAATGTCCTCATCACCCCGGCTTTCAACTGCACCGGGATCTGGCCACGCGGGGCGACGCACTGGCCTTCACCGAGCTCCCTCTGGCCGAGCCTCGCTCTCGGGTCAGAGGTCCGCGCAGGCGGCTTCGATCTACTATCGAAGGAGTGCTCCTACGGTGGGGCTCGCAGCCCGCGTAACCCCTCATCGGCGGCGGGGGCGGTCTGCGACGGAGACGCCTGGGTCGTGTCGTTCCACGCGGCCGAATCGGCGCTGCTGAGGACGGGGTCCGGCTGCAGGCGTCGGTGCCTCAGCATCCTGAAGACCCTACGCGACCGGCACCTGGATCTCCCTGGACGCCCGGTGGACAACTACCACATGACGACGCTGCTGCTGAACGAGTGCGAGAAGCACCCCCTCGAGTTGGACTGGCATGATGGTTGCCTTGGAGACAGAGTCAACGGGATCCTGCTGCAGCTCATCTCGTGCCTGCAGAACAGACGCTGCCCGCATTTCTTCCTTCCGGGTCTTGACCTTATGAGGGAAAGGTCGTCGGCTGCAGCATCCCTCGATGTTGCTGCCAAGCACGCATGGACGTTGCTCAGAGAACTGCTGACGAATTGTAGAAGTCTCGACAAACTATGAATAATTTGAATGTACATCACATGCAGTCTGTTGCATATGCGCAGAGGCTGATGCAGAAATTTTAGAAAGGGGGGGAGGCAAAATTTTCGGTGATCTTTGGCGGAAAAAATCTGATGACCTTTTTTATTAAGAAAAAGTGACACCATTTTCTGATTATTATACACTAATACAGGTTATGTGCATGTATTCGAGGGACCATCCCAAGTTTGAAGAGTCTTGCATATAGCCTAATAATTGTACAAACAGACAGCAGCTGCTGCACAGGCTCGCACAACGCACTCTGTCCGTGTGTTGCCTTGAGCTTCTTCAGTTGATTGAGGGAACCAACAAACTTCTTTCCTTCTTTCCACTCTCTGCCTGAGTGCCACTGCTTCTGCCTCTGCTTCTGCCTCTGCTTCTGGATCTGTCTCTGTGTCTGTCTCTGTGTCTGTGTCTGTCTCTGTGTCTGTCTCTGTTTCTGTCTCTATCTGTCTCCCTTATTACATGTATGCATATCTTTCTCTCTCTGTCTCACAATGTCACCATCAGATTCTGTCTGTCTCTGTCTCCCTCTGTATATACACCTATGTACCTCTCTCGTCATTTTACATCTGTCTATTTCAATCTGTCTCTGTCGATCTGTCACTGCCTGTCTGTTTGTGTTTGTCCCTTTCTGTTTGTGTCTTCCTCTGTCTGTCAGTGTTTGTCTGTATCTGTCTGCGTCTGTCTGTGTCTGTCTTTGTCTGTCTTTGTCTGTCTTTGTCTGTCTCTGTCTGTCTCTGTCTGTCTCTTTATCTCTGTCTGCCAATTTAGACGAATTTCCTTCAAGACACCTCGCTACATCAAACACACTGCAGCAGCAGAATAGACCGTGGCATTTGCGATGACGGTTCTCAATTCTTATAATCGGCTTTTCTTAGCTAGATGCGGCAGGACTTTTAATCCGACGTTCGTAATAAGACAGATCCAGAGTTAATGATATCCGTCGATTGTCAGCTAACGAACACAACTCTTTTACCCTCACTCACTGCCTCAATCCCTCCTTTCGTCCCTTCCTCCCCCTCCTTTCCTCCCTCACTCTCTGTCTGTCTCTGTCTCTGTCTCTGTCTCTGTCTCTGTGTCTCTGTCTGTGCGTCTTCCTGCTCACCTCCACATGTGTTATAGGTCACCAAACAATTTAGGGTGGTCCTGAAAACTAAAAATTGTTATTTTCCTGATGGTACCATCCTCATCTGTTACCTTGCCTTAGAAATGAATAAGAGAATTTTTTCAAATTTATTCATTGATGTTTAGAGGTCGCTCTATGCTCACAACTTTTCTCTATTTGCGAAAATATTGCTATTAATAATGGCGAAAAAGTAACAAATCAGCATATCAAACAAACGTCACAGACTATATAAAATAAATTAAAAAACTGAACAACGTGGAGTTTTTGTGGACTCTAAGAGACTGAGTGATGAGCAGACCTATTAAATATTGACATAGAATTAATAGAAGTAATAGAAAGTTAGGCCTACTGCAAAGGCTTCAATTTAGCAAACAATAGCTGTGCCATGATTTTAGAGAGTTTTTGACTGCTGGAGTCCCAGGAGTAGCACAGACTTCTTTGCATGCGGGAACTGAGCTCGGTGTTTGATGCAGTAGGCTAGTATCGAAGCACATTGCTTTGACTCTGTCTGCCAACCCCCAATCCTTCAACACACTCACAACAGCTTCACTGGTTCCTTCGCATGTGCCACGATTTAACTTTGGCACTCCAAGTAACTGGTCCACTTCATATCCCGAGACCAGTATTGGCAATCTATCAACCGACTCCGTTCCAGTAATGTCAGGAAGAATTTTTCCATCCCAATGTACAGTTAGAGGTACTGGTACACCTCGCTGACTGAATCCGAGTTTAATGCTGCCATTGATCTGACGCCGATTTGCAATCCTGGCTCTGCGAATTGAGGTTCGACTGATTGCAAGCACCGCAACATCATGCCCCAGGCTTTGTGCCGTCGCTGCAAGTAAATATGTAGCATCTCGGTCACTCACATTTTTGCGGTCGAGAGCTGACGCTAACTCCGGTGAAATCATGTTTAAAGGTTTTTGCCTCTTTATGGTATTGGAATGTTTTTGCCTCTTTATGGTATTTGAAACATCATATTCAGCGTCATCATCATCAGAGGAAGAGGAGCAAGAGGAGACGATACTGCCTGTCTCTGTATCTAACAGGTGCACTGAATATGACGTGGCATTGTCACACCTTTTCTTGCGCTCTTTCTCCAGGTGATGCAGTTTGTGTTCTGCCATCTTCCTTCTCTTCCTACGTTCTTCTTTGCCAGCCAGTATTTTGTCCACTCCTGCCATGTATCCCTTCCTATCTGTACGCTGATCAGTTAAGAATGAGCGATCTTCTGGGATTTTAATGAGAATCATGGCATTTGCATGCGCTATGTCAAACAGTTTATCAGTGTCCACCTGAAAATTAGTTTCATTTGTCATTTGAGCAGTGGTAACTCGTTTTGAGTTCTTCTTCAGTTTGATCCATGTGTCAAACACTTGCTCCAGTTTCTCAATAGCATTTCTCTCTATGGTCGTTGGGATGCTAGCCATATTCCACAAGTTTAGCACTTCCCGGACAGCACACCTTGCACTTTCTCTAACCGTCTTTTTAAAGACCTTATGCTGGTAAAAGAAAACCGACAAAACCTGGCGCGTTGTTGGAAGTTTCATCCCTGGTAGCTTGTCATAAACGTGGCCAACGAGCCATACTTCAGATGCGTTCCGCATCTGAATTATTGCTGATTTGCTTGCACTAAGTGTACTTGCCACTGAAATTAAGTAACAATAGAGTCAATGTCACTATGATAATAAACAATAGCGTTAAAGCCAAGTATTTCAAATTGGATAAAACTTTGACGTCATTTAGCAACAAAATTACAAATAAATCATTTCCTATTTCTTTTTTAATTAAAAATCTACTATTCTACAAATTAATTTAGAAATAATTAATTATGGTTGTTAACTTTTGATACTTACTTTGAAGCAATCGCAGGTGTGCATTAATTTGAGAATATTTACCGCCTATTCAATGATTTGTCGTATGTTTAAAATTTAAAAACAAACTGTCATTTTGCAACAGGAAGTGACGTCATAAAACGAATGAAATAAGTAAGTAGATTAAATTAAAATACAAGTAGATAAATTAAATAAAATCGCAAGTAAGTAACTTGAAATGAATTATTAAAAAGACTAGAAAATTTTGCAAATTCTTGAAAAGTTGACAGTAATTGACCTTGTAGAGCGACCTCTATAGTTAACGCAATTTCAATAAAATTTGGCAGGAATCATTGTTACATGAAGCATAACAGAAAAAAATGGTACCATAATGCATCGGGTAAATTTTATTTTTTTACATGGATTTGAGGACCACACTACCAAACATATCCCCTCTGCGTAGTACAAACACCTTGGCATTCATCTACTGTAACAGACAGGCAGATATGCAGACACACACACAGACAGACATACAGACAGACACACAGTCACACAGACACACAGGAAGACAGGCAGACAGACAGACATGCAGACACACAAACACACAGACAAACAGACAGGCAGACATACACACTGCAGACACACAGACACACAGACAGACAGACAGGCGCCGTGCATCAAGTGGGATTGTATTTCTTTCCAACTTGTCGTCTTTCTGAACCCTCCTTGGGTTACCTTACCCGTCGCCATATGGAGACTTGTCGTCATTCTTTGCTTCGTTAATTGACAGGTCCAGGTTTAGTGATCGGAGGATCAGCTCAGTCCCATCTCCCCCATCTCTGAAAGTCAACGCCGGCTTAAGAAGCGACACGACACGTCATCCGTGTAGTCGATGATGATAATAATGACTGTGCTGTGCTGCCCCACGCTCCCCCTCCATGTGTCTCAAAGAAGGTGACTGGGGTACAGTGGTGGAAATGCCTTCGACTTTCTTTTTGATGCGTCATTGTATATTATGGAAAGATATAATAATTATTATAGGATGTGGAATGTGTGCTCGAATTACAAAACAGAGCGGAGAGATTGATTGACAGACAGACACACATACAGACACACATAGAGTCACAGACACACACACACACACAGACACACAGACACACACATACAGATACAGACAGATTCATTATAGAGACTTCTGTTGCTGTTGGATTGTCGGTGTAGTATGACGGCGAGTTTCTAACTCTTGCAGTAACTGTTGTTCGTTGTACTGAGCTTAGATTTTTGTTCGCTATAATGTGGTACATGCGAAGCAGAATCGCAATACTCACCCCGCTCAAAGTAGTGCCGCACTAAGACTAACGATCAACCAGTGTTTAATCTAGTCCCCCTGCTTTGTGGGGTGAATTTATTTTTCTGATGGGGTGGCCGTTTTGGCCGGACGACAACCGCTTATCCAGATTCCAGACGTCCAACGTCGACATCATTTGGTCGGACTTTTCTGACCACCTTTTTCACTTTTTTTAGTCTTTCACCAAAATTTTCTTTAAAAAAACATGCATGTTAGGCCCTACTTCCCAAAAAGCTGATGACCTTTTTATATTTATTTCGTCAAAATTTCAGAGAATAATGCGGTCAATTCTGTAAACTGGGCCTATATGGCACACTGCAAATCCTGCAGCCGGAGTGTTGCAGGCTCGAATCCACCTAAAACCGCCGCAGAGGGACCTTAGGGAAGTCCTTCACTCGCAATTGCTCGGGCGCTTCGGCGTGAAACTCCGATGCAGTGTCCGCGCTGTAGTCGGGAACGCCCCTGAGTAGAAGCTTGAATGGGCGATATAGAAATGGAGAAACAAATCAAACACTTGCGTCAAATTGTGTTCTAAAATACGAATCAGTAGGTAACGATATAACATTCACTCGATGATATACTGATCTTATATTACTTTCGTTCGCTATGATTGTGTCGCATGAGGATTGAGGAGCAGAAACTCGGAGTGCTTTTCTGCCAGAGCAAGGATATTACATGCATCGCCTAATTCACCTACTGTAACAATTTTACATTCACTAGATGGCGATAGCTGCAAATGTGATATATACTCCCAGTTGACGCCGTACAAGCACCCGTGAAACAGCTACGATACCTGTGACTGTTGCGACAATTTATTTGTTTGTATGTATGTACAGGGTGGCTCAAAAAAAAAATACCCCACCGGAAAAAATGCAATATCTTCGCAACCCACTGATATTTTTCTACGAAAATTTCCCAATTTGTAGGGGAATGAATTTCCAACAATCCCTGAAAGATTCACTTTAAAATTTTTATGTTTGCAAAAGTTACAGCTGTTTAAACTTTCAATTCCGTTTTTTCGAATTTCCGCGGAAAAATTAACGTCATTTGTTGATTTCCATGTCAAATAATATCACCTTTCACTACCACCTCAGAAATCCGTTTTACAGTTTATCGTAAAGTATGATGGTAGTGTACATTCCCTGCTTTAATACGAGCTCGAATTCTTTTTGTGAAACTCGGTATGGGCTTGTTGATCGACTCCTCCGGCAACTGATCCCACATTAGGAGCAAGACTTCTTTCAGCTAGCCAATGTTCTCGAACTTGGGATGAAATGTCTTGCATCGTTCCAGCATAGCTTCCCAGTCGTATTAAACAAAAGGGTTAAGGTCTGGCGAGTTTGATGGTCATTCACCTGTGCCAATATATTTACCGCAGTTGATGGCAATAAGATAGCATCATCATAATCAACCCTGCCGTGCGAGCAAGCAGGCGCACCATCCTGCTGGAAAATAAAACCAAATGTTAGAACATGCCTTCAGTGTTCAATGAGTCTGGGTAACAGAGTTCAACGGTAAGTTTGACATTTAGCCAACTGAATGGGATAAAGTGCAGTCTTTCCTTGCAGCCGTAACACACGCCAGCAGATTTGACGCCGAAACTATGATGTGCTTTGCAAACTTTACCTTTGCGACTACCAAGCGAATTTCGTGAACATCGCGCTTTTTTCCGTCAGACCAAACGACCACTGTCTTTCTGTCTCTCTTTCGACATCTGACTTTTGCTACATAATCACGTCTACAGATAGCCTTCAATGTGCTCAGGCTCTACTTTTCACTGGGTATTTTGCTATGATCTTGCAATACCCCAGCCTCTGATCACGCAACGCCCGAGTTCCCACTTTATCATCTGCAGAAACTTTGCCCATGACGTTCAGTACGGATTCACAAATTGAGACCTTAATATATAAAATATCACCTAATAGTCCTAATACTATACCAGATTGCTTCATAAACAGCTTATTTACAGCTCTTAGTGAGATCATAAGACATCATCATCACTTTATGTGTTGAAATTTGCAAAAAAATCTTAAAGAAATCACAGGTATTGGAAAGTGATTCTGCGAAAATTCGAAAAAATGAAAAACGGTTTTTGCACAGCTGTAACTTCTGAAGTGATGCAGATTCATTATTGAGATTTTCAGGGATTGTTGCAAATTCTCTCCTCTACAAATCCTGTTATTTTCATAGAATAAGCTCGATTGGTTGCGGAGATATTGCATTTTTGCTGGTGGGGTATTTTTTTTTGAGCCACCCTGTATGTGCACTTGTTATAAAGAGGCGCTCCCGACTGCAGGTCTCATGAAGTTTTTGATCAATGGAGCATGCAAAGGTGAAAGTAGGATAGGGTCTATGACTAAAACCAGATGATCATTGTAACATTGGCTTGGAAAAATGGTAGGCCTACATGTATATAAGGAGGTTGGTGGATTAAACGACTAAAAAAGTCATCCGTTTTTTAGGCCAAAGAGTAACCAAAAATTTTCCGACCCAAAGTCTAAAATTTTGCCCCCCCCCTTCGAAACGTTCTGTATCCGTCACTGACTACAGAGGGATCATTCCGGAACCTCTTATTCAAGATCCGCACCTGAACCACGAGATTCATCACTCCAACGAGAACCACGTTTGCCTATGCTATGCTTGTGAAATACGGTGTGTGGGAAAATAAAGAAGACGAAAAACATCCCCCACAGGATCCGATTTATAATCATCATCATCACAACAACATTCTCGATCGCCAACAAGTCACAGAGACAGACAGATAAAGCAGATATTTACAAATCTCTCAATTTACAGCACAGCCACTCTTGACGGCTGACCTCCATTTATATTAAGTTCTCCTCTATTAGCCCTTCGACCTCTATTAGCCCTTCACATTTGACCTCTATACAGCGCAATGCATCATTTCGACCCGCGCATGCGCAGTGCGCACTCGCGCTCGTCACAAAACTGCCTTGCTCGGAATATAATTAGGCCTATACTTGCGTTCGCCGCAGTGTAGGCTATTTAATCTTACTATTCATTCTTAAAATTCTGCTCCATAATAGAAGCAGGCCTAACTAATGTTGTTAGGACACTTTCCGATTCAGACCATGCAAACAATAATAAGTCTGATTCATAACGTAGTCTGCAGTTACGCTTGAAAGCATTTACGATGTCTTGACGTCTGACGCACATGTCCTGCTTACATCTCTGGCTTTTTAACCAAGTTGGAGAAGCTGGGTCAGTTACAACCTCAACAGTGGCACAATTGGTTATTTATCAAGTCATGAAAATGCAGTGATAGGGCCTATAGCAACGAACGACCAGTTCAAATTGGTTATAAACAGTGTAAGAATTGTGGAAAAATAAATGGTGGGGTTGGACCATTATCCACTTGGAATTGGAGTGTGAAAAACAGATTTTGCTATGGGGCTCTGAGAAAGACTGGTGGGTTGAAAAACCCAACCCGCCGGCAATTCTCATCCATGGTTATAAGAAGAACCGTCATATTACAACCAATTACAGTCATCCGCTGGTCGCAGTCGCATATAGTTAGTCACTTCCTCAAGCTTTGAAACCGGTTTAAATACCGGAATCATAATCGTAATCGTAATATCTAAATTTCTAAAGTGCAGCTCAAAAGTCAAGACTAGTGCACAACTGCAGCTTATTAACTATTCATCATTATAAACTGCGCAAGAATTACTGCAGCCCTTCGGGGGAATGAAATGCTTTGCCAGCATTTCTACGGGGTCGACACGGAGGCCATATTATGCGAATATCTGCCCCCCCCCCCTATGTCGGCGCCAGCTCAGTCACTGTTCGTACTCCGACAGTGCCAATCCCAAGTTCTGATGAAAGAGGAGGGCGGCCCTAAAAAATTTCTTGTCACACATTGTCATATAACTGGGAGTACTACCATATCGGCGCTATATGCGCAATGCTGGTATACGGTAGAGGAAGGGCCATGGTATTGGCTCCAATGTCCTTTGAACCTTTGGATTGGATCGAGATTCCCAATGTCCTTTGAACCTTTGGATTTGATCCTTGAGGTCCCCAATGTCCTTTGAACATTTGGATTGGATCGAGATTCCCAATGTCCTTTGAACCTTGAGATTTGATCGAGGTCCCCAATGTCCTTTGAACCTTGAGATTTGATCTAGGTCCCCAATGTTCTTTCCGTGACAGCTGATTAACTAAGACGAGTCAGAGGAATGGCTAGTGATCCCACGGGCAGTAAGTCGTAGCCTGTAGGCGGGGCTTGTAAGCCTTGTAGCCAATGAGAGGAGGCGTGGCTGATGTCACGAGGGGTGGTGGGCTAGAACCAAACCTCACCACACTACTGATCAGTTTCGCAAAGGCACGAACCGAACGTTCCTCGGGTCGTCGGCCAACTCCGGAAAGTCCAAGACACTTCGGACGTACTCGGCTCTCTGCCCGGCCACGCTGCCCTTGCTCAGCAGCTCCTCCCTCTCCATCTTCGTCCACGAGTTGATCGACAGCTTCCCGCTCTGCACGAGCTCCCTCTCTATGACCCACGCCCCCTCGGTGGCCCGCAGCCACGCCCGGTGCAAGACCCTCTCCCTCTCCTGCGCTACCGTCGTACCATATCGGAGGTTGACGGCCGTGTGGTTCCTCTGAAGGTGGATATCGACAAACCTGACGACGTTCGGCTGGTCGTGGTGGGTGTGGATCGACACGGTCAACCCGGAGATCGTGCTCTCACGCTGCAGCGATAGCTCCTTGATGTCCTCGGTGGCCTGCTCGAGCTGCCGCTTCACAAAGTAGTGCATGTCCCGACCGTGCACGGTAAAGCGGAGGGATACAGCGTCGGAGTTGTTGAGCAGCGTCGTCGCTAGGAGCGCCAGTTTCTCGTTGGCCGACTCGACAACGTTCACGGAAACCTTCCCGTCTCGATTGGAGAGGATGACTCCCCGACCGAAGACCTGTGGTAGAACGGAAAGCGATTGGCAACCGTCTTGGCATTCCTTGGTGTCGTCCGTGGCGACTATCTGGGATTGGGGAACGGCGGAGAGGCGTCGGAATCGTTCCAGGGTCCTGGAGAAGGTGCAGTCGAATGCGGTCATGACGGGTATCATCCGTCTGCCGAAGGGAAAGCCGACGGTCGTTGATTGTAGGGATTGAGGGGCGGCGTCGCCAGAGGGGGACGTCAGGTCAGGAAGGAGGCTGGCCACGTCATAGCCGAGCTCGTTCAGCCAAGTCATAGAACCTGTGCAGAAGAAAGAATGTTTAGAAACAGATAGATAGACGGACAGACAGATACAGACAGACAGACACAATTCTGTAATCGGTGTTCTCAATTCAGATGTCAATGCGCTAATCCTGAAAAGACGTATGTACGCTCTACCGTCTGTCTTCTAATCTCCTCTAAGCAGAAGCGATAAGGTAACTCATAGGTGGCGAGTAGCCTATATATCGTATAGCCAATATGAGGTGGGGCTGATGATGTGTCCCAGAATCAGTAGTCTATACACTACAGCGATAATGAAGAGGTCACAGTGACTTAATTTGTTTCGAACTCAATCATATTAAGTATACCTACGCTCTCAGCGTTAAAGTTCTAAAAGTCGGGAGAGTCAGTTTGAACAAGATGGTTCAACACTAAATGTCTGTCACTCAATAAAATATCAAAATGAAATAGGCAAAAAATAAAAATCAATTGATGCCAATTAAGCGTCTAACCTGTTTGGATGCTATCCTCCTTCTCCGGTTTCTGCTTCCACAGGAAAACGTTCCTGTAAAGATTGGATATTTCCGGAAAGTCCGCAATGCGTCCAACGGAATCGATGAAGCCATCGTAACTTGGAACTGCCCAGCGTCCGATCTGCGGATCGTATATCCGGCTTCCAAGGAACAGCAGCCGGGTGACCCTATCCGCAATGGCGCACTTAAAACCCAGATGGAATGGAAAATGCGGGGCGGAGTCGGTTATCTCACTCCCAAGAGGGTCGTACTCGATCTGCTTTACGACACTCCCGACGCTGTTCAGTATCACAACCGGGGAGTTGTTTGGATCGAGTGCGATGTAAAAATAGTCGCTGTCCGACTTCATTGCGAATAATCTCCCACTGTTATCGTAGAAGAATTCGGTGACGCGTTTCAACTGCTGGTCGTACACGTGCGTCACGTGATCTGGACACGTGACGTCGCCATAGAAGAACTGCACCAAGTGTCCGGTCAGGAAGTCCTTACGTCCGACGAGCTGATGTCGTGCGTCGTAGAGATACCGAATGTCGTAGCGGCCTGGTTCGGACGCTCTTAGAAGACGCCCGAAGGAATCGTACTCGTAAGTCTCCCGGTTGTGCTGGGCAAGGAATCCGTCCTGGTCGTAAACATACGACTCCTGCCCACTGCTCTCGACCTGGTCCCTCTGGTTGATGATGATGCTACGCGTGTTGCCGTAGTAACCCATCTTCACGATGTTATTATTAGCGTCCATTTCGTACTTCCACGTCGACTGCCCGCTCACGAGTACTTCGATTACGTTCCCGTCTATATCGTACAAATACTCGTACGCTTTAAGGTCACTGGACCCTACCTTGCGTCGCCACTGATGGATGCGGTTGAGTGGGTCGTACTTCACCTCAAGCGTGAAGACGACGTAGGTGTTGAAGCGGTACCAGACGTCAGTGAGTCGATTGTATCGGTCGAATTCTCGCGTGATCTCAACATTCGAGTCTCGTACGACCTCGCGATGTATGCGAGGATACTCAAAGACGAAGGATTGGAGCCGGACGAGCCGCCCAGTCTCCTCACTGTAGTTGTACTGCACCGCTTTCAACGACTTCCCCGCGAGGGTTAATTCTCTGAGGGCGAGACGCGAATGCAGATCGTAGGCGTATCGAAAACTCGCGTTGACGAGGTTCTGACTGGATCGGTTGAAGGTCACGGAGTACCCCAAGGTCACGGCGTTGCTGGACTGGTACACCATCCGGCAATGGTACCCGGTCCCCGAGAGGTCTGAAACGCTGGCGCTCCTTAGCGATCGCCTCGCGTCCGGGCTGTAGTCGTATTCAGCGTTCGACCAATCGGCGAAAACCGTCACGTGATTACCGTCGATGCTATGGTAATAGGTTGCCCGGCGATGGTTGCTAGGATACTGGAATTGGAGTAGCTGACCGGCGGCGTTGTAATCTCTGAGGTACATTCCGTGAGAGCCCGGAGGTCGGTAGAGCTGGCGGGTGAACCCCAAAGAGATGAGACTGTGGAAGTAATGTTTCGAGAGGTTAGGCATTGTGATTGCACGAAGATTGCCAAAGTCATCGTAGTGGAGTTGATACTGCTTGCCACTCGGCAAGATGACGTCGGTGGCCTGTGCAAGAAAATGGAATTTCAAGTCGTTACTGTAAACTTCAAGTTTCTAAAGCACGACTCTAAAGCTGAGCATAGGGCACCAATTTATTCACGAGCGCTACGTCATGCCAGACGGGGTTGTAAAGAAATTTCAAAGGAAGATCTGATTCAGGCTGTCAGAGAAACAAGAGAGTTGACAGGCAGTGAGTCAGTGAGTCAATTAATTTATCAATCAATCAGTCAACCAACCAACTAATCAATCAATGAATCAATTAATCAATCAGTCAGTCAGTCCCAGTCAGCCGACCGACCGACCGACCGATAGATCAATAAATCAACCAATCAATCAATCCATAAATCAACAAGTCAATATATATGTCACAAGTCTTTTCCCTCTTCTTCTCTACGTGTGACCTTCAGTCTCTTCGGAAGCTTCTTCGTATAAGTTCGTGGTAGCGTAGGCCTATCCCTAGATAACTGTTTCATTAGCTAAATGGCTAGGTTAAAGAATCTACAGTCTTTCACTGTTTTGTTAACCAACAACGACGACGTGTTTAACTCTTCTTATTATACTCCAAAATCCGATATAAAGTAAAACGATCAGCAACAACACAACAATGACTACACTTGCGTTATCATAACAACTACACGACTACTACCTTCATCAGTCTACTCTATCGCAACTCAACAACAACTATTACAGCCTATCTCAACGGCTCTCAACACACAACTCTCCTTCTTCACTTTCACTCCCTTCTTGTACAATTAACGTACGCTCGTCTAGACGTCACGTGCTGTCCAGACAATCACCTGTCCAGACGCCGCGCGGCAATTTTCACCTGGCCTACTTACGTCGCTGTACGACAATCGGCGTGCACTGATTAAATTAGCTGACATTACCTCCTTCCTTTCTTTTGAAGAGAGCTAATTAATCTTAAAAATTAGCGAACGTATAATGCTTAAACTAAATACAAACAATTCTTATACTAAATGCAATCACAAAATACCTTATACTACAATCTCGATAAGCAGTCTGCTACTACATTCAACTTTCCTTTCTTATAGTTCAACAGAATGTCAAAATTTTGCAATGATAAAGACCATCTGACTAACTTAGCAGACTTCGACATTGACTCAGTCAAATAAACTAAAGGATTATGATCAGTGAACACATTAATCTTGGAACCAATAATGATTTCTTTCAATTTGTTTAAAGCCCATATGATTGCATAGGCTTCCTTCTCAATCGTCGCCCATCTCCTCTGGGTATCTGTCAGCTTCTGGCTGATAAATGAAACGGGACGTTCTATCCCCTCATCGTCCACTTGTGACAGCACAGCCCCCACAGCAAAATCACTGCTATCACAGTACAAATTAAATGGTTTGCCAACCTCGAACATGTACAGAATAACATTCGATAAAACAATTTCTTTAAGAGAATCAAAAGATTTCTGGTGGTCCTGAGTCCAAATAATGTTCTCAGGTGTCTGCTTGCTAGTTAAATCTGTCAATGGTTTAGCAATCTCAGCAAAATTACAAATAAATTGTCTGTAGAAACCAAAGAATCCTAACATTTGCTTCACTTGCTTCTTCGTTTCAGGGTTTTTTAAATTAATCAAACTGTCAATCCTATCTGGATTCATCATCTTCTTCCCTGAACCAAACACACATTTCTTCAAGTTCAAAGTTACATTATGCAGTCTTATTTGTTTCAAAAACAATTCTAAATGTTTCAAATGAATGTTCCAATCATCAGAATGGACTGCAATGTCATCAACATAGGGTTCAGTAAATGCATCAATCGGTTGCAAAATCATGTTTATGGCTTTTACAAAAGTCCGTCCAGAGTTAATCATTCCAAAAGGGACACGTGTAAATTCGTACAGTCCATTATGGGTAACGAATGCGGTTTTCCATTGGTCGGATTTCTTCACCGGACAAGTCCAGTAAGCACTGCGACAGTCCAAGACGGAAATAAACTTGGATTTCCCGACTTTGCTCAGCACATCGTTGACGATCGGCATGGGGTATCGACAATTTTCAGTATATGAATTCACGTACCTGTAGTCGCACGCGAGTCTCAAGGATCCGTCCTTCTTCTTGACGATGACCAGCGGACTTGCCATTCTGCTCGACGATGGCTGAATGATGTTTGCTTTCAGCATCTCTTGTATTTGTTTGTCCACTTCTGCGCGGTATATCAACGGTATTCGATAAGCCGTGAACTCCTTCTCTCGAAAGTCTGGTCTCAGCACCACTTCGTGTTCTACCAATGTACATAATCCAGGTTTGTCCGAAAATCTGTCTGCATATCGGTTCAGTACATCCAGTAGCTGTTTCTGTTGCTCGCTCGTAAGATGTCCGATCTGTTCATAGTCCAATTGCAGCGATTTCTGTGTCGTCTCTGCATGGTCTTCTTTCAATGGTAGCTCTACCACTGATCCGAATTCGTCGTCCTCTTCCACGATGAGACCACACGATAATGTTCTTGCGATGAACTTCCTCATTTTGTTGGCATGGACGATTCGTCGGCCGTTTTCATTCATGTCCACCAGATACGAATACTTGGATCTTCTTTGTAGCACTGTACATGGACCATGCCATCGTGAGATCAATTTATTGGTTGACGTTGGATACAGGACGATGACGTTTTCTCCTGGTTCGAATTCTTTATCCTTGGCCCTCTTGTTGTATTGACTGGCGTATTGTTTTTGCTTTTCCTCTGCACAATTCTCAGCAAATATCAAAGCTTTCTCCATGTCTGCTCTTAAGTTCTTCAGGTACTTTGCTGGTTGTACTCCAATGTTTGGCGGTAGATTTATTTCTTTGGTCCAGCTTTCCTTTAAGATAGTTAATGGTCCTCTTGGCATTTTCCCATACACCAGCAGATATGGTGCCACTCCTGTCGTTGCGTTAGGAACTTCTCTCAATGCCCATACGGTAAACGGAATGATTTTATGCCACTGTCTTGGATTTTCCACAATGACATGATGTACCATTTTCTTGAACGTCTGGTTCCATCTCTCGACTAATCCGGCTGCCTCTGGATGCCCCGGTGAATCGAATCGTGGACAGCATCCCATCAATTTCAAAAATTCTCTTGTAAGACTGGCTGTAAAATTCGTGCCTCTGTCGCTGGTGATCACAGACGGCACCCCCACGTCAATGAAAAGCTTCATCAAAGCTTCGCACACAGCCTTAGCAGTCAATGACTTCAGCAAGAAGATTGTCGGCCATCTTGTACATGAATCCACTATGCACAAGCAATACTTATGCCCAGCTGCTGACTTCGGTTCTATTGGGCCTACCACGTCCATAGTCATCCGTCGGAATGGAACATCTTCCCTTGGAATTGGTGTAATCGGCACTCGATCCATCACCAAACTTCGTGCCTTCAGCTGACACTTCTCACAGGACTTACAAAATTTCACCACGTCTCGACGCATCTTTGGCCAGACAAAGGACAACTTGATTCTCTCTCGTGTCTTCTCTTCTCCCAAGTGTCCGCCAAATACTGACTCGTGAGCTAATTCCATTACTTGAATTCTTCTCTCTTTCGGTAACACCAACTGATACACAAGCTGATCCAGCATTTGATGCTTCTTATACAGCAATCCATTCACCACGCTAAACTCTGATCCTTGGTCTTCAGCGATCCTCCACCACGATTTCAGTGACTCGTCATTTCTCTGCTGCTCCTCGAATTTCTTCGCATCTTCCAGCTGTCTTTCATCGTTCGAATTCTCTGTGAACAAGTCCCTCATACTTGTCTCCAGTTCAGCGTCGCTTCCGGAATCTTCACTATCATTTCGTTCACATGCAGCCATCTCTTCTTCAGTTTCATTGTTCTCAGATGTTGTTCTTTCGTCATCTTGGATGCTGAGTTCATCTTCGCTTTCCGTGTCATCTTCTTGCGAACTTTCGTTTATCGTTTCATCTTCTCCGTCTTCGACTTCTGCTCTCCGACTTTGTGCTCTTGTAGTCACATTCGCTTGTAGCTCTCCTTGCAATATACTGATTGGTGGAACCTCTTTCAGTTCTGCAATTATCTCTGGATGTAGCAGGAACTTTTCTGGATTTTCTTTACACAGTTCTGCTGAAATGCTGGCACACACTAAAGTTAAATATGGCGCGATATTTATTGTCCTGTCCTCTGTAGCTGCTCCTTCGTTACGACCGCTCATCCGCACTTCGATTTTCACCAACTTAGCTGGAATCGGCTCTCCAGCTACACATTGCAAATGAACTCTGCCGATTTCTTCTACTGTCGTTCCTTTCAGTAGTTCCTCGTTGATTACTGGTATCTCGGTCCCCGAGTCAATCAACGCCTCGACTTGCACAGGCTGCCCATCAGTCCCACGTATCTCCACATTTACATGCTGCAACGATATCTTCTTTATGCGTTGACACTCCTCTTTACTTTTTGTTTCTCGACAACTTTCTGCAATGGAAGTAGTCTTTATCGCTTCTTTCAGTATGGTGAACTGCGGCGTACACTTCATCACTGACTTTACTTCTGTTTCTTGGTTGCATTGTTCTTCCCAACCAGGAGGTGCATTTATCACTTGTATCTGGTTTACTCGAAGATTTTCTGCACTTCTGCTAAAGTTCTTCCTCAGATTTGCCGCTCCTGGTGCTTGGCAATGTTTTATTAGGTGTTTATCAGAATTGCAATTGTGGCAACGCTTCTTGATAAAACTTCTTTGCTCCTTGTTCTCCCACTTGTTGTACGGCGTGTAAGATGCATTACTTTCTGTTGGGCGTCCCAGCGGCGGAGTTCGATTGTAGGCTTGTCTGTCCCACGTTGACTGTTGTTTATCTTGCGACCACTGCTTTCCAGAATAATCATCTTTCTTTGCATCATTACTCTTGGCTTGGCTTCCGGTGTCTTTGCTATCCTTGTTCCACTTGGGTTGCTTTGGACTATTGTCCCATGCTTCAAATTTCGGTTTGTCTTGGAACATCACACCAATCCGATTGTTTACATGTATATCTGCGAGATCTGCAACATTACTAGCTTCCAAGCATTCTGTGCCCTCTTTTGCTAAGACAAACTGCAGTGGACCTGGTGGTAAACATTCTTTCAGCTTATCCGCCACTAACAAATCAAACAGCTTCTCGTAGTCTTTGTCCACTCGTCTACTTCTGACATAATAATTCAACAGGTTCTTCAGCCTAGCCGTGAACATCGTATACGTTTCTTCGGCTGTCTTCTTGGCATCTGCAAACCTTGACCTGTACTCACGAGCTGTTAACTTGAATTCCTTCAACAAGTGCTCTTTCACTGCATCGTATTTATCTAAATTCTCAAATGATAATCGATTCAATACCGTTCGTGCTCTCGGGGTCATCAATGGCAACAACAATTTCACCCAGTACTGCTTTTCCACAGCGAAGCTATTGAATGCATTCTCCACGGTCTCAAAATATAATGGCACTTCCATCATATCATACGGCATCTTAGGCAATACATGCTTCATGGCATCACCAATCTTCTTAATCTTGGACACCATTGTCTCACTTTCTCTGAGCCTAATCTGTTCTGACACTTCTCGGCTCTTACGATCATCTTCGTCTCTCTTCTTCAGTCGATCTTGATCTTCGATTCTCCGCAGTTCTTCCTGTTCTATCTTCTGTTGTAATAGTTTTACTGCTTTCTGCGTTCTTCTTTTTCAATGGCCATTTCTTTAAGTTGAGCCTCCTTGATAGCAAGTTTCTTTTGTTCTAACTGCATCTGCTCTTCTCTTTCTCTTTCTGCTTTTTCCAAATTGTCTTTTCCGGCTTGAAATTCTTCCTGACGAATTTCTTCTGCTCTCTCCAGTTCTTGTAAACGCATCTTTTCTTTTTCTTCCTCGCGAGCCTTTTTGTCCTCAATCTGCTGCTTTCGTATTTCTTCATCGCTTTTTCTTGCTTTTTCGTACTCTATCATTAACCCCGTCCGTCTCCGTTCTGATTCATCACGATCGAGTCTCATTTGTTCTAGTTGTATCTGGAACTGCTGCCTCTGCATGTCTATCTCTTGTTGTCGCAATTCTTTCTCTTCTTGCTTACGTTCTTTCTCCTCTTGTCTGCGCTGCTCTTCTTTCTCTTTTTCTTCTTGTTTACGCTCTTTCTCCTCTTGTCTGCGCTGCTCTTCTTTCTCTTTTTCTTCTTGTTTACGCTCTTTCTCCTCTTGTCTGCGCTGCTCTTCTTTCTGCTTCTCTTCTTGTTTACGCTGCTCCTCTTTCATTATCATGAATTGCAGCAACGCCTCCATAGACATCGGTGCCTCAGGCTTCTCCACTGGCTTCTCCGCAGCGCCTCCGACAGCACCTTCTTCTTCTTCTTCTTCTTTCTTAGCCCAAACCTCGGCTAAATTTCTCATCAATTCTTCCCTCGACATCTGTTCAACTTCTTCTGCGTCTACGCCTGCTTCAATTAATAATTTTACTAGTCTCTCCGAAGACATCTTCTTAATAGCCGCTTGCTTTTGCTCCGTAAGTTTCTCCATCTTACTTCTTTACTTTACAGATGCTCGATAAAATAGTAGGCTACTCTTCAAATGTTTGCAATTGACTGACTTCAATTCTTTAAGCAAACTTCAATAGACAAGCAAGTTTTTCTACCTTGTAGTCGTTGTGTTGTCGTTTCTCACTGACGTACGGATGCTCGATGTATCGTTGCTTCTCCCGTGTGCTCGGCTCCTCGATAAATTCACAGCGTCCGTTCCTCCACAACGTCTGTTGATTGGATAGAATCCCTCCGTTCGTAACTACGATCGTTCCCCTGCAACTTGGATCGTTATCCTGCAACTTGGATCGTTATCCTGCAACTTGGATCGTTATCCTGCAACTTGGATCGTTATCTCACCGCAACGACACCAAATGTCACAAGTCTTTTCCCTCTTCTTCTCTACGTGTGACCTTCAGTCTCTTCGGAAGCTTCTTCGTATAAGTTCGTGGTAGCGTAGGCCTATCCCTAGATAACTGTTTCATTAGCTAAATGGCTAGGTTAAAGAATCTACAGTCTTTCACTGTTTTGTTAACCAACAACGACGACGTGTTTAACTCTTCTTATTATACTCCAAAATCCGATATAAAGTAAAACGATCAGCAACAACACAACAATGACTACACTTGCGTTATCATAACAACTACACGACTACTACCTTCATCAGTCTACTCTATCGCAACTCAACAACAACTATTACAGCCTATCTCAACGGCTCTCAACACACAACTCTCCTTCTTCACTTTCACTCCCTTCTTGTACAATTAACGTACGCTCGTCTAGACGTCACGTGCTGTCCAGACAATCACCTGTCCAGACGCCGCGCGGCAATTTGCACCTGGCCTACTTACGTCGCTGTACGACAATCGGCGTGCACTGATTAAATTAGCTGACAATATATATATCGAAAATCGATATAGCCCACCCCTATAAACAGCTTCCGGGCGAAAGCGAAAATGCCATCCAAACAATCGCATGTGATGTTTCAACCAATCACAGTTCCCCAACCCAGTGAGTCACAAGCGCCGTATATACCTTATTCCCAATTCTCACTTATTCTCATTCTTTACCTCATTCCCCATTCTCACCTTATTCACATTATTGCCTAATTCTCACTTCTTACCTCATTCCCATTTCTTACCTTATTCCCATTCTTATAGATGTAACGATAGAAGATACGATTGGCCAACTTCCTCTCGACCATATTCAGATTCCGATCTTCAAATACATTGGCAATCGTCAGCTCCCCGCGACTCCATCCTGCCAAACGTCCCTGATTGTCGTAGGTGACATTCAGGCTTTCCACTGGTCCCGTCGGAACGATATGTACTGGCCTCCCGCTCTTGTCGTACGTCAGTGTCAGGATTCGTTCCTGATTTCTATTGTACATCGTCTCAGAGTTCGTGCTGCGATCGAATTCGACCGTCAGAATGTTCTCAGATCCAATCTACACATAAAGAGAGAGAAAGAGATTGTTACAGAACCAACAGCGTCAGCCAACAATTCGGAATGAAAACAGTGATTGTAACAACAGTATGAATAGTATTATCGCAGCTGTAGCAGCTATGATAATAATAATAGCTATAATAATAATAATAAAAAAACTAGTAATATCATAGGCGTACGAGGCGAGGGTCCGGGGGGGGGCAAATGCCCCCAAATTTCGGGCAAGTCTGTTTTTCGGGCAAGCAGACCCGGGAAAATACGAAAAAATTGTATTTTTCACGACATAATATTATTTAAACTTTTTTGTCTGGGAAAAAATAGTATTTCCCACCACGAGATTTATTTTTCGGGCAGAAGTAAAATCTTTGACCACCCCACTGCTGAAATCTCCCGTACGCCTATGATTAATATATTAGTAGGAGTATAAGTATAAGTATGAGTATGAGCATGACCATGAGCATGAGCAGTACCAGTAGTACTAGCAGTAGTAGTAACAGCAGCAGCTGCAGCAGTAGAAATAGTAGTAGCAACAGCAACAGCAGCAGTTGTCGTTGTAACGGAGTGTCTTCAGAGGCGGATCGCCGGTGGAGCTACCGGTACTGCTGCTACCGGTACTGCTGCTGCCACTGCCACTACGGCAGTGGCAGCAGCAGTACCAGTAGCAGTATATACTCACCAAAGGACAATGAGCAAATTGGTTAACAAGGAATGAATATACTTACATGTACGTACTCACTTACTCACTAATCTAATTATAATACTCGTAGCTTACCTTAAGCTTCCTGCTGACTTGGGAGAGAGCAGAATGAATGGATACTGTATCTCCACGTGCACTATACGTCCATTCTGCCTCATATGTTCTGTTGTTTGGTTGAAGTATCTCGTGTCTAAGATAGATCTGGTGATCGGGACTTCTCGCGAGACTCGAACTTCGCTCTAACGTGATCGCAGTTCCATCCGGGTAACTGGCGACAAGCAAGCCGTCACGTGGGTGGGAAACCGATGTCTCAGTAATACCTGCTTCAAACAGAGAAACAATGTTTTGACTTCACGAAGACCACTGTGTGTGAAGCTATATCGCGAGAGTCAGTGATGGCTTAATGTTAGAGATTATTTCAGTGTGTTTAGCCTCAGTATAATTATACGAGGACAGTCCTCTCCCTTGACGACTCCTCTTCCCAACGACGGTGTATGCATTGTTTGTATGTGCACTTGTTATAGCGCCCCTTCAAGCTCTCTCTACTCAGAGGCGCTCCCGAATGCAGAGCGTACACTGCATCGGAGTTTCAAACCGAAGCGCTGAGCAATTGTGAGTGAAGGACTTGTCCAAGGTCCTTACGCGGCGAGGTGGATTCGAACCTTGAACCTTCCGGCTTTAAGGCAACGACGCCACCACTACACCACCGCACCCCATAAAGCTATGTTAAGCTATGGCGAGAGGTAACGATCTAATGTTACCGACTTCATTTTCCTAACCTCGGCATATATACGAGGCAGCTGACATGTCCTATCCTATGGTGTAGTTGGCTGGTGACGATTGCTATTATTTCTCTTCGGGGGATGGGGGTGGGGCGATGAATTACATTTTGACCTTGCACATAAGATCTCGGTTATACAAAGGACATACCTTTCAGGAGCAACTTGTTTTGTAATTCATATGTATCCAAGCTACGAGAGATGAGAGACAGACAGACAGACAGACAGACAGACAGACAGACAGACAGACAGACAGACAGACAGACAGACAGACAGACAGACAGACAGACAGACAGACAGACAGACAGATGCACAGACAGACAGACAGACAGACATAAATAACGTGAGAGAGAAATGAAGAAAGAATGAGAGAGATAAAGGAAGAGACAGACATACAGACAGACAGACAGACAGACAGACGGACGGACGGACGGACGGAGGGACGGACGGACGGACAGACAGACAGACAGAAATAACTTGGGAGAGAAATGAAGAAAGAAGGAGAGAGATAAAGAAAGAGAGAGACAGGCAGACAGTCAGAAAGACACAGACGGAGATACAGAAAAACAAACAGACACAGAGAAAATTAAAGAAGGAACGAGAGAAAGAGAGAGAGAGAGAAAGAGAGAGAGAGAAAGAGAGAGAGAGACAAAGACAGAGACAGAGACAGAGACAGAGAAATAAAAAAGGAAAGAGAGAGAGATTGAGAGCAAGAAAGAAAGGGAGTGGGTGAGAGAGGTATATAGATATATGGTTGGACTACTGCTCCACCGGCGATCCGCCTCAACACACTCCGTAACCACGGCAACGAGTCCATAGCAACCAAACCAATTACCTTGCATACGAGCCATACGATTTCCATTCGTTGACATAGCAACCAGCTGAGCGCCTTCGTCAAGGAATGTAATCCGAGCACCACTCCTATCCATATCCGTCTCGATGGTCGACCGCTCCCCGGTTGGCATGACAACGGCAGACAACCGCCCAATGTCGTCATACTCATAGAGGAACGTATGCCCATCGCTAGTCTCCTTCGATTCTAAGAGACCCGTGTTGCCAAGGTAGGAGAACCGTGTCGTCACGTTGTCATTGGCAACGAACGCCTGCAGCTGCCCCATTGCGTCGGTGGTCAGTTTACACTTGTGTCCGAACTGTGTGTTTATCTCTTTGATGACGGACTTCACGTAGTCGCGACGAAACGAAAGAACGTTTCCGCGTGCGTCCATAACCTTGGCCACCTTCTCGTAGAAGGAATTCGTACTGTAGCTGAAGTTGTACAGCGGTTGGTCTGTCAGTTGACTCTTCGTTAGGATGTGCTTACCATATCGGTTGAACACGTAGACTTCCTGCGAGAGGGGGTCCGTTACCTCTGTCTGTCCTAGTCGATCGGCGACCGGCTCGGATGAGACAATCGAGTAGATCCTTAGGCTCCCCATGTCCGAGATGTGCAGGACGCCGTCGGGTGTGACGGCGATGGCGGTTGGATTGTCAAGGACAAGGTTGACTGCGAGGTCGTCCTTGGCGGCAGGGCAGACGCACGGGTCCTGGACGCAGTCGCAAGGCAGTGGGGTGGCCCCAACGTAGTGATGTATGCGTCCGGCCATGTCCACCAGCCGGACACGGTTGACCCTCTTTCCATGGCTTTCGACTATGTATAGGTCACCCTCTTGCGAGAAGGAGATATGCTGAGGGTGGTCCAGAGTGGAGTCTATGGCGAGTCGGGAACCGGGGTTTGAGGTGTCCCCCTGCGAGGTGGAATTCCTTGGGGGACAGTGTGGTGGGCGACCAGCCACCGCGAGAATCTTGCGGTCCTGCGTCAGCTTGAGTACGACGTTGTTGTCTAGTATGTACAACGTGTTGTCGATTGGATTGACTGCTATTGCCGTCGGCCATTGGAGGGTTACCTATTGTGCAAAACGACAATACAGTTACAACGGCAATGTATGTATATTATGTATACAATATATGCAGCAGAGGATTTACATATAGCACCTTCGTTACCTCCCAACGGTCCCGATATCTCACTGATATCAGTCTGGAGACGGTTTAGAAGAGTTAAAATTAAGGTGAACGATATAATAAAACTACTGTAATGTATGTATGTATGTATGTATGTATGTATGTATGTATGTATGTATGTATGTATGTATGTATGTATGTATGTATGTATGTATGTATGTATGTATGTATGTATGTATGTATGTATGTATGTATGTATGTATGTATGTATGTATGTATGTATGTATGTATGTATGTATGTATGTATGTATGTATGTATGTATGTATGTATGTATGTATGTATGTATGTATGTATGTATGTATGTATGTATGTATGAGATCTTGTCATAGCGCCTGTTCAAGATTTCTGCTACAAGGCAGTGCGGCGCTCCCGAATACAGCGCGAACACTGAATATCGGTGTTTCACGCTGAAGCGCATTCATGAACAATTGCGAGTGAAGGCCTTGCTCAGGGTCCCTACACAGTACCAGCCTTAGAGCAAGTAGAGGAGGAGAAGGAGTAGAAGGAGAAAAGGGGACTCGATTTCCTACCCAGGTCAGGCATTGCCATTCGTGTACCGAGCTGTTCAAGTCGCATATGCTTTAGAGATTTTCTGTGCATTTTTTCTGCAGTTGTCTTTGCAGAAGCAAGACAATGGCTTACCTCACTCGCATCGACAGCCTGGAAGCAAGGCAGAGGCACCCAGTGACGCGGAGATTCCTGTGATCCGATTATGGTTCGAATGATGCCAGCCTCATCAACCGTTCGAATGTTACCTCCATCCGCAATGTACACCAAACCATCCTTGCTAATTGCAACACCTGAATAAGAAGACAACTTCATAATAATATTGTCATTCCACAATGATTAAAGCAATTAAAACGAATGTTTTATTATATAAAATAAACGACAGGACATCAGGAGAAATATTATAACCATAAAAGCGAATTTCAAATTTCCATAGCACCTCTCTATGCTAAGCGCAGGGCGCCAGCTTATTCACGAGCGTGTGAAAGCAAACGGCAGGACGATTATACCATGGATCTCTCATTATCATTTCATGCACGGTACCTGATACAGGCGCACTGATGAACACTGAATATTAATACTGGTATATGCAATTAGATATGGTATCATATTTTTTGTACAAAGAGGCGCGAGAGAATTAAATTAAATATTTATGTAAATAGCATGATTGCTAATTTCCTATTTAATTAAAACAGAAAAATATATTAATTATTCCGTCCGCACCATAAGATTAATTTTCTTCTTTGTGATTTAATACCAAAAACATTGTTTCCACCACCGCCACCGCCATCGCCACCATCACCACACCACCACCACGACCACCACAACCACCACCACCACCACCAGCACCACAACCACCACAACCACCACAACCACCAACACCACCACCACCCCCACCGCCAACGCCACCACCACCACCACCATCACCACCACCACCACCACCACCACCACACCACCAACCAACCACCACCACCACCAACCAGTCCAGCATACCTTTCGGATAGAAAAGCCTGGCACTGGTAGCGGAACCAGCGTCTCCACACTTCTCACGATCTCCGGGGACGCACTGCTCCCCCGTTCCAGCAATCACCTCAAAGTTCTGACTGAGATCTCTCGCAGGACCCATCGTCTTGACGCGAATTATTCGCAGGCTCTTGTGATCAGAGATGTAGAGACGCCCATCAACGGGACTGACAGTCATGAAGTACTTGTAAACGACCTCTGGCATACTGTAAAAGAGAAATAGTATGGCATACGGTAAAACAGAAATAGTATGACATACTGTAAAACGTAAACAGCATGGAATACTGTAAAACAGAAACAGTGTGGCATACTGCAAAACAGAAACAGTATGGCATACTGCAAAACATGGACCGCAGAGTATCCCGCAAAGCAAAAAATTATTCATGAGATATTGCAAAGCAAAAACAGTATGGTATACTGCAGGAAAAATCCTGCATGGTAAAAGATCAAACAAAGCAGTATGGCATACAGCAAATCTGCGAGCAAATCCTCCATGGCAAAATGCAAAACAGAATCAGTATGGCATAACTCACGGAAACGTCTGCACGTAATAGCCTACGGGAAAAACAGTAGACTATAATCACAGAGCAGAATCTTCATGGATACAACAAAATACATTTATGGACTTTCCATTTCATAGGGAATTTCCAAAGTGCATGGCCACAATATAACGCACATAGTTTAAAATTAAATCTAAAATTATTTATTTCGGGGTTGGGGTTGAACCCCCCCCCCCCGATAAACTCCCCTCAAAATACATCAAAGACCTGAGTTGAAGGACGCTGGCAACCTCATCCCTTGCAGCCGATAACTTCCGAATGTAATTATAATCTCCGATGTAGAGACTACCGTCGCGTCCACTGGCCAAGGCAACTGGCGCCATCAAGCGATTATCGTCTGCTTTACCGTCGCATCCCCTGCAGTCGACCTTACGCTGACGACCGTTGCCAAGGACGGTAACGACCCGACGAGGCAGCTCCTTCAGGTAGATGTTCGTCCCGTCACCTTTGTAGAGAATGCCTGCACAAGAAAAGTGTCTGGTGAGAGCAGACATTTGAATGGAACCACGAATGTCGTAGGTCTAGACGTTGTTAGAATTTCGAGTGTAAGTTTGGGCTAGATATGAATTGGTTTGGAAATATTTTGAGTGGTGTAAGAATTAATCCATTTCGAATTCTTTAAGAATTAACACATTTTGAATTGCTTAAGAATCTATACATTTTGAAATGTTTAAGAATTTACCCTTTTTGAATTCTTTAAGAATTAACACATTTTGAATTGCTTAAGAATCTATACATTTTGAAATGTTTAAGAATTTACCCTTTTTGAATTCTTTAAGAATTAACACATTTTGAATTGCTTAAGAATCTATACATTTTTAAATGTTTAAGAATTTACCCATTTTGAATTATTTAAGAATTAACACATTTTGAATTGCTTAAGAATCTATACATTTTGAAATGTTTAAGAATTTACCCATTTTGACAGAACCTCTTTTAAATAGTCTAAAACTGACTACCGGTTGAATTGTCTAAGACTAGTTACTCACTTCGAATTGTTTATACCTGCAGGCAGTTTTGACTTGGATATGGTTGAAATGTTGAACCTGTGCAAAAAGCGAGGATAAAATTACCTTCTTGGAAGTTGTGATTGATGTTGAGATTCCATCCTGCCGCAATCGACGAAGAACTCGTGTCGTAACTTTTCAGATCATTGCTGTTCATCGTCGCTGACTGTATCTCCCAGAATGTCTGCTTGCATCCACTGTACTGGTATCCGACTTGCACTGAAATGAACGTAACAAATAATAATAATTTCATCTTTTGCATTGCATAATGTACCAATATCGTTAAATACAATTTTAAGGTACATATTGCTCAAAACAGCTTGTTGATATGTCGTCAAACGGCTTAGATACAGCAATTTGAAGTGGTAAATCTTTGAAGTCGATTTCCCAACATTCATGATTTTCGACATACCTTCTTATTGCTCCAAGCCTTATTATAAACTGCATAATGTAGTCTACTCTATGGATTATTACTTCCTCTTCCGGCTCGGCGCCTCGCCCTTCCTGTGGTCATGAGCTCCGTCCTCGGGCTCATGATTTCAATCTCTCTCTTCTGGAAAAAGATAATAGGCCTACTGCGCTTTATTTCTAGAGTGCTATTCAAAAACATTGTTTAACCAAGCAAATCATACAACAAACACACATCAAAACCATCACTATTATTTCAAACCCAATATTTATTTGTGTTTCATTTGAACTGAACTTGCACATAAATTTTGTTAAATTTTTTATAATGTAGCCTAACAGGCTGCGTTTTGCCAGACTGAAGTCTTGATTAATTAAAGGAAAATTGAATTGAATGGAGGCAAAAACTAGAGCAGTCAAAAGCTTAGTAAACGCAATGGTAGTCGCATAGGCCTACCACAAATTCATGGCGTGCTACTTTTCAAGGCTGCGTGCAGCAAAGGCTATCTATTTATTTTCGGGATTCTTGAGTGGTGCGTCTGGACTGTTGGATCTGTGCGAGATCTAATTTTGGCAAGCATTTAATTAAGCTTAGGCTACATTGAAAAAAGAAGCCATGACGTGCAATTTATTACGTAGGCCTACGCGTAGTCCGTAAGGCCGTAGTCTGGATTTGATTTCGGGGGGATGTTTCTTCGGCGGCGAATTTCTGACGAACTTTGTTTTAATAATCGGAAACGGCTTTCTTATCATTTTTCGCCCAATTTCATATTTTTATTATGTGCTAGTATTATTTATTTAGCGTTTGCAGTTCGCGCTAAGCCATCGCACAGCATCGTCATCAACAATATACAAAGCGGACAGTCCACCAGGAAAACCAGTTATTCTGCAGTCATTGACTATGTGATACATTGTCTGCACCTCTCCGCAGTCGCAGAGAGGGTTCGAAGCCTACTTCCACCAAACTTGATTTGCAGCGCAGCGGCTCTGACCGGTTCTGAATCGGTTCAGCGTCGTCCAGAGGCGGCGAGATAGGTTGTGCTAGTATGTGCTAGTGAATGCATTCTATTATTTTTTACATTTTTCATTTCGGAGGAGTGTTTTCATGGTTTTATTTCATGGTTTTTACACCATGTGCTAGTAAATGCATTATATTATTTTTTACATTTTCCATTTCGGGAGTGGGTCAAACACCCAAGACCTCTAGCTACGGCCTTGGTATAGTCCGAACTGTGGATGCATGGGAGTGGCACGACCAGAAATCCATTCTTACCAGTGGCCTTCACCAGTCCATAGACCTTCTGATTGTAGGCGTTCCTCCTGTCCCACGCGAAGCGGTACTTCAACTCCCGATCCGCCTCAAAGACCCTCTCGTATACGAGTCCTTCGACGAGGATCCGGAGTCGGACGGTGGCGAGGTCCGGAGGGATCCAACTTCCGGTCAGAAGGATCATGATCGTCGACATGTATCCGGCGGATTCACTGCTCCGGTGGACCAGGTAGACGTCCGTTCCAGGTATCCGTAGGCTCTCCTGAAGAACCTGTTGCCACAAGAACAATGCAACGTACCAGAAATGGAAATCTATACAAAGCGTAACGTTTAGGAAAAACCGACCAGTAGCGCTACCGACCCAACAAGAAGAACTAGGCCTATTGAAGAAAGAGGAAGGAAACGAACTTGATTTCTACCCACCATAATTAACCATACCTAATGAGGATTCCTCGTTCCATCGGATTCTTACCAGACTGGTCACGGCTTCGATATGCATGGTTTAATTTGAAACAACGATTTATTTTATTCATTTCTCTCATTTGCTACAGCGCCACTTCAAACCCTGTCTACTAAGCGGCACCCTCGACTACTGTAACAGTACGGACACTGCATGAAAGTTTCAATATAGAAGCGCACAAGCAATTGCGAGTGAAGGACTTGCTCATTGCTCAAGACCCTAAGCGGCGGCTTGAGAAGGATTCTAACCAGGAACTCTCCAGCTCCAAGGCACCGAACCCACCACTAGGCCTACACCACCGCGACCACGTTTAATCTAAATCAATGATCAATTTATGCCTTCTGCAATGTTATTGCAGCGCCACCGAATCAAAGACCAGAGAAGATTATAAATAGAGGTGAGGAGGAGCATACTTGTGACTCAGCCACGATGGCGGTTCTCGAGGCACACGTGCTGAGCTGGGTGACCTGCCAGGTGGAAAGAACAACAGGTTTCATCGTGTAGTAGTCGTGCTGTGTGTCGGGACATGACTCCAGGTCGTCCGCGTCCTCCGTCCCTTCCAGGCTGAGCGATACGTCCTCCATGGAGATCATCCGGTTCCAAGGCACCATGACTGTCACCCTGCGCTGCTGGAATGGAGGTCGCATGAAGTTCAAGGTCACGGACCCACCACCGTTCACCAGCATGTCGAATCTGTTGGACAGGTAAAGAGGTTACATTGGTATAGGAATGTCTAATTGATTAATTAATTAATTAATTAATCAATTAAGTAAATTATTTATTTATTCATTCGTTTAATAAATCGTATGTGTGAAATATTGTGCATCAACGTTAATTAAACAACTTGTCCGAAGTTGTTGCCAGGAATAGCATGATAACAATAGTTTTAAAGCAGTAAATAACAATGAATCATATTCTCAAAGTGATATCTAAAATCCTTAGGAATTATTTAAGCGTCGTGTGCAAAAAATAAAAATGATAACGACGATGATAATGAATAAGAAAAAGATGATGATGACGACGACGATGATGATAATGATGATGACGACGACGACGATGATGATAATGATGATGATGAGGATGATCATGATAAGGATGATGATGATGATGGTGGTGGTGGTGATGATGATGATGATTATGATGATGATAGTAACAATAGTAATGATAAAATATTTTTTTAAGAAACAAATAATAACTACCTCCGACAACCACGGATAAAATAACATTAGTAATAATGATACAGAATAATTTTAATAAAGAGTAATGAAAAACGAAGCTGATTAACTCAAGATGTTGTATTGTTGGTATACTGCTTACAGTCCTTGCTCCCTGGTCAGGGTGAATCCGTAGAGAGGTTGGGTAACGACGGTCACCCGAACACCAATCAGGGCACTGCCATCAGACGATACGACCTTACCACGAATCACCGACACCTGACTGAAATCCATTCACAATGGAATTATAAGCAATTTAGAACTACATGACTGTAGTATCTTTGTTGGCATCAACTGTTTACATAATATTCTAACTGTGCAACACTTACTTGTCTATCATTCTATGTCTATGTATAGTATGTATATTGTATACTGTATATAGCATCGGACGTCTAAGATAATGTATACTTTTGGCGTAGTGTAAGCTATGCCTATCTAGTATTGAACGTGTATTGTATAGTATTGGATGTCGACTTAATATAGCATTGCATGCCGACGTATGGTAATGCAGGTCTGTGTATTGTACTGTGCGTTTATAGTATAACTATTTTTCACTTCTGCCCGAACAGCCACCAACTAGAATCGATGGATGGCCCCTCACTTTGCCCCGGACTCTCTTTGTCGCTGCTCTTATTCGCCAGGGTCCACTCCGATTCTTTGTATCATCATCATCATCAATAACCTTGGGCTCAATGCCCGTAGGAGTCCGACGCCACTCTCTGTCTGAGTCTGTCTCGTGCCATGTTGCCCTGCTTCAACCGGTCCGGTCAGCAGGTCTGCTCCATACCAATAACATATTGAAGCACCTATAGACCACCTTGTCTGATTGAAGAGAATCGTGAAAAAGAGACATGAAGGACAACGTGGGTCAATGCCCGTTGTGTCCCATGCTCTCTCCCCCGACTCTCTCCATCGGTCTGTCCTGACCGGCCTGTGCATGTCTGCTCCACATCATGACAACTTGAAGCATCTGGGTAGCTATGTCACTTGTGTCGTGGTTTTGGCGGATTACAATCGTCTTGATTTTTCACTGCCAGCGTATCGCCACCCATCTGGCAAACCTTCCTCATTTTGTCCGGGCTTAGGACCGGCACAGGGACGTTGTTGGTTCCCTGTGGCAGAGGATGGATGCAGTTTAACGTCATGCCCAGGATTCTTTGTATACGCACATCTAAAACCGTACTCTTCAGCCGTACAGGGTTCGGGAGCGCTTCTGAGTAGTCGCCCTGAAGGTGCGCTATTGTTAATAGTCTGTACGCTCTACGTTCGCGACCACATGACGTTGAACTGCTTAGAAAAGACGAGTTTAATTTCATCTCTCGAGTTCTTTTTAAGACTCTTTGCAGTAATTAACTCTAGGAACAGGAAATTTTTCTTTTGCAAGCTTCCTACCTGAAGCCTGCAGACACTGTTATTTTAGTCCATTTCTTTTCTTATACCGTAGTTTGTTCATGTAATAAGTAGCGGTCTGTCAACTTAATTTTCTTGAATAGGCTAAACGAAGTAAGCTTATATATTATATCCTCGTAATGAATGAATGAACGAATTATATATTACAGCACGAATAATTATTAATTTAGTCAAGAACTGAATGAACGAATTATAATTATATTAAAGTACGAATAATTATATTTTATTAATTTAGTCAAGAACTGAATGAACGAATTATAATTATATTACAGTACGAATAATTATATTTTATTAATTTAGTCAAGAACTGAATGAACGAATTATATACTACAGTATGAATATTAATTTCGACAAGATAATACTGACGTCTTATTGAAGGAGCTGATCGTGGCATATCCCTGTACACTCTCATCTTCAATGAGAAACCGCATACGATCGTAGAAGGTGGCGCTGATGGCCGACGGTTGTTTCCTTAGAAGGATCTCCATTGGATCAGGAGCAGTGTTGCACTGTGAACTCTCGCGACACGAGATGCTGATACAGCAGTCAGGATCCTGACAATCTTTCAAGCCATCTATCGACGAAAACGAGAAACCATCAGATAAGTGACCTAATTAACCTATTCATTCATTCATTCATTCATTCATTCATTCATTCATTCATTCATTCATTCATTCATTCATTCATTCATTCATCCATCCATCCATCCATCCATCCATCCATCCATACATCCATTCATTCATTCATTCATTCATTCGAGGGATTTATATAGCGCCCCTTCAAGAAAAACTACTCAGAGGCGCTCCCAGCCCAGCGACGGCGAATGAAAAAGACTTGAGAGAGATTTATGAAACAAAGTTTGACTGGTCAGATGTAGTAAATGAAGCTTTGAAGGAAGTTCATTCCAGATTGACGGCCCTACAACAAAGAAAGCTCGGCGTTGTCTGGCAGCTAAGCGAGCCCGTGTAAGTAGGCTAGAAGTTGTCTCTTCATATCACAGCGAAGAGCCCGACGCGCTTCAACGTCAGAGACTGTGCTTATTAATATCCAATATAGTATTAATCTACATGTAGCTACAATAATAATCCACTTCCAGAGTGCCGTTACCACTAGAACTCCTAATTTCTTAGACAGTCACTGGGAAAGTTCAATCTGTTGTTGACTTCACCTCTGTCTTCGTCAAGATCGTCAGCACATTCCATTTCCATGGCTATGTTACAACCGGATCCCTTCCATCCTTCACGACAATTGCAGATCCATTCCACGTGGAAAAGTTGGCAGGATCCGTGGTTGTTGCAGTTCTGAGGACAACCATCTGTCAGAAAAGAATTTTTAGAATTAAAATGATTAAATGGTAAATCAATCGGACTCTGTCTGGAATATGCAATTGCATGGGTTCTATGAATATTCAACAGCATGGACAATGAATATGCAGCGGTATTAACATGAATATGCAGTTACATGGATCAATGAATATGCAAAGTTAGGAACAATGAATATGCAATAGCAATAAATGTTCAAGAAAATAAAAAACCTTCATCAGGGCAGAAAAATATAAACATTTTAAAACTTCTTTTTAGTGCATTCAATCAGGAAATTATAAATAACCATGGCAACAAAATAGTTCTTAATTTATACGTGATTATTGTATAGTAGCCTATCCACTTGTTGCCTTGTTAATTCCTAAATAGTTAGCTAATTCTTATAAACAGTCGTAGCCTACTCCTCGCACTGCCTTACTGTGCGCTTCTGAACTTTATATGCAAAGCATAACATTAACCAAACTATATAAAGTGTAATAAAGGCCCATACATTTCTCGTTAGGTGGCGCTACATAAATTTACGATCCAAAATGACACCGATGCTCACTCACCGAGTGTGCAGTTACACCGGTGTTAACTCACCGAGTGTGCAATGACACCGGTGTTAACTCACCGAGTGTGCAATGACACCGTGCTCACTCACCGAGCGTGCAATGACACCGGTGCTCACTCACCGAGTGTGCAATGACACCGGTGCTCACTCACCGAGTGTGCAGTGTCTTCCGTTCCAGCCTGGTTGACAGACGCACGTTCCGTTATTGCAGAATCCGTGCGTTTCACACCTCGTATCGCAACCGATGAGATCACACCTCGATCCGGACCAACCGTTCTCACACCGACATCTCTGCTTCTCACACCGACCGTGAACGCAGCCGCCTTCGCAGACCTCTACATGTGTTAAACGAAACAGAAGGGGAAAAAGCTTTTAGCGGCATAACTTACTCCGTGCCATTTAGATATTATACCTGAAACAGTACCAGTGTGTAATCTAGACCACTGCTCTGGAGAATTGAGTTGGGTTTTTTTTTGGGGGGGGGGGGGGGGATGGGGGAAACGAAAGAGCGTTCTACGAACGACGATTGCTTGCCGAGACACATTTTTGCGCCGAGTAGGATGAGGAGATTGGGGAGGGCACATCCCTCATACATCGGAGTTTTTTAATTTAAACATTTGTTTGTATGCGCAGTTGTTATAGCGCCCCTTAAAGCTCTCACTACTCAGAGGCGCTCCCGACTGCAGAGCGGACACTGCATCTGAGTTTCACGCCGAAGCGCTGAGCAATTGTGAGTGAAGGACTTGCCCATGCAGGGTCCTTACGCGGCAAGGTGGATTCGAATTTCGAGCCTTCCGGCTCCAAGGCAACGACGCCACCACTATACCACCGCGCCCCACAAACATTGCAATGGCAGCATTTGAAATTGTCGTCTTAACAAAATTGACGCACGCTTTCGGTGTTGTTAAGAGTCGTCTAGAACTTCAGCAAATATATTATTTTTATTATAATCAGACTTTTTAGATTTCCACATTGCAATTGAAGAATTTGTAGTTGTCATTTTAACAAAATTGATGTCCTTTTTAGTGCTGATAAGAGTCGTCTAGGTCCTCTAGCACCTCAATAAATACACTTATAATTAGAGTACTAATTTCTGTTTGATTTTCCACATTGCAATGGTATACCTTTGAAAGCAGCCATCTTAACAAAATCACATTTTTAAAGTGCTGATAAGAGTGGTCAAAGATTTAAATAAAATAATAAATATAGGCCTACTTATAATCACGCTAATAATTTTTTATTTAGCAAGTTCAATTCAGTTGCATTTGAAACAGTTTGTACACATATTGCTCAAGATGAATTCCTGACTAAAACACAAGTTAGTAGAAATTGAAACTTGCTGTACGCACCGGAACTACAGTCTGGTCCAGCAAATCCTGAGGCACAGATGCATTGGCCATCGACGCACTTTCCGTGTCCAGTACAAGTCGGATCCGGGCAGTTTGTCGAGCTCTGTTCACACTCACTACCTGCCCACCCTCGGTAGCACTTGCAGACGCCCGACTGGTAGAGTCCATTTCCCATGCAGAGAACGGGACAGACTTCTAAAGCAGAAGAAGACAAAAGGGTGCTGAGGTTGTCGGTCATTCCGGGAATTAAAGGCATAGACTATAGAGAATAGAGAGTGGTAAAGACTGAGAAGAAGTAAGTGCAGCCATATTAAGCAATAAGTAAACTATTTCGTACGGGGGTTTACCTTAATCTCAAGCAAGTTCAACTGAGCACAACGATTGCATTAATTTTTGATTACAAGCAACCAGGTGTAATCAACTCACTCTATCTATCTACATGTCTATGCAATTTATATAGGCCTAGCGCAACTTCAAGTTAACTCCGGACCGAGGCACGGTCAAAGAGGAAAGTCTTATGTAGCTTATTAAAAGAGTTAGTCAAGTCCCGCGCAATGGAAGGCAAGCCAAAGGGAGGTTATTCAAAACAGGAAGAAAAAGAAAGCAGCGATGCGCCATATAAATGTTGTGAATGAACGAGAAAACGAGGCTTCTAACCGTTGTCACAGCTTGGACCAGCGTAACCAGGGAAACATCGGCAACTTCCGGCCACGCATTCTCCCCTACCATGACAACCAAGCGCACATTCATCGCTGACAGCGTCTGCAAACGATTCAAAACAACAGCAGAATATGATGCACGTAATATTAAGACGAATATAATAATAATAATAATAATAATAATAATAATAATAATAATAATAATAATAATAATAATAATAGTAGTAATAATAATAATAATAATAATAATAATAATAATAATAATAATAATAATATAAACGATTCCAAGCAACAGCAGAATAGTATGCACATATTAGGATGAATATAATATAATAATAATGAAAATACAATGGACGGAAAACGGACAAATGAATGGGTGCTGGAGGCGGTCATGGGCGGAGTTTGGTTTTCGTTCTTGGGGGGCTAACCCCGAGTCTGGGCCTTCTTAGGGGGGGATAACCCCCCCCAAATACCATGAAAATCTCGGCCTTCTTGGGGGGCTTAGCCCCCTAGCTCCTGATAAACTCCGCCCATGGAGGCGGCAGGAGTGGGGAGGGATCTGCTGAAGACAGCAAAAGAAAGAAAAATGATTTATTTGGACACATCACGAGAAGAGAGGAAACATGGATTGAGAAAGACATCATGCAGGGCACAATGCCAGGGGACCGGAAAAGAGGAAGACCAAGAACAAACTGGCTGGTCAACATAAAGGAATGGACTGGATTGACATTGGGAGAAATGATAAGACTGCCGGAAGACAGGAAGCGTTGGAGGAACATTGTAAAGGCATACATGATGCGGCCGACCCTCTGATCGAGGATGGCTGAGAACAGAACAGGTTAAGATGAAAATGGCAGTGCAAAAGGATTTTATATGATGACAAAATAATCCCAAATATTCTTTCATGTATCCGTCTGGATATCTGTCTCTGTCTCTGTCTCTCTCTGTATGTCTCTGCCTCTTCCTGCCTGTCTCTCACTGTCTCTCCGTCTGACTATGTCTGTCTTTGCCTATGTCTGTATATGTCTCTCTTTGTGTCTGTCTCTGTCTCTGTTACTGTCTGTCTGTCTCTCTCTGACTGTCTTTTTCTCTGCCTGTCTTTGTCTCTGTTTCTGACTCTCTGTCTGTCTCTGTTTCTGTCTGACTATGTCTGTTTCTGCCTGTCTCTGTCTGTATATGTCTCTCTTTGTGTCTGTGTCTGTCTGTCTGTCTCTCTCTCTCTCTCTCTGACTGTCTTTTTCTCTGTCTGTCTTTGTCTCTGTCTCATCTTCTCTGACTGTCTCTGTTTCTGTCTGTCTCTGCTTGTTTCTGTTTGTCTCATTCTCTTTTCTCGGTCTGTGTTCTGACTAACTATGTCTACATGTATATTCCTATTTACGATCTGCTGTTGACACTTCATCGGTTAATGTCTCGCTCATTAGACACTAATGCGATAGAGATACTAATTACAATTACTGTTTGCGACCTCACGTAATGAACCAATCAAAGCACCTTAATTTGGCAAATTAGACATGCAGCCTCAAAGCAAATGGAAATATCTTTCAAACGCTGGCAGACAATACAGCTGACAATGTATTTAGAAAACAAAAGATTGTGCAGACAGTCTGACGACAGCCAAACGGAAAAGAAAGCATAGAGAAAGAGAAAGAGACAGAGACAGACAGACATACAGACAGACAGACAGACAGACAGACAGATAGTAAGACGCAGAGAGACAAGAAAGATGGGAGACTATTGAAGATCCACAAAGAACTACACACACAATGCAATCCCGTCATAGACGCAGACAAGCAGACACACACAAACACACGCGCAAACACACGCACACACCCAAGCACACACACACACACACACTAGCACACACACACACACACACACACACTAGCACACACACTAGCACACACACAAGCACACACAGAAGCACATACGCACAAGCACACACACACAAGCATAGTTGCACACACACCACAGGAAGACGGCAGATGAAACAAAAGACGAGGTCCCTTTGAAGCGCAGCTGCAGAAAAGGAATCGGAGACAAGTAAAAACGGTTCTTTTAAGCCGACATGAAAGCATCGAAAGTTGCAGGAGCAGAACTGGCATCATCGTCATCATCATCATCAGCAGCAGCAGCATCAGCAGCATCAGCATCGGGCAAGGCAAATATGGAGATGTGAGGCAGAGAAAGAAACGAACGCCTGCAGCAGGACCAGAAGAACTGAATGGTGGGACAAAGGCTGCGATTTGTTGTCATTGAACGCAAGGAGCCGAACATACAAAGGAAGCGTGGAAGCAAATATAGGAGCTACATATTGACACACCGCAGCACAGGCAGACATACTCACTGCAGATTCAAGCAGGAATTAAGGCATTCACGCGGGTATTCAGCCAGGCATTCTGGTATACTAGGCAATGTCATGCAGGCATTAGAGCAGTCATTGACACGGACATTTGAGCTGGTATTCAGGAAGACATTCACAAGGCATTCAGAAGGTATTCACGCGAGCATTCAGACGAATACCAGTGTTCTAGCAAGAAGAGGAAGAAGAAGAATTAAGAAGAAGAAGAAGAAGAAGAAGAAGAAGAACAACAACAACAACAACAACAACAACAACAACAACAAGAAAAAAAGAAATAAAAGAAACAGAACAAGAACAAGAACAAGAAAAAGAGGAAAGAAGAAGAAGAAAAAGAAGAAGAAGCAAGAAGCAAGAAGAAGAGGAAGAGGATAATGATAATGATGATGATGATGATGATCATGATGAGGAGGAGGAGACCAACAACAACAAGAAGAAGAGAGCGACATCTAACGGACCTTGCTTCGTCAGCGTGTAAGCGACCCTCTGCGGTCGGCTTCCATCGTTGTAGACAAAGATGAACCAGATGCCAGACTGGATGAATCTGACGAACGTTGCATCCTTCGTCCGGTAGGCGGCCTTCTGTCGGTAGCCATGGCAACACACACACAATTAGAGAACAGTCAATTACATGGATTAAGTGAAGCAGTTATGTAATTAGAGAGTCCGCATGGAACGGAAGTGATTAAGTATACAGGGAAGACGAAGAGGACGATGACGACGACGACGACGTGGAGGGAGAGGGAGAGAGGGAGGGAGAAAGAGAGATGGAGAGGGAGACGGAGATGACAGGAGAGGGAGAGGCAGAGAGAGAAAGAGGGAGAGGGAAAGGAAGAGTAAGACGATGGAGGAATATGATGAGGAAGAGAGAGAGAGACAGACAGAGAGAGAGAGGGAAGAGAGGGAAAGAGAGGGAGACAGAGGCAGAGACAGCCAGCAGACAGAGATAGACAGAGACAGACAGAGAGAGAGAGAAAGAGAGAGAGAGAGAGAGAGAGAGAGAGGGAAAGAGAGGGAAAGAGAGGGAGACAGAGGCAGAGACAGCCAGCAGACAGAGATAGACAGAGACAGACAGAGAGAGAGAGAAAGAGAGAGAGAGAGAGAGAGAGAGAGAGAGAGAGAGAGGGGAAAAGAGAGGGAGAGAGAGACAGAGACAGACAGCAGACAGAGACAGACAGAGACAGACAGAGAGAGAGGGAGAAGAGAGAGGAAGAGAGAGAGGGAGACGGAGAGGGAGAGGGAGAGCTAGAGGCAGTAGCAGGGACAGAGGCAGGGGCAGGGGAAGAGAGAGAGGAACAGGAACATAGGAAGATGACAGAGGAAGCGGAAGGTTGTTTAGCGGTGGATCGATCGATTGAAATGCTTTCACTGCGGGGCATCTCGTCAAATTGACTCATCGGGTAAAAGAGGAAATGGAAGAATTAGAGCGAAGGTAACTCCCGAGTCTTTCCAGTATACCGCCTTTCCGTCTGCCTGCTTGTCTGCCACCCTGCCTGTCTGTCTGCCTCCCTGCCTGTCTGTCTGTCTCCTCCGTGACGCTGCAATGCGTATGTGCGTGTATGCTTGAGTTTGTGTGCGCTTAAGCGTCTACGTGTGGATGCGATGTTTGGGTATAATGTGTGGGCAAAAATTATGCTTGCGTACTGTTATGCTTCTGCGTCTACGTATGTGTGCAGCAAATTATTGTGCACTGTGGCACTGTACATGTGCACGGATGCGTATGTGCGCGATGTGATTGCTCGTATGCGCGTGTGTGTACGTACATCAGCGCATACATGTGTGTAGCTATGCGTGCACTCTTCTGCGCGTGTACGCATGCATGTGGGTCTCTGGACTCTTATTACAGAGTCTTTCTATTGTGTCGTGTGTTTATTGACTATTGATGCCTGTACAAGCGCCTGAATATCTGCATGCGTACCCACGTCTGTGAGCATGCCAACGCGTATCTGTGACCCTATCCGTCTGTCTACTCTACATGTACATGTATTTATCTATCTGTGTTCCGTTCTATACGTTCTGTCTCCGTGTATGTGTGCATCAGTCTGTGCTCGTTCTGTCTGTCTGTGTTCCGTCTGTCGACGTGTATGTGCGTTCATCTGTGTGTGTGTGTGTGTGTGTGTGTGTGTGTGTGTGTGTGCGTTCGTCTGTTCTCTTCTCGCTTCGTAATTTCATCAGACGAGCAATTGTTGTTAAGATGTCCGACCATCTGTCGAACACAGATTCGATGCTCAACTGCACCAACGCTTTCGTCTTTCGTTCTACCCAATCACCCCCCATCATCCCCACCCTGTCCTCTCATCTCATCAGCGTTGCCCAATGAAACAGAACGACGATTGGGGAAAATGGGGGAGATGGGGGTGTAGTGGGGTGGGATGCTTAGAAGCAATGGCAGCTACATAAATGCCGTTTACGTCATCAAGTGTTTCGTGTCATTCGGGAAAAGACTCGCTTGTCCTATTTGAAACAATCGTTGCTTTGTTGTTGTTGTAATAATAATAATCTAAACTTACAAAGAATCATTGTTAGCAGAAGTACGACGGTCGGTTAAAACGACATACCAAACAATTTGACTGGTTGTTAGGCCTATAATGTGACTGGTAGCTTTGAGTGGTTACATTTTGACAGGGCTGAAAGTGGTCTGGAAAAGTTGCCAGGTCTGACCTTAGCGGACGAGCCGAAGCCTTTGACTTTTTTTTAATCATTTGCATTTTAGTGCCAAAATGTTCCAAAATCTTACCATTTGTACCTATCTGACGACCTGTTTTAGTCATTCGCAACTCATTTTTGGTAGACAAACGACTCGGCTGAGATCCGGCAAGAGCAGTTCACGAAAATCATTGCCGGGTCGCAGACCCGGACCGACTCGGCTCACTTTCAGCCCTGCATTTTGACTAGTTATAGGCTACTCTGAATGGTTACTTTTCTGGTCACGTTGTTTGGTTACTTTGACTGATTACATAGACTGGCTACTTTGACAGGTTACTTTGGCTGTTTACTTTCTGAATGGTTACTTCAACTGGTCAATTTCTGACAGACTACTTTGACTGGTTACTTTTCATGTTACCTAGAGATTGGTCACTTTGACTGGTCACTTTGGCCGGCCACTTTTCTGGTTAGTTTCAATGGTTACTTGTCCACTACAGTGACTACACGATTGAAACCCAAATTTAAACTTAATTGCAAATGTTATTTTCTGACAAATGACGAGCACAAACCATCAGTACCGCATCCTTCACCAGCAACATCAGCAACCGTTCGGTGCCAACGCTCATCACGAAGCAATCCACCCATCTTCCTCCGAAGCTTCATTATATTATGACAACTCCAATATAATCGCACAAGTCACATGGTCTGTTTGTCTGTATGTATGCCTGTCTGTCTGTATGTCTGTTCGTATGTTTGCCTGTTTGTCCGTCAGTCTGTCAGTCCGTCCGTCTGCCTGCCCGCCTACATGGTTCTGTGTCCTCCATAACTTTCAGTACCGAAGAAATGGCCATACAATGAAGAACGAACGGAAGGACAAATGGACATAATAATAATATGGTCTGTCTCCCTACCTTTTGACTACCTTCCCGTCTGTCTGCCTGGTTGTGTGTCTATATCTTTCACAACCAAAGAAATGACATGCAAGGAATGACGGACGGACAAACGAACAAAGAACAAACGGACAAACGGACATAATGGACTGTCTACGTATACCTTTGACTATCAGGCTGTCTGCCTGGTTCGTTGTCTATATCTTTCAGAACCGGACGGACAAACGGACGACGGACGACGGACGAATCGAAGCGAGGGCGGGGGGGGACGAGAGGAGAGCACCGCAGGGAAAGAAGGGACCATCGGATTTTTACATCGACATTAATGAACTCGTTAAAAGCTCTGGCCCCCTGATCAACCAGTTATTGATCGATCCCTCCGTTGCATCTCTTCTACCCCCACCCATCCCCACCCACCCCCCACACATCCCCCCAATCCCCTTTCAGCTCCCCACCTCGCTCCAGACGAGTTATACGCGACTTGTAGGCCGCCATTAGAAAATTGCTTTCCCAAACGTTTTTCCAAATTGCCATCGCAGTCCCCACCACCCTCCCCCAACCCCACCCTACCCCACCTACACCCCCACCACTCCCTTCTCCCGCGTCTCCGGTTTTCCAGATCGATCCGTCAGATTCCGACGGACTGTGTCTCGCTCCATCGTCGATTCGGATCTGTCCGCGGATCCTGCTGCATGGTGGAGAAGTGCAAATCCGGATTTCTGCGCACGTCCGTTGGAAATAATATGCGGCAGAAAATCCAACGGTATATATATATAAAATAGATATGTATATAATATATATATATATATACACGTATATGTATATACATCTATAAAATATATGTATACATGTATAAATATACACGTATATGTATATATATATATCTCTATAATAATATATATGTATACAAAACTATACATGCATAAATATACACGTATATGTATATATATATATCTATATATATAAAAATGAACTTTCCAAAAGTTCGTCGCATTTTCACGCTGAAAGTGACCCACCGATTGTTTTGAAAATTTTACAACACCTTCCATTCCCATTCAACCGCGTGTTAAGATGTTTTCACCCGAAAAAACGCAACCGTTTCCACAAAAAGTGAACTTTGCAATCCGTTCGCCCGCCATTTGCAACTTCAACGAAACCATGCGCTTGCAAATTTCCGAATTGTCTTCACCCGTAAAACACAGTGACGATACATCAATGAGGTTGCGTCCCGTGACGTCATAAGCGAGCGGAATATTACGAAAGCGGCCTAAAATTCTTGGGCTATATCCGCTGTCACTAAAGGACGGTGTGAGGGAGGGGGAGGGGAGGGGGAGGGGGAGGGGGAGAGGGAGGGGGAGGGGGAGAAGAGGGGAGGGGGAGGGGAGGGGGAGGGGAGGGGGAGGGGAGGGGGAGGTCTTTTCTGCCACAGCAACGCGTGGCTGGGTACAGCTAGTCTATAATAATATACATGTATACATGTATATATATATATATATACACACATATATATTGACGTTGAAGAAATCAGCGTGATGAGAGAGAGAGAGAGAGAGAGGGAGTTATTGCCTGTATTTATTATCATGCATTTATCAAGCGCCACTATAATATCAAGTATCAATCGATGGCGCTTAGAACATGTCAGGGAAGGACTTGCTGAGAGTTGATATACAGGGAAAGCATTTCAGATGAGACTCAAGCCCGTATCACATAGCTATCTCCCTGGTCGTTCCAACTCTAAATTATGCGGCGTGGTGGTGTAGTGGCTATGTTCGATGCCTTGCAGCCGGAGAGTTGAAAGTTCAAATCCACCATAAGCCGCCTCGTAGGACCTTGACGATGTGGAAGGTTACCATGGACAAGGTAATTAATTGGCGGCAACTAGGAGGTAATTATTGACAATAGATGATCGCTACAACTTACACACACCTAATTAGAGGCCGTCCATAAATGACGTCACGCATTTTAATGTGATTTTTGACCCCCCACATCCCTTCGTCACTCGTCAGCACAAAAATATTCAAATGGTATCTAGTAAGGGAAAGACTCTCAGGGCTTAAAGTGTGGCTGGACGGTCATGGACGGCGTCCAGGCACTCATTTTGAAATCTTAATGCCGTCCTACCAGTTATTAGGCCAGCACAGCCTGGAAGATAAGGAGCGTCTAGGCACTTCTTTTGGAAAGGTAAGTAGCGTCCATACACTTCTTTTTTCACACTTTAAGCACTACAGAGACAGCCACAAATCCTCACAAGTAATTGTGTGCCCCTCCTTCTAGGTGCGTGACGTCATTTACTCACGGCCCCTTATTCTTATACAAAACGGTAACCATGGCGACTACTATTACCCCAATGTCAGTAGACCTTTCCTGTCGTCGCTCCATAGATGTCGCCACCAGCTTCTCTCCGTCGACGACGTTGAAGAAGTTGTACTGCGCATGCGTGGGGTACGTGCCCTTTCGACCGTACACCCCGATGAATGACCCCCTCGGCACGGTGAGGTTGAACTTGATCGAACTGTCGCCCGATTGGTAGAAGCTCGTCCTCAGAAAATCGTATGGTGCTATGTCAAGGTCAAGGGTCCGACCGAGTTGATACTGGGTGACTATCACAGATGGGGATCCAGTTGACGAGGAATCTAACAACGACAGTAGTAGTTACTTATCATCATCGTCGTCGTTGTCGTCGTCGTCGTCGTCGTCATCGTCGTCATCATCATCATCATCGTCGTCGTCGTCATCGTCATCGTTGTCGTAGTCATCATCATCGTCCTCGTCATCGTTATCGTCATCGTTGCCGTCGTTGTCCTCATCGTTGTCGTCGTCGTCGTCGTTGTTGTTGTCGTCGTCATCATCATCATCGTTGTCGTTATTATCATCATCATCGTCGTCGTCGTGATCGTCGTCATCATCCTCGTCATTTGTCGTCATCGTCATCGTCGTCGTCCATGTCATCGTTGTCGTCGTCGTCGTCGTCGTCATCATTACTGAACATAGAAACGTCAGTATAGTTCTGCTCGGGATAAACTTTCTTAGATAAATGCGACCTTGATAATTATTATTGCTTGCTCAACAAAATGCGATCAGCAATAATAATTATTGATTTAGCAAAGAGCTATCCCACTTACTCAGCCTACTTACTTACTTATTTACCTACTTATTTACCTACTTACTTACCTACTTACTTACTTACTTACTTACTTACCTACTTTACATTATGGTAACGGTGTTGTATAATAGTCGTTGCTGAGACATAGAAATGACACATCTTGCTAACCTCTCCTCGATGTCCCGTGAGATGCGTTTGGATAATATGCGTCTGTCAAATAGACATCGGTGTCCAACTGCCATGAAAGGTTGTAAAACTTCATTGCTGAAAACATTTTATCATGTCTGTGACAGAATGACCACCACATCATTTAAAATCAGATTCGCCATGAATGCACGCATATGAGAATGCATGAATGGAAGAAGAATTATTAGTACCAAGAGTGCAAGGAGAGATAATATACATGTATGGATGGATGGATGGATGGATGAATGGATGGATGGATGGATAGATGGCTAGTCCGATAGATGGGTAGATGAATAGATGGATGGATGTATATATGGACGGACGTATGGATGGATGGATATATGAATGGATGGATGGATGGATGTATGGACGGATGGATGGATGCACGGATGCACGGATGGATGGATGCATGGATGGATGGATGGATGTATGGATATGGATACATGAATGGATGGATGAATGGATATGGATAAATGGATGGAATTATGGATGGACGGATGGATGGATGAATGGATGGCTGGATGGTTATGCGTTTGAATAAGTTACACGCTTTTTAAAATATGGGGACCAAAAAATGGTAAATAGATCGTAGGCCTACTGGTACGAGACTGAAATCTCTACAACAGGCCAGAATCGTGGCGTCAAGGGGCGTCTTGTCTCGCGCACTATGTGCAGCAAACTTGGAGATTGAGACCCAAAGTTAAATTACAGAGAAGACACGTTCCGAAGAGGGTTAGAGAAAAATTAGAAGCAGAGGAAGTCAATCAGTAGGTGTCCTTAGTAATGAAGACCCAGCTACCGAAATGTACTCTCTTTTAGTGCCTTGATTACCTTCTGCGGCGAACCGTGTAATCAATCGCAAATTAGGTCGACAGCGCCGTATACGTCGTATTATATATAGAGAGCTTCAATGTAATTGCTTGTTAGGTCGACGGTCTAACTCTATAAGAGGCTTGCAGCATATTCCCGCAAGGCTACATTATAATACCGTATAAGAAGCGCATATTATATTTATTATAATCCCGGCAGCAAGTCCACAATATTCTTCCTTTTTAATAATCCGTATGCACAGTGCACACATAATCTTGTAAGAGTCTTACAATCGAATCCCCAATTAGTACAACATCATTAGCAGGTATTGGTTCTTATAGATCTGAGATGCAGCGCTCGTGAATAAGCTGTTTCCCTCGTTACGGAAATTTGTGGCTTACGGCCAGGCATACGATAAAAAATTAGTTGCAACTACTGTAATTTTTTATCGCTGTGATTACGGTTACGCTGCGATTACAGTTACGCTGTGATGACAGTTACACACTGTAGTTATTGTTGCGCTGTATTTGCAAATACAGCGCAACAATAACTACAGTGTGTAACTGTCATCACAGCGTAACTGTAATCGCAGCGTAACCGTAATCACAGCGTAACTGTAACCACAACGTAACTGTAATCACAGCGTAACTGTAATCACAGCGACGACAGCGTAACTGTAATCACAGCGTAACTGTAATCACAGCGACGACAGCGTAACTGTAATCACAGCGTAACTGTAATCACACTGCTGTAACTGTAATCACAGTTTAACAGTACTGTATTCACAGCGTAACAGTAATCACAGCGTAACCGTAATCACAGCGTAACTGTAATCACAGCGTAACAGTTATCACAGCGTAACTGTAAACCACAGGGTAACTGTAATCACAACGTAACTCATGTGCAGCGCCTTTTCCTTCGGCCTAGGCCGAGCTACGGCGCTATATAAATCGTATTATTATTATTATTATTATAATAATAATAATAATAATAATAATAATAATAATAATAATAATTATTATTATTATTATTATTATTATTATTATTATTATTATTATTTTTATTTTATTTTTTTTATTTTTTTTATTTTTTTATTTTTTTTGCCCTGAGGTACTTCATTCCCCCAGGGACTTATGGACTATTATTAACTGTTATTTTTATTATTATTATTATTATTATTATTATTATTATTATTATTATTATTATTATTATTATTATAATTATTATTATTATTATTATTATTATTATTATTATTTTTTTTTTTTTTATTTATTTTTTTTTTATTTTTTATTTTATTTTTTATTTTATTTTTATTATTATTATTATTATTATCACACTACTATAACTGCATGCATACCTAGAAGGTAGGCGACGATGGCTGTAAGCAGAACGATGAGACAGAGAAGGACAAGAGAGACGCATTTCCACGTTCCATGGCAGACAAGGTGCTTCTTGACCTGGTAGCTGGCCGAGCTGAACTGCGAGTAGTCGCGAAAGTCGTTGTGGACCGACGGATATGTCGGAAGAGTGGCGACGAGGGTAGCGTTAGGGTTAAACGTCACGTTCTGCCTGCTGACAAACAGAAGGCGATCTAAACAAATGGTCATTGTTTCGTCATCGTCATAGTTATAGTCATAGTCATCGTCGTAGTCATAGTCATCGTCGTCGTCATAGTCATTGTCATCGTCATTGTCATTGTCATCGTCATCGTCATCGTCGTATACATAGTCATTGTCATCGTCATGGTTATCGTCGTCATCATCATCATCATCATGTTTGTAATCGATTTGTATCATTGTGACAGTCTCTCTTTCCCTGTCTCAGCCTGTCTCTCTACCACTGTTACTACAGGATGGATACGAGGAGCCTGAGAAATATAAAGTGAGACGGAAAGAAAGAGAGAAGCACAGACAGGAAGAGCAATACAGAGAGAGAGAGAGAGAGAAAGAGAGAGAGAGAGAGAGAGACAGAGACAGAGACAGAGACAGAGACAGAGACAGAGAGACTAAAAGACAGAGAGACAGAGAGAGCAAGATACATATGACCTAATTTAAAGAGAGACACAGACAAAACAGAAGAGAAGAGAAGACAGGGAAATACAGAGAGAGAGAGAGAGAGAGAGAGAGAGAGAGAGAGACAGAGAGAGACAGAGACAGAGACAGAGAGACAGAGAGAGAGAGAGAGACAGAGAGAGAGAGAGAGAGAGAGAGAGAGACAGAGAGAGAGACAGAGAGAGAGAGAGACAGAGAGAGAGAGAGAGAGATTAAGCAAGATAGATATAGACAGGCACAGACAAAAGAGAAAAGAAGACAGAGAGACAGAAACAGAGACAGAGAGACATACAGAGAAGACAGGCAAAAAGACCGAGACAGAGAGAGAGAGAGACGAGTAGACAAAGAAACAGAGTGAGACGTTTTAACGTCTGTCAGCTGAATATACATGTAGCTGACGTGCATTGTCTGATTTCCTGCTTGTTTGTGTACGCAGACTACATGTACGTGCGTGCACACAAACGTCTAGGATAAAAAACACAACTGAATACCATTGCAATCAATATATTAAGCCGACTGTTACAATTACAATTACAATTACATTGGAAGAAATCCATCGACCCCTCACCATCAAGTGCTTTCATTAAATTCATCAAGTACAGAATAACTGATCATCTTTCGACAACGCCCGCACCTCTCTCAGCCTGAATGGGAAAACCACTGAAGCGAGAAATTGCCATGAACAGAGAAGATGGCCGCCTCTCAAAAAGAACAATCGATTCTGCTATGACAATCAATCCATCATTTATGGAAGCGTCCAGAACAGAACTGAGTCATGCGGAACTGGGTAAAACCCGTAACAAAAACATCTGAGGATGGATTAAAATAACAATGAGAGATATTGAAGAGATATTATTATAGGTCTTAATTGTTAAGACATTACTCGGTATTGATTTATTATTATTATTTTAATATTATTATATTCATTCTTATTATTTTTTTAAAATTATTGTTATTGTTTTTATTATTTAAATTATTATTATTATTATTTTACCCGAGGTACCTAGGATCCCCCGGGATTTAAAGATATTAAGCTTAGAGCTGTTTTTGTGTGTTTAGAACAGGGGTGTCAAACCTTTTTGAGTGGCGGGCCAGTGTGAACATCTTCCGACAAGTGGCGGGCCAGGGTGTCGAAGCTCCTGAGCAAAATTAGGTAGTGATCTGAGAGGGACTTCCGGGCTTGGTCAGCCAATCCCAGAACATTTTCAATAATATAAGTTTTAAGTAACTTTCATAATTTGTTTTAACAGACAACCAACCGGAAACCATAGATACACTGATTTTATGTTGCGGGGCGCGGTGGTGAACGTAGCAGGTATGTTCGTCGCCTTGCAGCCGAAAGGTTGCAGGTTCGAATCCACCTCAAGTCCCTGCGTAGGGACCTTGGGCAAGTCCTTCACTCTCAACTATTGCTCAGTGCTTCGGCGTGAAACTCTGATGCGGTGTTCGCACTGTGGTCGGGAGCGCCTCTGAGTAGTGCGCTTGAAGGGGGGAAATAACAAGTGCACACACAAACAATACACAGTCTACACCAGTGGTTCCCAACCTTTGTTGACTCATGGGGCCACTTTTTCCAAGTTGGAGGACAGGATGGCCACTTTTTCTTAGTTGAAGGACATTATAGGGGGGGGGGGGGACAAGGCTAAAATTTAATATAAAATTGTTGCAATTGGTTTAAAATAGAATGTTTGATGTTATTTATAGATGCAAAAATAACATAATTTTTAATATAAAAATAATTGTGTTCCATCCTGTCCAAATTTTCAATGTTTTCATATAGTTATGTTTGCTAATTATTTGAGAGATGAGGGCCATTTTAGGCCTGGCGGGCCACTTTTGGCCCGCGGGTCACGGTTTGGGAACCGCTGGTCTACACAGAGCTGTGAGTCTGTAAGAATAAGCCTCCATGCATTTGGCGCTGACTGCAAAATATAAAAAGGTGAACTTTTATCCTATAATTTTGTAATCTTTAGGGAAGTCTTCGCGGGCCAGAAATAAATCGTCGGCGGGCCAGAAATGGCCCGCGGGCCAGCTCTTTGACATCCCTGGTTTAGAAGATCAGGCCTCGTCCTCCGCAACAGTATAGTGAAAGTAGCCTACCACGAAATGCAATGGACAGGGCTTCTCAAACTATGGTACGCGTACCTCTAGGGTTACCCCAGGTGCTGGTAAGGGGTACGCGAAAAATTCCAGAAACATAAATTTCCATTAAGTTTATGGACTTTGTCCATCTTTCTTTGATTAGCAATGATTTGTAACGTTGCAACATAATTTATTATAACAGCATCGTCAAGATTCGTCATTTATTTCTTTCACAACATATAATTAGACTCACATACGAAACAGTACATGCGACAATTGCGACATATTTATCAATATGAACACCATGCAAAATAGCCTACATGCCTTGAGAAATTGAGAATTTCCTTCAATTGATTAATTGCTGATCTTGACAACATTTATTCACCGATAGACAATAATAATATTATCTATAATAAATATTTATTATCGATAAACTTTGATCCACATAATAGACATCTCGATTGTCGTTCCAACCACTTTCGACTCTGCCGAGTCACACACAACAGTATAGGCCTACGTCCAATCTCCAAGGACATCTTATTACGGCCTAGTACATGTATACATCGCCCTCCTCCCTTATCCAGGCTTTATCCTGGCAGTCGGGCACAGTGACCGGGAGGCACAGCAAGGAGTCGTTAGGTCACATCACGATCCCCTGCTAATGTCGTTATAACGTTAAGATGTCATCATCGTTATTGACAGTTTGACATTCGGTTGTCCGAGCCATGGATGCAGCTACGACGTGACAGGGACGCAGTTCATTAATCTTGGCATCGTGTTGGTCTTCCTCCTTCCTGCTGCTGCTGCTGCTGATGATGCTGCTGCTGATGCTGCTGCTGGTGATGCGGCTGCTGATGGTGGTGAACGGAAGCACGGAAGCCATCAATTCATCGTCGTCATTCGTGGCATTTTGTTTCCCCATCGGAGGAACATTTCTAACGTCGGCAGATTCCTTAAATTAGGTTATATAGAGGCAAAGTGAGGGATCACCATGCATGAGCAGACGTGTAGGCCTACCCACGCAGACACCCCCACACACATCCACATACATACACAATACACATCTACATACACACATAGACACATGCACACACACACACACACACACACATAGACACACACACACGCACGCACATCTGCGGACACACACACACACACACACACACCTACACACGCACACACACAGAGACAGTAAATCACATCTTCTGTTCTCTTTGGTACATCTCTATCCCTATTTTCTGACTATTGGCCATACTCTCCGGCCATTTAAGTAACATCTCTGGTCCTACTTTCTGGTCATTTAAGTAAAAGTCTCTGGCCCTATTTTCTGACCCTTTACGCAAAATCTCTGGCCATACTTTCTGGTCATTTAAGTAAAATCTATGGCCTTATTTTCTTGCCATCTAATCAAAAATTTCTGGCCCACACTCTGTCCAATTACGCAAACTCCCTATCTATGTTCTCTAGCTATGTTTCCTTGAACAAAATCGCTCTCCTGCCACCTCAAGATTATTCTCCAAAGTCCTCTCCGCAGTCGCATAAAATTAGCCCTGAGGCAGCCATGGGTATTGGCCCTATTAGTCTTAGCCAATTATATATTTATTTATATATATATTTATATTGTGTATATATATATATGAAGTATCTATATCTAGCTTTACGCATATGACATGAAACACAAAAATTGCCATCCCTGACACAGAGCACTCATGAATATTGCATAAGCTGCTGGCGTCCTACGCCTAGTTTTTAAGCAGCGGTGTTTTCGCAATTCCGAGATTACTACGCGTCTATGATTTACGATACGCAGTTAGCTGTAATAGATTGCTTTTCCAGAAACTTATTTCTTCTCTCACTGCCTTACACACTGGGAGTGCCTCTGAACAATTCACTTTATTATGGTAGCCTTATAAATGGGTTTTTTCTAATGTATTTTTTTGTTTTCTGATCGACTTGACCTCTTTGTTCCCCGCGTCAGGACCACCAATGCCACCAATGCCCACCATAGCTCAATCCAGATAATTTTTCTCTCTATTGGATGGACTTCCACCATCAGTTCGCTTTGTCATCCTCTTTTGTTACAGTAGTCTTTCCTCGTTTTTCTCTATAATTATAGCTTCAATTCCTGTCTTCCATTCGGGTCGCACGCACTGGGAAACACTTCTGCACGAAAGATTCTTGCAGCGAAAGCGCTTCACAATTTCACAGTCAGATACAATACAATACAAAACAATACAAAAGAATATTAAGATTTATGACAGACTAAATGCCTTTCGTTGTGGTATTAACAAGTCAACTGTGTAAGGCCAAATCACGCGACCTTACACGGTGGCCAAAAGAAATCATGCAACAATTAAAACACCGAAACAGCAAAACAAAAAATACCAACGAAGACCAGAGACATCAAAGTTGCAAAACAAGTAACAAGTAACGGTGGTGGTGGTGGCGGATTGGTGGGTGCATGGGCGGAGACCTAAGGGGTGGCAGGAGGGGACGGTCCCCCAATGAAGGAGTTTGGGGGACGGCCCATGCATTCGTCCCCCCCCCCCCAATAGTTGAGCGTCAGGACGAAAAAAAGGTCATCAACTTTTTGGGCGGCGGAGAAAATAGGAAATTTCCTTGAGATTTTGGCCAGATGACTAAAAATATGGGAACTTTTTCGGCAACTTTGTCCCCCCCCCCCCCCAAGTCTCCGCCCAGGTATCCGCCCCTGGGTGCATGGGTGACACTTACGGCTGGGCGGCATATCGTGACCAGTCGTCATTCGCCTCTTTGACCATGCTGATCTGATTCTTATATCTTTCGTTTCGAGCGAGCAAAAGAGAACACGAAAACAGCCAGAGATCAATTTCAGATGATCCGATAAAAAAAAGATTCTTCAAACGATTTCTTTCTTTTATGATGAATAGGGGCACAGGGCATACATATCAATTGCATACATATCAATTGCATACATATCAATTGCATACATATCAATTGCATACATATCAATTGCATACATGACAATTGCATACATGTCAATTGCATACATGTCAATTGCATACACATCAATTGCATGCATGTCAATTGCATACATGTCAATTGCATACATATCAATTGCATATATGTCAATTTCATACATACCAATTGCATACATATCAATTGCATACATGTCAATTGCATACATATCAATTGCATACATCTCAATCGCATACATGTGACATGTCAATTGCATACATATCAATTGCATACATACCAATTGCATACATATCAATTGCATACATACCAATTGCATACATATCAATTGCATACATGTCAATTGCATACATATCAATTGCATACATATCAATTGCATACATGTCAATTGCATACATGTCAATTGCATACACATCAATTGCATGCATGTCAATTGCATACATGTCAATTGCATACATATCAATTGCATATATGTCAATTTCATACATACCAATTGCATACATATCAATTGCATACATGTCAATTGCATACATATCAATTGCATACATCTCAATCGCATACATGTGACATGTCAATTGCATACATATCAATTGCATACATACCAATTGCATACATATCAATTGCATACATCTCAATCGCATACATGTGACATGTCAATTGCATACATATCAATTGCATACATACCAATTGCATACATATCAATTGCATACATACCAATTGCATACATATCAATTGCATACATGTCAATTGCATACATATCAATTGCATACATATCAATTGCATACATGTCAATTGCATACATGTCAATTGCATACACATCAATTGCATGCATGTCAATTGCATACATGTCAATTGCATACATATCAATTGCATATATGTCAATTTCATACATACCAATTGCATACATATCAATTGCATACATGTCAATTGCATACATATCAATTGCATACATCTCAATCGCATACATGTGACATGTCAATTGCATACATATCAATTGCATACATACCAATTGCATACATATCAATTGCATACATACCAATTGCATACATATCAATTGCATACATGTCAATTGCATACATATCAATTGCATACATATCAATTGCATACATGTCAATTGCATACATGTCAATTGCATACACATCAATTGCATGCATGTCAATTGCATACATGTCAATTGCATACATATCAATTGCATATATGTCAATTTCATACATACCAATTGCATACATATCAATTGCATACATGTCAATTGCATACATATCAATTGCATACATCTCAATCGCATACATGTGACATGTCAATTGCATACATATCAATTGCATACATACCAATTGCATACATATCAATTGCATACATCTCAATCGCATACATGTGACATGTCAATTGCATACATATCAATTGCATACATACCAATTGCATACATACCAATTGCATACATATCAATTGCATACATACCAATTGCATACATACCAATTGCATACATACCAATTGCATACATATCAATTGCATACATACCAATTGCATACATATCAATAAACATCATCAATTATTACGACATTCGTTCACTCAATTCAAACTGGCAAACCTCGAAGTATGATCGCATGAAATATCAGCAACACACAAAATGTCTTGTGGGGGGAGTGGCCACAGAACAATTTCGGGTTTCCATTTCGGAGATTCCTAGCGGATATGCTAGTAAAATACACTGAATACTTTTGAAAATTTTGAAAATTATTCATTTTGTTTGGGGGTCAAACCCGAGAGCCCCTAAATGCGCCAATGCAGGAGAACACATTGTATTGTTATGTGCCCATAACTCCAGATATTTATTTATCTCCTCAATAGAATGGCTATTCAGAGCGCAAAACTCCTGGGTGAAAGAAATGCCTTAGGCAGAGACACATGAGAAGTAGCGATTAAAACGAATAATTAGTTTTTAAATTTAAAATGGAAAACTAATCTATGCTTACAGTATAAGACTTCACTAAAATTACAGCGTAAGACTGCACTAAGAATACAGTGTAAGACTGTACCAGCTTACAGTACAAGTCAGCACTACACTTACTGCACAACACCTACAACGTATGCACAATTGACGACTTAGCAGAAGATTTATAGCACTGATCCCCACCGGTCGCCGAGACTTAATTAACCCGCAAAAGATTCGGGGGCAAGAACGGGAGCGACCACAACACCCACCCTCACCACAACACCCCCTGACCACAACACACCCCCCCCCCCCCGACAGAGAAATAAACGGACGAGCTATATACATGTTCCGTCTCAGTATAAATTATGACCGGCGACCACCTTGATTGATTGATGGATCGCTTACGGCAGAAGACAATTCGCCGCCCCTTCCTGCCCCACCCATCCCCACTCACCCATACCCACCCTACCCATCCCCCACCCATCCCCACCCATCCACCACCCTACCCCACCCATCCCCCTGCCAATTCCCTACCAATTCCCTACCCTACCCCACACTCCCAACCCTGTCGCCCATTCTTCATCTGCTGCCGCAAAAGAGTAACTTTATATCCGTGTGTACGCATGAATTGCATACGTGTTTATGACTTCATAGATACATGTACGTGTTTAATTTTTTTACTGTTTATTGTATGCGTCAACGTTTGTGTGTATGAAAGTATGCACATAGCTATATTTGTATATATGTATGCATCGTGTGCATGTGTAGTTCTGTATGCTTATGTATGTATGTATTTTAGCCATTATGCGTATGAATGAAGACACGTGTATGCATGTAGGCTATGCGTGTGCATGTGTGCAACTGTGTATACTATACATGTGCGCATGTGTGTAAGTATGTATTCATGTATGTGCATGTATGTATATATATTTTTAGGTATACAACTTTCATGTAATGCTTGAAAGCACATACAGAAATGCATGTATATATTATATTATATTCAATCATTTATATAGCTCCTTTATAAAACTGACCTTTCAGCGGCGACTGCATTTATGCGAGCCTGTGTTTCATCTATGTTCCTGGTCTGCGCCACTCCACCACCACTGACACTTCCACTGACACCACTGACACCACCACCACCACCGGGCACTGCCACCTGCATGGCAGTGGTAACACCACCACTGCCGCCACCAGGTGGTGTTGGATCGTTGGCAGGGAGTGGCAGGAGGACGTTTTGTCGAACCGGGACAAAGGCGCTGTCGGTGATAGACTGACGGTGTTCCCTTGGGAGGCTGATGGTCCGCGGAACGGTGCGAGGGAACGTGGGAACAACGACAACGGAGGAGGAGGATGGAGGTGGAACAGCCATCAGGTGATCGTCTTCACCTGTCAAAGACAAGGCATCGATGATTTAAGACAATGCAACTGCACTTTGATAACGACCATCGTATAAGGCTCAGAAGTACACACCCATCCATCCGTCCATTCATCCACCCACACATCCACCCTCACATCCACCCACACATCCACCCACACATCCACTCACAAATCCACCCACACATCCACCCACACATCCACCCACACATCCACCCACACATCCACCCACACATCCACCCATACACTGCATCCATCCACTCATCCATCCACCATCCATCAATCTATCCATCCACCTATATCCACCCATCCATCCATCAATGCATCAGGTCACATGTTCGCCTCCCAATCGTGCCTTATATAAATAATACTATTATTCACATGTAGGATCTCACCCCATACATTTCAGAGATTTAGATCTCGGGCTTACACGGTTCGTATGCACATGAACTTTAAATGGCATGGCGCCTATCGGAACGGATATATAGCGGTGGTGAAAGATATCATAAGTTATATTGATTGAGAAATGAACAAAGTTGAACAGAGTGTGGAGGATATAAGCTTGTAAGACTTGATATACAGTAAAAGAATACACAACAATTACATTTCCTATGTCAGACTATATCAGATGATAAGCAGCAAAAGTTAACTATGCAGGTTACACATAAAAAGGCAGATGAAAAATTGGGTTCTAACACTGTCGAATGATTAATAGAGGAAGGTGTGGAACGAGCCCCAGCAGCATCAGCATCAGCAGCATCATCATCAGCAGCAGCAGTAGCAGCAGCAGTACCAGCAGCAGCAGCAGCTGTAAAGGATGGAACCTGCCAGGAGCCACCTAAGATGACAGATATGTGGATTTAGGACGAAAGCCACACTAATCCAGCGCTGGCTTCAGCAGCAGGACCTTTGAAATGGGAAGATGAGTAGTGATCCAGGTGACAGGAAGCTGCATACAGATACAGAGGCCACAGGAAACCGCGTGGGCAGCAGGAGTCAAATGGGATGCGGCTGATTTACATTTCCAAGGTAATGGCATTATTGGCATAATGTTAATCATGAATTTATATATCGCCACTTCAGGAGAAGCTCCTCAGAGGCGCTCCAGACGTGACACCTGCACCAAAGCACAATCAAAGAGAATGGTTGTCATTATACACAAGTGGAAAAGTGGCAAAGAAGGATCAAGAAGTTCACTATACGGAGACTGCTAGGCAACGTATTCCAGAAAGAGCACACATAATAGCGAAACCTTAATGCAACACTGCTGAAGTTCGAACTTCGAGCCGTATGAGAGAGTGCATTAATTCGTTAATTAATTAATTAATTAATTAATTATATTACATTAATTAATTAATTAATTCGCTCAAGGTATTTGTGTAGCGCCTAACTGAGGTAACTACCCACAGGTGCTCCCAGTCCCTCCCTGAAGGTGGAAAAGATCGATTTTCAAGTGTTTAGTATTGTATAAAACAACTTGCAGATCCAGAGACAATATTTTCTTTCGTGTGATAACACTTAACATCAAGTAGACCAGCGCAGGCAGCGCCTCTGACTATAGGTTTCTTAAATATTTCTCTGAATAAATAGACACATGCGCACACATACATACACACATATACTCATACACACACATACACACACACACACACAAACACACACATACACACATACATACAATCAGTGCAAACCATTTCACCTGAGTGAGGAATGAGAAGATTGCCGGAAGCGGTGTGCACCAGGAAATGAGGCTCCAAATTCGTCTCCATCATCATAGTGTGCTGCTGCTGCTGATGCTGCTGCTGGTGCTGTTGATCGGCTGTGTAGTGGGCACTCCGCCTTGGGCGCCGCTCCAGCGTCTGGGTAGAAGAAGTGTTCATCTTGACCTTGGGATTTCTCCTTGGAGGCACTGCTGGACCGGGAACGCTTTCCGTCGGCGGTGGCGGTGGTATCATGGGCAACACCAGCAGACCTGGAGTTATAATATCAGATGGAAAAACGAACAACGCTTCGACTAATCAATAGTTTTTTCATTAATCTATCTTATCTATTAATCATAAGCACTCTCTTTGCTGGCATAATTGATGATAAATGCGGCTAAGGAATATCAGTAGCACGGAAAACAATGCACGGAAAACTGGAAGAACCCGCTGGGCAGGCCCAGGCACGCACCTGTTACAGCCTAAACATGTTCAGAGTCCCTGGACTACATGAGTAGCGAGGAAGGCCATTACGTGGCTTGGGGGAAAATAGCGAAAATTGTAAAGGAAACTTAATTTTTAATTATAATAATAATAACAATTAAAAATAATACTAATGAGTATAATGGCATTTATAGTCATGATGGTGATGATGATGGTGGTGATGATGATGATGATGATGAAGATGATGATGGTAATAATGATGATGATGATGATGATGATGATGATGATGATGATGATGATGATGATGATGATGATGATGATGATGATGATGATGATGATGATGATGATGATGATGATGATGATGATGGGGATGATGATGATAAGAATATTTATATTAATTATAATAATTAATATAATAAATAATGAATCCATAAATTTATTAATAACAGTAATTGCTGAAAATTAGATGAGGCACACGCACACACACACACACACAAACACACACGCACACGCACACACAAACACACACACGCACACGCACACACCTGAATCCTTGATTCTCGAGTAGACGTTCTCTCCCACCCCACTGCTGTCCATCGTGTCCGTCGCTTCCTGATCATTTGTCGACTCGATGACCAGCTCTTCAGGATCGCACGATGGCGAGTCATCTGATGCACAGCTGCTGCCTCCGTTGGCACTGATGCTGCTGCAGCTGGATGATGGAGACTTTCTCCTTGCCTCCCACATCCTCCCGACGCCGGCGATGACTCCAGGCGGATGCGGAGGAGGATGATGTCCACCTCCTGCTTCTCCCTCTCCATCGGATCCGCTCAGGTAGCTGTAGAGGCGATTCATTGTACTCGCTGTTGTTCCAGGACTGTCGATGCCCACGGATGATGGTGCGATAGATGGAGAAGGACCCTTCTTACCCGCCAAATGACCTGGAATGAGCCGCACTATGTGAGTGGATGGATGAAGGCGTTGAAGGAGCTAGATAAATGACTGATTGCGTATGCACAAGCAAGTGCTATAATTATTAATCATCTAGTTTTATAGTGATATTTGTTCAGTTCAGTTTTTTACAACTAAATCTTTCAATCATGCGTCCGTAGTTAATTCAAATTCGTTAATCCATCCACCCACCCAATCACCCACCCAGGCTTTCACCCTATTCACACCACACTTGTACATGCATCAACCCACACCAGTTCAATCCACCCACCCACAAACCCTCTCCAACCTGCTCACCCACAACACAACACAACACAGTGGGGCGCGGTGGTCTAGTGGTGGCGTCGTTGCCTTGGAGCCGGAAGGTCCGAGGTTTGAATCCACCTCCCCGCGTAAGGACCTTGGGCAAGTCCTTCACTTACAATTGCTCAGCGCTTCGGCGTGAAACTCCGATGCAGTGTCCGCTCTGCATCGGGAGCGCCTCTGAGTAGAGATAGCTTGAAGGGGCGCTATAACAAGTGCACATACAAACAAACAAACAGTGCAAAAAACAGATTATATTCAATAGCTGAAACAGATTGAGTTACCAACAACGTACCAAGGTAAGATGGTTCGTGGTTCATTCTCGTCTCCTGTGGCCATCTCTTCTGATTTCCATGCGACAAGACCGCCTCACATCCACCCCTTGCCACTCCACCTCTCTCCAGGCAATTCGTCGGACCGTCTTCCCCCTCCGATGAACTGTGCTGGGTCTCCCCTGGATAATCCCGACGCCCTCGGGAGTGCAACGACCTTGAGGGCCGATCCCGTAGATCCATTGGAATGGCACTGTTAACGTAAGCAGAGCAAGGAGAGGTCAATCCGTGCCACACGCTCAAAGTCGATCATTGTCGAAGGCTGGAAAAATAAAACGAGATCAATTATTATTTGCTTGAATTGGATGATAATGACATTAACGAAACGGCTATGGCGTCAATTATATTATTATTTAAAAGACCAAAACGTGAATATTTCCAGTAGCGGCGGCAGGGGGTTAGAGAGGGCTGAGAGGCTAAGCTTAAATTCGGGAACATAGTCTATTAAGGAAGCAAATAAACTGTAGTAAATATTTATAAAGTGAAGACTCTTAATTAAAAATTGGCAAAGAAGGACTGGGAGACACATACAGAAAGAAGCAATCTACGGGCCATAACAAAGTATTCGGTCCTGGCGTCATTAGATCTTTCAGTTGAAGCACAAAACAGCAAAGAAACAGCGGGACGCCTCTTCCCTTTCACGAACAAAGACGAGCAATAAAAAGCCAGCATAAAAAGCCAGGACGTGAAACTAAAAGCGTCACAAATTTACGCGCAGCTATTCTTCAGGGCGCGCTGCATTTTCGTATAAGCTTAGACAAAATAAAGCACCAATAAAGTAATGAAAAAGCGCCATAAAAATGCAGTCTGGAGACGGCTTGCGACATCAAATAAATCATAGTTAACGTACGATTCATGAAACCCTTAGAAAAGATAAACGGCCGCCAAAGCAGCGTAAACATTCTTCATATCAATCACGCAGACAACTCTCTCGTGAAGCAACAACAGTGCATAGCATAGGCGTTCGCGCATAGGAGAAAAGGGAATAGCGATACATCTACATAGATATATCTATTGATATCCATTGATATCCATTGATAGGCCTACCGAAGATGTAACAGCGAAGCACTTGATAAAAATCAATCGACACTGCTGAGGATGCATTCGCAGCTCCACTTCATGTTCACCAACAACCCAGGGCGCTTTAAGGCAATTTTTATGTACAACTCCTTCTCCCTTTCCATCCTCCATGGAAAATTCATCCCAAGTGGATGACAATGACCTTTTTTACTATTTTCAACTGCACAGAAGTACTTCTACAACTGCACGTAGGCTAACCATGATAGAACTGCACATTTTGTGTAGCTAAAAGCCCTACTAACAAGAATTGGACGCGGTGTTGTAGTGGTGGCGTCGTTGCCTTTGAGCCGGAAGGTTCGAGGTTCGAATCAACCTCGCCGCGTAAGGACATTGGGAAAGTCCTTCACTCACAATTGCTCAGCGCTTCGGCGTGAA
>OX243827.1:20238953-20278953 GCA_945859605.1 Lumbricus rubellus | reverse complement strand
ATGCAATGACAATAACGGCAATTTAATGATAAGGTCGATACAAATGTCATTGTGATCTAATGCTGGTAGTGCAACATATTTACACATTAACGATAATACAATAATACTGCCTTAAGTATTTAATTATCAGCAGTTATGATGCTACATCTACATGTAATATTAATTAATACACCTCAACGTGCCAGATATGAAAGTTGAATTGCTGTTCAAATCAAATCTTGTTTGATCAAATCAGTCTGTTCACTCTAACATAATCTTATCCATAGTCCAATGTAATCTAATGGAGCTGTAGCCTGTAGTCTAGTTCAGTCTAGTCCTGTCCAGCTATTTTATTTCATGTTACTTTTTCTATTCTATTCTATTCTATTATATTCTACTCCATTCTATTCTATTCTAGTCTCGTCTATTCTAGTCTAGTGTGGTCTATACTATTCTATCCTATTCTTGTCTATTATAGTCTAATCTACATAGTTCAGTCCATTCTGCTCTATTTTACTCGATTTTATATTATGTTTTCTATTCTATTCTATTCTATTCTATTCCATTCTGGTAAAGTCTATTCTATTCTATTCTATTCTATTCTATTCTATTCTATTCTATTCTATTCTATTCTAGTCTAGTCTAGTCTAGTCTAGTCTAGTCTCGTCTATGTCGAGTCTATGGTTGGTAAGTCAGGTTGTGGTGGGTAAGTCAGGCTATGGTGGAAAAGCCAAGCTGTGTGGGTAAACCAAGCTTTTGTGGATAAACTAGGATATGGTTGGCAAGCAAGACCATGATGCATGAGTAAACAAGCTTCTCTGCAGATGGTAGGAAGGCAATGAAAGCTGCTTCTGCAGCTCTTATAATCATGCTGATGCTTGGCATTGCTTGCTGTTGCTAAAACGCATTGTGCTAACACAGCTGCGGTAATAAACCTGCAAATGCAAACAGTGATCAGTGGGGAACAACAGAGCTATGAGCGCGGCACAAAGACCAACATTACTTCGGAGACAGGTAAAACTACCAGCAGACGAATCAAACATCATATTATCATCATTATTATAAACGGTTTTCAAGATCGGCAATGGACAGCAATTTCTTCAGCTTTTCGAGTTGGAATCCACCAGAAATGCTTTCCGGATCAATGCGTGCTCGGCCTGCCTGGACGAAGAAATTAGTGACTGCAGTTCGTTGTAGGACTTCCATGCTTTAGAAAGCAGTAATAGGACCATCATTACCGCTCCTCATTGAAGCCGCGCTGCAGAAGAAAAAGAGGAAGGCCACCAAACGCTAATGCACTTCCGAGAGAGAGAGGACGGCTGCATGGGCGACTCGGCTGTGCTCGCTCGACGGGTCTGTTCAAACATCACGGACAAAGGAATCCCAACGAGGTGGAACATAATGCCCGTTGCCATCGTTTGTCTGAAAGATGGAAAAGAGAAAGGGGAGGGAGGGGAGAGAAAGACAGAGACAGACAGACGGACAGACAGACAGAAATAGAACGAGACAGACAAAGACAGACTGAAACAGACACACACAGCAAGAGAGAGAGATGGAGAGATGGAGAGAGGGAGAGAGCAAGGAGAGGGAAAGAGAAAGGGAGGGAGAGAGAGAGAGAGAGAGAGAGAGAGAGAGAGAGAGAGAGAGAGAGAAAGAGAAAGAAAGAGAGGGAGAGAGAGAGAGAGAGAGAGAGAGAGAGAGAGAGAGGAGATAGGTACGGCGACAGTCATGAATAAAGAGAGAGAGACAGACAGACAGACAGAGATACAGAAAGGGACAGAGACTGACAGAGATAGACAGTATACGCCTGTTTGCACATTACTGCCATCTCACGTCCGTATGGATGCACCCACCACTAGAGGCGCTGCTGTCGTCATCATCTATATATATATATATATTTATATATATATAAATTATATGTATGTATATATATATATATATATATATATATAGAACTAACGCAGACTGTGGCTCCACCTATTATCGACCAATGACTAAGGCAGACACAGTTGTCAACGGTGTCAAATTTACTGCAGATCTCACACTCTCTCTTTCTCTACGTCTCTCTGCATATGTCTCTCTGTCTCTCTTTGTCTCTGTCTCACTTTCTCTCCGTCTTTCTTTCTCTCCGTCTCTGTCTCTCTTTCTCTCCGTCTGCCTGCCTGTCTCTTTCTGTCTCTTTCTGTGTCCGTGTATGTGCTTCTGTTTCTCTCGCTCTCTCTATCTCCAATTCTCCATCGCTGACTTTCTGCCTGTTTCTGTTTGTCTGTCTGTCTCTTTATCTCTGTCTCCATCTTTCTGTCACTTCATCGCAATCTCTCTCTTGTTTGTTCCCTCACTCTGTCCCTCTATCTCCTTGCCTCTCTTTCTGTCTGTATGTCTGTCTCTGTCTATTTTTCTGTTTCTGTCTGTCTCTCTCTCTCTCTCTGTCTCTCTCTCTCTCTCTCTCTCTGACACTCTGCCTCTCTCTCTTTTTCTCTCTCCCTCTATCTCTGTCTCTCTGTGTCAATGTGTCTGTGTGTTTGTCTGTCTGTCTCCCTCTCCCGTCAGTCCTCGCGGGGCTCCTAGAATTTTCTAATTATTTCCTTCGCGGGCGACAGCGTCATCGTCATCGGCGTCGGCGACATGGAGCGGCGGACGCCTGATCGCCGCCGCCACCACCGTCACCGTCATCATCATCATCATCCACCGGGGCTTCAAAGGAAAACAGTGGAAGAAGAAGACGAGGAAGAAGGAGATGGGAATCGTTTTCCATCGCGTCCATTAGACGAACATGGCTTCGCAGGCGGAAGGAAACTCATTTTCGGAAGAGGCTTCGAGCGGAGAAGCGGAGAAGTAGGAAGAGTAGGAGGAGGAGGATGTGGGTTAGGAGGAGAAGGAGTAAGAGGAAGAGAAAAAGGAGGAGGAGTAGGAGTAGGAGTAGGAGGAGGAGGAGGAATAGGAGGAGGAGGAAGAGGAGGAGGAAGAGAAAGAGGAAGAAGAGAAGGAAAAGGAAGAGGAAAAGGAGGGAGAAGAGGAGAAAGAGGAAGAGCAGGAGTAGGAGGAGGAGAAGGACTGAGACCACCATCTTCATGAAGCCGGATAAAGCATGCAATTTCCACGTCGCACTGTTCTCTCCGTAGGCGAGATCAGGTGAACTACAAAACGACGCGGACAACCGCACGAACGCACAGATACGAGCACACATGCACTTAGACGGACACGGCAGTGACTCGAAAATGGCCGCAAGGAGGAGGCACTATTAAGCCGGCGAGAGAAGGGGAGACCCCCGTCCCCCCTGGTCGGTTGGTGGGTGGGTCGGTTGACCGCGGGTTGCATCTCGGCTGTAATTATTATCATGCACCGGTGAATTAGACTTATCAATTCAACGCGTCTGAACTGCGCGCGCTTGACTCTGGGGCTCGTCCAACAATTACGGGCGGCGCCGCGACAATATACCTGAGCAGTGAGCAGTGAGCAGTGAGTGGTGAGCTGAGCGCCCTCTTGTCGACCACAGGGCGACACAAAGGACAGGTGGTTGCCATGGCAATGGAATTATTGGCGACACAAAGAAATGATGCTTAGTGCGCCTAAGTCAGAGACTCGCTGCTGCTCCTCCTCCTCGTCCTCCATCTAGACCTTTCCATCTCTTTCTCCTTCTCTTCCTACTCCTCTTACTCCTCCTCCTATTTATACTCCTCCCACTCCTACTCATACTCCTCTTCCTCCTCCTCTTATTCATCCTCCTCTTCTTCATCCTTCTTCTCTCCTCCTCCACCTCCTCCTCTTTCTCGTCGTCGTAGTCCTCCTCCTCTTCTCCCTCCTCCTGCACCTTCTCTTCCTCCGCGTCGTCCTCGTCCTCTTCCTCCTCCTCCTCCACCTCCTCCTCCTTTTTCTCTTTCTCGTCTTCGTCCTCGCCATCTCCCTCCTCCTGCACCTTCTCTTCCTCGTAGCCTAGTCCTCTTCCTCCTCCTACTCCTCCTCCACCTCCTTCTCTTCCTTCTCCATCTCCTACTTTTTGTCCGCAGGGTGAAACTTAATATTCAATTAACTATACACTCACGAACAGCATAATGTCGCTAATGAGTCAGTGCTTCGTCAATGCTGTAGTCATCGGCAAAACAAGTATACCACCTCTCAATTTGAAAGGTTTAGACTAATTATAATATCATCGTCATCATCACTGTCATTGTCATAGTCATCATCACTACCACAATCATAATCATAATCATAATCACAATCATCATAATCATCATCATCATCATCATCATCGTCGTCATCATCATCATCATCATCATCATCATCATCGTCGTCGTCGTCATCGTCATCGTCATCATCATCATCGTCGTCACAGTCATCGTCATCATCTTCATCATCGTCATCATCGTTGTTGTCATCGTCGTCGTGACCATGAGTCCCTGAGCCAGCCGTTTGTCGGCGATTGCTATGAATAAAATAATGATCTCCAACCTCCTCCGTCATTTGTCAAGTCTGTTGTTCCCCTAAGAGTTCCAAAGTACAATTATATTCCAAGTGAAGTTGTGTTTCCCATTTATATCTTCTGCATGTCCATTCATGCAGCGTGTACAATCCATAGTATGCGTATGCTTCGGTTTAGTTTTCCTTTCGAATTTTATGCTCAGTATATTTATGAAATTATGATATCTTCTACAAAATATAAAATTAGTTTGTAATGCATTTACATACATATACATATACGTATACGTATACATATACATATACATATACATATACATATACATATACATATACATATACAATACATATACATATACATATACACATACATATACATATACATATACAATTATACATATACATAATACATACACTTGCACATACACATAAACATACACATACACATACACATATACATATGCATATACATACACATATAAATATACAGACAGACAAACAGACAGACCATATATATATAATATTCGAAATAAGCATGTACATGTACTAATATAAAATTCAGTACTGTGTAATTTGCAATTCTTCGGGTGAAAGACTTGTGGTGCATGCCCGAGTGTTCGCCCCATTGCCCATCGCTTTCAAGCCTGCCACCATGGTGTAGCCCAGCTTTACATCATTCCTTTTATCATCTTATATAATCTCTAGATGCAGTAGATAACAATAAATATTATTATACTATTGACGACGGTTCAAATTCTTTCCATGCAACTGTATCGGCTTTCCAGGTGAATTCATCAGTTGGCATGACATGAATATTTGATTGCGATGAGATAACCGGACGATATATACCGATGTATATATGTATGTGTACATGGTGCGGCAAAAAAAAAGACCCCCCCCTAGTTTTTTTGGAAATATCTTGGCCAAAAGTAAGAATTTCCAGATGAAATTTACAGTCTTAAAGACAATTCATATTTACACGTGATGGGCAGATTTGATCACAATATTTCAAACTGAACAAAAGTTATGTCACTTTTAGTGAGGTCACCCATCGTTTTTTGACGATTCAAAAACGAAGCGCATCAAAAACTAGGTTTTTGGCCAATATCTTGGCGAAAAGTAAGAATTTCAAAATTAAATTTTACAGGCCTAAAGACAATTCATATTTACACATGATGGCCAGATTTAATCAAAATAGGTCATACACAACAAAAGTTATACCACTTTTAGTAAGATTACCCACCGTTTTTTGACGATTCAGAAACGAAACGCAACAAAAAGTAACAAAAACACGATTTTATTAAGTCTCACGATCTCATCTCAAATAACTGTTGTCAAATGAACTTGGTAGTGCTTCACAACTTGTGTGCAATGTGCCCACCACCAGTGCAAACACTTCTTTTGAGTCTCTTTGCAAAGTTCTTGATGGACGTGTTGATTAATCTGACAGATTCTTTATTTACCAATTTGATTGTCATCTTTCTAAGTGACTTCTCAGTGACGCGCAGCTACGCTGGTACCCTGTTTATTTTTTAAATAGTAATTATAATGATTATCTGGGAACATTAAGGCTATTTGATAACAATATTATTTGAAATGAGAAAAAATCGTGTTTTTTGTTACTTTTTGTTGCATTTCGCCTTTGAATCGTCAGAAAATGGTGGGTGGCCTCCCTAAAAGTGGTATAACTTTTTTTCTCTTTGAAATATTTTCATGAATTCTGACCATCATGTGCAGATATGAATTGTCTTTAAGCCTGTAAAATTTCATTTCGATATTCTTAGTTTTGGCCAAGATATTGGCCAAAATAATTAGATTGTTTTATTTTTACTTTTTGTTGCGTCGCATTTTTGAATCGTCAAAAAACGGTGGGTGACCTTACTATAAGTGGTGTAACTTTTGTTGTGTTCGAAATATTTTAATGAAATCTGGTCATCTGGTGTAAATATGAATTGTCTTTAAGACTGTAAAATTTCATTTCAAAATTCTCACTTTTGGTCAAGATATTGGCAAAAATCTTAGGGGGGTCTTTTTTTTTGCCGCACCCTGTATATATGTATGTATGTATGTATTCAGAATTATATATATATTCATGTATACATACCTATATGGCTGAGGATGATATATGTAATTGTATATATATATATATATATATGTATATATGTATGTATGTATTCAGAATTGTATATATATTCATGTATACATACCTATATGGCTGAGGATGATATATATAATTGTATATATATATATATATGTATATATGTATGTATACATATATATATATATGTGTGTGTGTATACATAATTATATATGTGTATATGCATATGTGTATATATGTATATATTTATATATGTATATAAAATGTATATGTGTATATATGTATGTATGTATGTATGTATGTATGTATGTATGTATGTATGTATGTATGTGTGTATATATGTATGTATATTTATCCATAAATATTTCTATGCCCAACTACACTGCAATCCTTGTACAAGGTTATATATATATATATATATATATATATTATGCCTATATATATATATATATAGGCATAATACATATTTATTCTATCTCTTTATATATATATGTATATATTAGGGTGGTTGCATCTCTAATAGAAAATTTTCAACTTAAGATCTCATATTTCTCCAACCCGCCATTCCGTGCCACTTGGTCTAAAACCTATGTAGCCCAAAAATTATCAGAATTGAAAAATATTCAGGACTTGCGCAACGTCGTTGAAGTTTAGTATTTTACAAATAATTGTCGTAATTTTGAGCATAAGTATTATTTACTTCAAAGTCTTAGAATTATAGTTTTCTTACAGAAATACTTTATGATTTTTACTTAGGCACCGCTGAAATGTATATTCTACAATGTTTTTGTCATCAGTGAATGCTAAATATCTATTTTTATGAGCATTTTAGCGGTAATTGACAAGCGAGGGAATTCCTGCGAAAAATGATCTATTCTGTCCAATGTTATGATCTTTTATTAGTTACATTCCAAGTCATCAATGCACTACCGTACACAATACACATAAAAATGTAGTTTTACATACATTAGGCCTATTATTATATCTTAGGCTGTATAGTATCTCATGCATTGTAGAATTTATCATGTATTAGGCACTATAAGCTTACAGTGTTATGATGCAAATGTTCTATGTAGCCTAATTGTTTGTGTTCCAAACAACGATATCCTTGCTTTCCCTTCCTGTTCGACCTGTTGTATCGGCTTACAGACATGTTTTTATCTTCACCACTTGAACATGCTTTGCTTGTTCATTGCTGAACTTGTTTCCAACAACGCCATGCATAATTATTATTAACATATACAGCATTATAAAGGCATTACTTAAATGTCTTCATCTAATAGTGAGAAGGTCTGCATCTAATAGTGAGAAGGCGATGCCGATTACAGAAGCGTTAGCGGTAATATCGCATGCAAGATGACAGAGGAGAGCTTCAAGGGTTCCAAGCTCCCATCTTGAAGAGACGTTCTAGCAGAGAACTGCTCAAAGTACTGCTCCATCATCATAAGCGTGAAAAACTTGGCATCAGGGACAGTATCACTCAGACTACTAAGCAGCTTCTTTGACAAAGTTCCAACTCCGGAGACTGAGCATATCTGGAAGCTGTAGACCGGCAAGGTTTAAAGAAGCTAGAATCGGCTGCAAACCCCTCAATAACAGTAGCCTAAATGGACGACGAGAGCAATTTACTGCTTGAGGATGTTGCTATTTCAAGACAAGTATCCTCTAGGCTACAGCAACGATTATAGTCAAAGAGTCGGCTCATCTTATGACGAATATGTGAGGGAGCATCCGGAAATAATTAATTAAGCTTATTAGTCTATTTGGCACATGCATCTACATGACCGCCATTGGTTTCAAACCCCACCAGCATTCAGCAACCACTGATCCTAGCAACGATCTAGTACTGCTGTATTATCTCTCTTTATATGCACGGAAGGTCATTGCTGATGCCGCTGTGACACCCTTTGGCCGAAATCTCTGGTATTTATCCAAGCTGTTGGCAAGCTTAGGTTTCTTTCACAATGACATGCCATTTGGAGAGAAGAAATTGATCATAGCAGTTATAGTGGACAAAGAAGGTTCTGAGATCCACAAAGTTAACGTATACGGTACAATAACTCTTCTCCCAACCATTCGCAAAAAAGGCTATATCGACATCATTTCGTGATAATGTCAACCTTGACCTGTTCTGCATCTTGAATTAAAATACTAGTTGCACTTCTGGAACACGATCCTGTTAAGCGGTCGGATAAAGCCTGAAGACTGCATGAAGAGCTCGACAAGCTGGAGATCCATAAAGGTTATTATCAGTGACATAGACGAGTGAGGTGACACTCTTATTCAGCATGTCAATGCCTCAAGTACAAGGAATTAACAACAAAAACAATTTATATCAGAAGTCACAGAAGAACATCGCAACTCGTTCTCAGCACAAACAAAAGAGAGTGCCGCAGAGTCTTCAAGGTCACATTGACATTGATTAAATAACTAATCATCAATAATAATAATTGCAATCTCGATCACCAAACAGTGTAATCATTGGTAATCATGTATGCAATAATATAGTCACATTGTATTGAATTCTGATTTGAGGATGCATGGTTTATTATGCTTGCAATTCAAGTTTTCGCTTCTTTGGTACATGGTGAAACTTTGATGGTGTTGCGCAAGTCCTAAATATTAATATTTTCTCTCACAACTTTTTGTGTGATGTTTCTGGATGGAATGGCACCAAATTTAAACTTGGAGAACAGTAGATTCCAACTTTCATTTCTAACGACCACCCTAGATCACTATATATATAGTCTATGTACAGTATGCAGGCAGCCGGTGCAGAAGTTGTTACTGATGGCGGTGCAAATCGTCCTGACAATTAACATTTATTACGTTTCTATTGATATCATAATATTATACAGAGATGCAATACAGCAATGCATGCATGCATGGCTCACAGAACGTGTTTCTACTGCATTATACGCCATGCATTGACTTGAGGAGAGACTTAGAAAGACACGGTGGACGGTCCTCAAAGTTGGTGGTGCTTATTATGCTCCAAATATTTCAGAAATATTCAATAAATTTATTAACATAAATTTCTACAGTGCTATCCAGTGTGGCAAGAGCACGTACACAGACTGTTTATCTATAATGAGCAATTTTTAAGATGGCTGTCTAAATGCAAACAATTAAAGTGTGAAAATTTAAAAAAATCGAAACGATGGGGTGGGAGAGAAAACTTACTGAAGTCTTAAACCACGTTTCTGAACACTGAAATAATGCAAATTTGAGATTGACACATTTGAAGGACAATAGATAAAAGCCAGACAAAAACGTTTACGAGGGTTTACCTCAGCAATTGGGGTAAGGTGTTAACTTTTTCACCCTAGTAGGCCTACTCTGTATTTTATTTGTCTGCCTTTTGTTCTCAGCAACCAGTTATAGGATTGATTTATCTCCGCCCCATTGTCTTGAAATAACTGGGTCTTTTCCCTTGTGAGCGCTGCCAGTCTGGCACCAGCGCATCTGATATACAATATACGCGCACAGTGCATGCCCTGTCACGGTTTGCCCTTTCGCCACGGACAAACCGTTCAACACAATTGTGGAAAAAACAAACGTGGCTTCTTCGTCGTTTTCTTCTTCTTCTTCTTCTTCTTCTTCTTCTTCTTCTTCTTCTTCTTCTCTTTCTTCTTCTTCTTTTTCTTCTTTTGGACAACGGAAAGAAATCGAGGTTATTTGGCATTCATCGAATGTCATGAATTCGTCGAGTGTCATTAATTCATTGAGTTGGCATTCGCACAAACTGATCCCATCCCCTACTCGGGCTCAGTCGCCCGCTGAAGACGTCACGTTCCGTCCAAAACAAGTCTCCATTACCCGATACAATTTTCCAGCAGATAAGCAGCAGAACCCACCGACCAAAAGCCCATAGATCATTCCCCGGTGACAGACGACTGTTAAAAGAATATACGTGTAGACGTTTCCCCCAACTTCCTTATGCATAGGCATAAGCACACATGCAGGCATAGGTTACATACACTCAAGCAAATAACATGGACCTCTGTATACAGTTTTAACGAACACTGCAGAGCTATAAGCTGAGGCCATTTGAGTTGGCATAATGGACTTCACTGATCAGCGCCGGATTAGTAAAAAGCTTGAGCTCCTCCTGGTTTCGCCATTAGAACCAGGACTGGATATCCATCTGCGGTTCAGAAACAAATAATAGCCGCAGCCCCGCAGGGTGCTTATCTTTCGAGCTCAGAATAATTGGAGAATGCGTTCCTATAAAGCCAGTAGAATCGTTACTGTAAATCCACACGATACTGCTGTAATATACGAGATTCTTTTAGCACTGTGGCCTTTCCAGGAAACTCCTGCTATTAGACGTTTGCGTGATGTAAACGAACACTTAAATTGCCAGGGTATTGCTGAGGGTGAATTAAAACCATAAAGAAAGCAAAGTAAGTTAGGCCTGTATTTTTTTCATAGTGCCCAGTGAACGCTGTAGCGTAAACGTTTCAGGAGACATTTGAACTGAATAACTTACACAAAACTACTTAGTTTGTACTATATACGCCATTATAGGGCCTACTAACATGAACAAATAACTATTAAGTAACCATTTGCTAGTGTTAAACATTTTTCGTGCCGTAATAATGTAAATCCGATGGTTAACTCTACGTGTTTGCGAGGGCTCGCCACTGGTGACTCTTACAGCTTACTGTGTTTTGTTTTGCAACTTGTTGTTATTTTTCGCTCGCTATGACTCTTAACATCATTTCGGCTAGTTAGTGCAGAGAGCGCCTCTGAGTAGATGTGTCTTGAAGAGGCGCTATATAAATTCTCAGAATGAATGAATGAATGAATGAAACAATGAACGACATAATCATTAAATTTTTTGTATTTATCTTATCTTATCTTATCTGACCATTTATAAAGCGCTTCTTGCAGCAAGAGCCTTTCAGAAACGCTCTCAGTGCGTTCAACTCCGAGAAAAAAGGCAAGTTTTTAGACGAGCGAAAGATGAGGATACACTACCAGAGAGGATGGCAGAGCGAACTGATGGGGGGAAGCCCATTCCACAGGGAGGGACCAATGCAGGCAAATGATTTGCAGAGGTAGCCTATCTATTATATCAGCCGTAAATTCCTAAATGACTAACTAATTAAAAATTATTATTTTAAAACACTTACAGATCTAATCGAACCACCTCAGTGCTCCTCTGAGGCAAAAACAGAATCCTCTGGAGATGGTATGCACAGGAATGAAACACAGACGTTTAACAGAACACACAAATACAACATGCAGACTGTTAACAGAAGGCGTAAACATCATGGCTGCATGGTATGGAAGAACTTGTCCACACGGAAAACAGCCACATCCATCCACACACGCACACACACGCACGCACACTCACGCATGCATGCACGCAACCGCACACGCACACACATATACACGCACGCACACATACTCTCTCACACACACCACATGCACACACACACACGCACGCAACCACACACGCACACACATACACACGCACACACCGCATGCATGCACACACGCACTCTCTCTCGCACACACACACACACACACACACCGCATGCACACACACTCACACGCACACACACCGCATGCACACACGCACTCACACACACACCACATGCACACAGACGCACACACACACACACACACATATATATATATAATATCTAATTTATATTATGCTACTATGTTTACCACAAGAGTATTTAAATCATGTGAGCTACATGTTGGTGACTCCGTTGCATTGTCTGGTACGCCGCCGGTTGATTAATTACATGTCCCGCAAAGCAATTGCACATACGATCCGATTATACGTATGATACAATTGTACAATGTACATGTATACATGTTGAGTATAACTTCCATTATTGCTTGTTTTATTTATGCCAACGGCAATGTGGCTTTTTGACCTCCTGACCTTGTCATCCCAATTTCGTGTTGATTAAGTGTCAACATGTGCTGACTATATAGGCCTACATGTAGGCCTATCTGTGTCTGGAATATAAAGCTTTTCTGGCTTTGCTGAATTATGGCAGTGTTTACAATTTGACTGAGACTATCTGGATTCAGAAGAGTAGCTGGGCTTTTAGGTACTTCAACACTGGTTTTCTTGTAGGCCTATAATTATATTATTAGTTTGCTTCAAGTTCATACAGATGCCATAAAATTTATTTTTTCATTTCGTAAAGCTCTGTACTCAGAGGCGCTCCCTACTGCAGCGAGTACATTGTATCGGAGTTTAACCCGAAGCGCCCGAGCAATTACAAGTGAAGAACTTGCCAAAGGTACTCACGCGGCGGCTTGAGGTGGATTCGAACATGGAACCTTCTGCCTCCACGGTACCGTGCACCACCACTGCACCACCGCGCCCCATAGCTCTTCTGCTTCTGCTGCGATAGACTTAACCCTTAAAGTGAATCGAAACAAATTGTCTGATTGAAGACCTCTTAACAACAGGTTTCGTCAAGTGCAGATTGCTTCGTAGCCCTCTTCAAGTACCGTCCGCTGTGAAGGTCACGAAAGCAAAGCATGGCATTTCCAAGAACTGCTTCATTATCATGTGCGTGCCATTCAGTTCAGCCTGAGAACGACTTTTATGTCACAACGGCTAGACAGAATTATACAGCGCAGGTTTATCGTTGCCCCGATAGTCCTCACATATAGAACCTCCTTTGCAGGTCATGTCTGGCTGTGGGCCACGGTTGCAGACTTGCATCGCTTGTACACGCGCTCTTCCGTTAATATCTTAAAGTGGTCTTAACGCCTTCTTCGTCATGCAGAAAGCATTTCGGAAACTGCTCGGCATCTGCAGTTTTTCCCGAGGATCTTATTATAACCTGCAGCAGCTGAAAGGAATGGAAAAATTCCCACACACTAACTGTAGGAGGGAACAATAAACAAAACAAAACGCAGCCATTCAAGAGTCTCAGCCATAGCCACCCATGCAGCGTTGAGTGTGGAGCCGTGGTTCCATTGATGCATTCATCGGTATCCGGACGTTTCATCCTCGGACGATTCATCCCCGGACGGTTCATCCCGGACGATTCATCCAGTGGACGTTTCATCCCCGGACGTTTCATCCCCGGACGGTTCATCCAGTGGACGGTTCATCCAGTGGACGGTTCATCCCAGGACGGTTCATCCAGTGGACGGTTCATCCCAGGCCGTTTCATCCCAGGACGTTTCATCCCAATGGACGTTTCATCCCAGGCCGTTTCATCTCAGGACGTTTCATCCCAATGGACGGAAATTTAAGCAATTTAATCCTATAAAATTTCCACTGTAGGCCTAATAGATAAAAAGTCAAAAATACTTGCAATAAAATAGCTTTCATATAAAGGCACATAAGCCTATAATATTTTAACAGAATGAATCGTCAGTAATTAAATATCATAAAAGAACACACAAGCCTGTAGAACCTGCGAAAAAATATAAATAGTTTCATATATTTTGAATAAAATCTTATGGAACAAGACTAGTATACGATAGTCTACTGTTCGAACGTAGAAACGTGTCTTGTCGATTTGTTAAACGCGGCTGTTCTGAGCTGATTCCAATCTTCATTGGCATTCGTACTGTGGTGTACAGAATTTTAAACAATGTCCAATTGAACGTACAACACTAAGCGTCGGGACTTGATTAGGTGATTGTAGAACAATAGAATAGGTGCACGACTCTTCACCGGGACGTTGTACTACCCTGCCGACATGGGTGGAGTTTGGTTTTTGTTATTGGGGGTGGGGGGTTAGTGCTTTCTAGGGGGGATAAGCCCGGGATAAAATACCATTTTCATGGTAAAAAATTTTTCGGGACCTACTTCATGTTCGACTAATGTATCATATTATTCTCTCTATTTATTTCCTGGGATGAACCGTCCGGGGATGAACCGTCCGGGGATGAACCGTCCACTGGATGAACCGTCCTGGGATGAACCGTCCACTGGATGAACCGTCCACTGGATGAACCGTCCGGGGATGAACCGTCCGGGGATGAAACGTCCACTGGATGAATCGTCCGGGATGAATCGTCCGGGGATGAATCGTCCTGGGATGAAACGTCCTAGAATCGCATTCATCGGTACGTTGGAAAATCTATCTGTCTGGCTTCTTAAAGGTCTAAATGATCTCTGTGGAAGAAGAGGACTAGCAGCAAACACGCCTAGAAGCCATTACATACATAATACATTGTCTAGTGAGTTGGCACATTTATTGTGGCTAGCACTCAGACCCTAATGGATGAAAAAGACCGCTGTTTCAGTCTGATTTAACAGACTGTGTGTGGTCTTAAGTGTACATTTAAGCATTATCTTTTGGAACCATTAGTGTCTGAAACTCTGAATGCTGGCCACAATTATATATAGAATCAATGGATAATCCATTAAATAAATTTTATACAGCACAATACAGTTCAGCTGTAATTTGATTAATCAATTAATTGATCAAACAATCAATCAATCAACCAACCAACCAACCAACCAATCAATCAATCAATCGTTGAAGATGAGAAAGCCTGAAAGTATAGGAGCATTTGGTAGATTAATTATAATATGGTATGCATTCATGACGGGGTGAAACTTTCGTTTGAGGTGAAAACTGAAAAGCCTCTTTCAATTGGCAGGTTGGTCAACCATAGACAGCTGCCCACCATCATCCCAACCCCAAGCAACTTTCCAGTCCACCACCAGCTCAAATCCTCATATAGTTACTCCCCAAGTTCACCACCAGCCAACCCTCACAGTCACTCCCCAATTCACCAGTCCATCCCAATATAGTCACTGCCCCAGTTCACCACCAGCCCAACCCCAGCAGTCACTCCCCAGCTCACCACCACCCCATCCCCATGTCACTCCCTCCCCCCTCCCATTTCACCATGCAGCCCGTTATCCACACGACCATGCATCTAAATCCGTTCTCAAGTGTCTTCTACATCATCCATTGATTTCCCAATCAATCCATTCACCCATCGTCATTATTGTTTTCACGTTTGCACTCATCGTTATTATCCATCAGCGATATTTCCAACACCATAATAATAATAGCGAATAATATCTCCTCAGACGTCCTTTAAATTCATACAACATTGATTCGGCCAGATCCCACGCCGAGGAGTCACACGCCAACACGGGGATCCCGGTTTCACCCCGACATCCCCGGAAGCGTATACAAACCAAGCCCGGGTGATAACTTTCCCCTCCGGAAATCCCCAGAAGACCCGTTTACCAAAGCGTGTCGTCGGACGGTATTGGGGTCAAAGAGTAAGAGAATGGATCAGAATTTATATATCGGCGGGTGATGATTTCCCACTGCAGCGGACCAATGCCGACCAGAAATCTCGGGAAAATTATTGCAGAAACGTTTAATTGAATTGTTCCCCCGTCGACCGACGAAAGCGGCGACTCGCCCAGCCCAGCCCAGCCCTGCCCAGCCCTGCCCTGCCCGGTCCGGCCCTGACCAAGCCCGGCGTCTCAGCCTGCAGTCCGGCCGCTCACGGACGGGTCTGCGGCGCGTCCTACCAAGGCGGCCTGTGCAAACATTGACATGGCTGGGAAAAGACGGCGACGGCGGACGAACAGAGGATGGCTGTCGGTTATACAAGGACCGGGGCTTTGCGTGATCGATAAGGGGTAGCCTGGGTAGGTGAGGACTAAACAGAACAAGGCTCGAGAGCGAATCGGCAAACAGTTTGAATTGCCGTTGAATAAACGACGTGTGCGTGAGAGATGTTGCGGTGCTTGAAGAAACTGCGACGTAAGAGAACTACAAAGTGAAACAAAGATCAAAATATGACGCATATGTGAATGAGAGAGAAACGGTGGGGGAAAAGAGGAGGAGGAGATGGGGAGAGAAGAGGAGGAGATGGGGAAAGAAGAGAAGAAGGAGGAGATGAATGAGAAGGGCGAGGAGTAGGGATAAAGGAGGAAGAGGAGAAGGAGGAGGAAGAGGAGGAGGAGAAGGCAAAGGAGGAGGAGGAGGTAGAAGAAGAAGAAGAAGAAGAAGAAGAAGAAGAAGAGGAGGAGGAGGAGGAGGATTATGAAGAAAAAGAAAAGACGCGGAGAAGAGGAGGAGGAGGAGGAGGAAGGAGAAGAAAACAAAACAAAAAATAAAGAAGATGAAGATGAAGAAAAAACAGAAATACAAAGAAAGAGGAATAGGAGGGAAAACTCCTCCTTGGGCTTGCCCTGGAGCAGCCATATACTTTCACATTTAGTTTTCAATCTGCTGAATTGGGTCTACTACATTGTAAGTGTATACACGAGTTCCATATTGCATGTGGTCGCTCTTAAGCCTCTTATTAATATTTCGTCGAATCGGTGTTTACCTACATGTACATGTAGTAAAGAGCAGATTATTAATGAAGTCAACATCTTTCTGACTATAGCAGCACTTAGAGTGGCACTATAATCATATAATGTCTCTAGCTAGATAGTGACACTCACACACAAGCACACGCACGAAAACACACCCACACGCACGAAACCACACACACACACACAAACACGCACAAACACACCCAAACATACACGCACAAACACACAAACACATATACACAAAAACAATATACACACAAGCAATATACACACAAACATAAACACACACACACACACACACACAAACACACACACACACACATACTTGACCTGCCAGGATTCTTATCCGACATAGACAAAAAACAATCTGCCCATTTTGAGCTTGAACTGCATGATACAGCGCCAGTTCATATTATAAGCTGCTCTCCCTGACGCGACTTTTATCCGGCGCCGCGAAATTTCGAAGAGATAATTTAGGCCTACACATTTAGCAGCGCTACAGAAACGATTACAATATTACGAGTGTACAAACAGGATCAGACAATACAATAGGAATCAGACAATACAATAGGGATCAGACAATGCAATAGGAATCAGACATTACAATATTGATCAGACAACACAATAGGGATCAGACAATACAATAGGGATCAAACAACACAACAGGGACCAGACAATGCAATAGGGATCAGAAACACAAAAGGGATCAGACAATACAATAGGGATCAGACAATGCAATAGGAATCAGACAATACAATAGTGATCAGACAATACAATAGGGATCAGAAAATACAATAAGGATCAGGCAATACAATAGGGATCAGACAATACAATAGGGATCAGACAATACAATCGGGATCAGACAACACAAACGGGATCAGACAATACAATATGGATCAGACAATACAATAGTGGTTGAGCAAAAAAAAAGCGAAATGGCATCTATTGCTGCAATTACACTCACGGAACAGACTGGCAAAAAGTTGCTTCAGCTTCTGTTATTCACATCAATCGTAAAGTACTGCAAAGCGACTGCCATGGAGGAGGAAGAGCCGTAAAAGCCCCCGGCGTCAATTTCGTAAATAACAGCAATAACGGTTGATAAAGAAGTGGTTCTGCTGAGATGCCGCAGGGATGCAAATAGTCCGGACTGTATTATAAGAAAGACATTTGCATTCGGGCAAAGGATGCTTTAGAGAAGATGGCGACAAAAGGATCAGTGAAGGAGATGAATTGGGAAAAGGGATGGAGTAGAGAAAGAGAAAAAAGGGACGATTCATGAAGGGGGGAGTGGAAGGGGAGATGGAGAGGGGGAAGATGATGAAGAAATCGCTTAATTATGGCAGTGCAGTGAAGGTGTGTAGACTGCAGAGGAAGTAGCAACTGTTACAGTAGGCCTACTATATACTAGTCAGAATAATAAACCGTAACGAAGTAACTAAAAATCTACCCTTCTATATACTCGAATAATCGAAATCTATACAGCAGTTTCATAGAAATAATAGCAACAATAATAACGGTAGCATTAATAGTATTATAGTATTAGTAGACTATTAGTAGTTATACGGCAGCAACAGTTACTGAAATGGTGTTGGCGCCGAACTTGGCGGTAGTAATAGTACTAGCAGTAGTAGTAGTAGTAGTAGTAGTAGTAGTAGTAGTAGTAGTAGTAGTAGTAGTAGTAGCAGTAGTAGTAGTAGTAGTAGCAGTAGTAGTAGTAGTAGTAGTAGTAGTAGTAGTAGTAGTAGTAGTAGTAGTAGTAGTAGTAGTAGTAGTAGTAGTAGTAGTAGTAGTAGTAGTAGTAGTAGTAGTAGTAATAGTAGTAGTAATATAGCACAGTAGCATGCAGAAGTAGTAGTAACGATGATTATGATGATGGCGGTGGTGGTAGTGACGCCGATGATGATTATGTCGATGATGACGATGATGATGATGATGATGATGATGATTATGTCAATGATGATGACGATGATGACGAAGGTATTTTAATGCAAATGATCACATATATATATATGATATCATTCTGTGTGTATAAGATTATACCTGAACGCCTGGCCAGTGCATGGCCACTCTGCAGCTTGCGTGTCTCGAACGTCTCTATCACCTGCATGCAGTCCACTGATGAATATTTAATCAAGAGAAAACCTTATCTGCATTTCTCTTATAATACCGCCCTGAATTATCGTTCTCTCTCTCATTTTCATCCAACGGCTGAGCATATAATATCCGCCAGCATGCAGCCCATGCATGAAGCCATTCATGCATGCATAACATAGATCTCCAGACAGCACTTGTGTTGATGCATAACCTACATTCGCTCAAAGCATCGCTCACTCGGTATACCTAAGGCCTTGGAGCCGGAAGGTTCGAGGTTCGAATCCACCTCGCCGCGTAAGGACCTTGGGCAAGTCCTTCACTCGCAATTGCTCAGCGCTTCGGCGTGAAACTCCAACGCAGTGTCGGCGCTGCATTCGGGAGCGCCTCTGAGTAGTGAGAGCTTGAAGGGGCGCTATAACAAGTGCACATACAAACAAGGTGTTGACTTATACAGCTATAATTGAACATTGCAAGCGTGGGATACTCGGTGGATAGCGTACTGGGTCGATCAGCGACACTGCAGAAGCAACATTAAAAGACATGAACTGTGAAGACGCTGCAGCAAAAGCAATGGCGCAAAAGCAATGGTGCCAGAGCTGCTGAGGCAACGGCAAAAGAAATTAAGATGCAACGGAAATATAATTGCTATAATGTAACGGCAAAACAAGGCCTTCGGGAGCGCCTCTGAGTAGCGAGAGAGAGAGAGAGAGAGAGAGAGAGAGACAGACAAACAGACAGACAGAGCTTGAAGCGGCGCTATAACAAGTGCACATACAAACAAACGAGGCCGTAAGCTTCAGCTCTACCTGTCAATGCAATGCGCTTATTTACCGCTGGCCATCTAATCATATCATCAACAAATTTGATCAGCCATGGACGGCAGCTGTAGACTGATTAAGTCATTCATTGTTAATTAATGCCTTGAGAACTAATTACACGGAAGTTATATGATCTGATTAATTAAAAACATCGGCAGATGCTTCAGTACTATAGGAAGCAGCAACAGATACCCGAGGAAAACAACAACAACAACAACAACATGGGGCGCGGTGGTGTAGTGGTGGCGTCGTTGCCTTGGAGCCGGAAGGTTCGAGGTTTGAATCCACCTCAAGTCACCGCCTATAGGAACCTTTGGCAAGTCCTTCACTCACAATTGCTCAGCGCTTCGGCGTGAAACTCCGATGCAGTGTCCGCTCTGCATTCTGGATCGCCTCTGAGTAGTGAGAGCTTGAAGGGGCGCTACAACAAGTGCACTTACAAACAAACAAACAAAGAAAAAAAGAAAAAGATACACGTTATACACGTGAAACGGATGAGCATCTACTGAAGCAGACATCTTTTCTCTGCGCTTAATGCTGGTCTCAATACATAGGCGTACGGGAGATTTTAGCAGTGGGGGGGGGGGGGGGCAAAGATTGAACTTCTGCCCGAAAAATATATCCGTCTAACCGTAAAAAAGTTGACGACCTTTTTTCTAGTCATTTGGTCTCTCTTTGCCCGAAAAACCGGACGTGCCCGAAAGTTGGCGACCTTTTTTTTAGTCATTCGGTTTCTCTTTGCCCGAAAAACCTGACTTGCCCGAAAGTTGACGACCTTTTTTTAGTCATTCGTCTGTCTTTGCCCGAAAAACCAACCAGACTAGCCCGAAAGTGGGGGGCAACTGCCCCCTCTGCACCCCCGCCTCGTACGCCTATGTCTCAATATTATATTTAAATGTGAAAAATGTATATATATAATTTATACCTTATATTTGCATATTATATATATAATTATATATATATATATATATATATATATGTGTGTGTGTAATATTCAATGCTCATCTTTACTCTGCGCTTAATGCTGGTCTCATAATTTGTAGCTCGAAGGATGAATCGTTAGCGCAGACGTCTGCAAGAAGATGGTCACGGATGATTGCATCAAAAACAAATTAACTAAACCGATGCAACAGCAATCGAACGTCAGCCGTCAAGACACGGTCCAGTGCAACTCTACTGCATGGCAGACAGACTCAGAGAGAGACAGACCTATACGGATAGAAAGACACCCAGACAGACAGATCCACAGGCGGACCAGATAAACCCATACACAGGCAGACCAGACACACAGACAGACCAGACACAGACAGACCCACAAACAGAGACAGACAGACCCACCAAAAGAAGGACAGACAGACGACGGACAAACAGACCCGCAGACCCACAGACAGATCCGTAGGCAGACGGACAAACAGACCCGCAGACAGATCTGTAGGCAGACGAACAAACACACAGACAGACCCACAGACAGACAGACACAGAGAGACCCACAGACTGACCGTCAGCAGAGCCATCAGCCTAAACAGCCTCCTCCATCTTATCTCAGGGACTCGAGCGCTGGCAGAAGAATTAGCCTGAGGCAACGATGACGACGATGACGACGATGAAGACGATGAGGATGACGACGATGAGGATGAAGACCTTTTCCACTTCCGATCGAAGTGAAGTCGACTCAACTGATAACAACAACGCCACCAGCAATCTGTCTCTCTCTCCTTCTCACATCCCAGACCATCAGCTCAAGTGGACGAGGGCTCTGGTATATGCATATATATTATATACGTGTATGTATATGTATAGACGTATAATTATGTATATGTAGGCCTATGTGCATATGTAGCATATGTATATAAATATATATATATGCATTGTACGTGTACTGTATATATATATATATATATACGACGGCATCCGATGGAGATAGGAGACGTGAAGATGAGTGCATGGCCACCTGCAGGATTCGTCGCAGGAGAGGAATGGGGAAGGAAGGGATGAGGTAATGGGATGGAAAGGGAAGAAAGGATGAAGAATGGGGAAGGAAGGAAGGAGGCAATCGGATGGAAATACTAACCAATCTATCTACCCAAATGCAGCAACAGGAATCAGATTCCGATAATATATATTGCACGGCGGGGTCGGGAGCGCTTCTGAGCAGTGCTTCTATTAAATAAATAATAAGTATACTTCTCGCCTGCAGCTTGCGTTGACTAATATTAAAGTGTGCGGAAGAGGAGGTAAGGGTAAGGGTTTCGGGATCGCGAGATTTAGAAAGAATAATTTAGAGGGTATACAGGATGGAAGAAGCTTGTGGAAGGTTCATGGCTGGTAAAACAGCCCGATACTGTATGAGTCATTCATGTTACTCACTGATAAAACTAGTTGGGAATTTAAGTAACATTTCGAGGATAAAAGGTGCTGTGAAGCGAGTAATATTATATGCTCGTTCCGCACCCGTAGTCTCCATGCTGAGAGCGCCTCCGAAAAGTCATTCTGCGCTACAGGCGCTATATAAATCCATAAATGCAATACGATACCACTTTATCAACTACACCTACACGCCCATACACACTCACAAAATCGCTCATACTCGTACATAACAAATATGTATACCTATAATCGTGTCTTGTATATAATAGATCTACATGTATGCATGTTTACGTGTAGAAACAACCAGTTTCCATACAGATTAAGAAATGTAGCCCTCAAAGGCGTGCCACTCCCCCCCCCACCCCCACTACCCCCAAACCCGGGTGATCATGATCAGCCTCCTCCTGGGGCCCACGGTGTTCACCGGTCATTTCTCATTTCCACGTTAATTTGACGAATCTGACGCCACAAGTTTTGACTAAATGATCGATCTACGCGATTCGCAGGTCATGAAGTGCGGACGTCAAAGGCGGCCTATCTCTCTCGACCAACAGAGACTATAATAACAGGGTCGCTTAGGCTGAAGTGCCGACGCAATCTGAGCAGCATATTATAAGCGTCGCAGAACCGGCGCAAAGTCAGCTGCTGCTGCTGCTGCTGCTGCTGCTGCTGCTGCTGCTGCTACTGCTGCTGCTGCTGCTGCTGCTGCTGCTGCTATTGTCTCCACAAACAATGGCTGTCTGGAGCGACGGTTTTTCATGCGTGCTTAGTGCTTACGCAGCTGAGGCGCTGAAGGACAAATAAAGCGAAAGAATAACAGAAGAACGAATAGCAGTTCGTTCATTATTTTATTCAAGCGATCAATCAATCAATCAATCAACTAATCAATCAATCAATCAGACCTTTGTTTTTCGAATCAATAAATCAAACAATCAATCAATCACTCAGCTACATCCCTTTGCGAAATACAAAAGGTGCAATGTAGCGAGTTCTGATACAAGTGTATGTATGGACACTTGTTTTAACGCCCTTTCATGATTGCTACTCAGAGGTGCATCCGACTACAGCGCTGACACTGAATCGGAGTTTCAAGCCGAAGCGAATGAGCAAATTATTGCGAGTGAAGACTTGCTCAGGGCCCTACCCGGCGGCTTGAGGTGGATTCGAACCCGCAACTTTCCGACTCCAAGGCACCGAACATACCTCTACACCAACGCGGCCAACATACATACATACATACACACACATACAGACGTGGAAGGTGCACTGGGGGCGGAGACGCTCGGCCGTCATTTCGACAAAACGCCATCTGGTAGTCAGGCTGCGCGGAATGATCGATCGGACGCATTGCTGGACTACTTCTTTTCACGGTAATGTAAACATCTCTTTCAAATGGCGGCAAACTGAGGAGCAGACCAGAGGAGACCAGAGGAGACCAGAGGAGACAAGGGAAGACCGGGGGAGACCAGGGGAGACCAGGGGGAGACAAGGGAGGACCGGGGAGGCCAGGGATAGACCGAGCACACATTGACCAACGGATACGGCGGTGGCTGCCGTGAAGCCAAGCAGACGATGTCCGCGAGAAAACATTCCCAGCAAATATTTTGATTCGTTGGTATGTAAGCAGAGCGCGGAAATTTCTCGCTATGAATAGAAATACCCGGCTCATATAGCCTACCGTTTGCAGTGCAATATAAAATATACAATACAATATACATAACAAGACATGAATACATGCATACAGTATTAGATACGTACTTTCTCAGTTGTAGGTCCATCTGCTTGGAATAATTTCCCGTTAGAGATAAGTCTGTTGCGCATAATTATAAGATTTACAGTGTTTTACAGGCTGCTTACCTATTCGTATGACCGTGGTTGGACTGGGAGCGCCAATGAGTGGACCTCTTGAATGGGTGCTAGATAAATTCTTGAAATGAACGTATGGAAATACATGTACAATTGTGTATAATAGGCCTATACATAGTTATAGGTACTTGATATTGCTTTCCTACCAAAGAAAAAGAAGTATACATGCGGTCATAAGGAATTTTGATGGGACTGAGCAAACTATTGTGCGAGAAAGTTTAATGCTCAAAGTTCCTATATACATGTGCAATGACCGCTTGGGGCTCGAGCCCGTAGGCCTACTCTCCGCGTTACAGGCCGACCCCCTCCCCTAACCACGTGGCCACCGTTCCCTACTTCGATCCTCAAGATTCATTTTCCCATAATTGATCTGTTGTCACCGAGCAGTATAATTTGGTACCGGCGTAAGCTGGGAAGTAAACAGCAAGTCCTGCGATACACTGGCCCCGTGTCCAGGACCTTGGGATTCGTCCAACGCTGGCTCAGGGCTATGGAAAAAAAAAGTGAGCGCCTCCCTGTGTTCCTCATGGAACGGGATGGGACTTTACTTTACTTACTACTTAATTGTGTATTTAATTGAAGACAACTGTTTTGGCTTCTCTTTTCTCCACCCATTAAATGTTTCGTTTCATACGTCGGAGTCAACGCACCAAGGCGCTTGCATTTCGGCGAGGTCGCGCCAAAAGTGGACCCATCGGAACGATTTTTCGCCCTGGAACCTATCTCATACCACACCCGACTACGCGGTCACCCAAGAACACTCGTCGTAATTGGAAGTGGCTAGCGACGACGACAGGGTTCGCTAGTCTGCAGGTCAACAGGTGACAGTGTTTCATAGTAATTGAAGATTTCAAGGCGATCGATAAAATAATACGTTAATGGGAGAGTCACTGCCATGGTCCACTTTTGCATCTATGACGTCCAGACCACGAAGACTTTCTTTCGTGATCCGAAAACATAAAATGCTGAATTTTATTTTATATGTCGCGAAGGAATTTGCTGGAATTACTAAGAAAAACCTGGAAATTGGAAAACGAGGCAATCTTTCTTAGCAGTCGCTTTCAGCAGATATTTCACTTGGGTTTGCCTTTTGAATTGCGGCTGTTACTTTTTTTTTATAGCTGACGTAATTATTCATTGTAATTACATATTAGCATCATAATAATAGGCAAGCGAAGAGAGTGCTTCTGAGTAATAATTTAACGAATGAATGATTACTGGTTTCACGAAATATACTGAACACAAATAATAATGACAACAACGACAACAACAAGACAATAAGAAGAGCAACAACAACAACAACAAAACATTAACAACATCAACAACAACAACAATAATAGTAATGGTAGTGATGATGACAATGATGATGATGACGATGATGGTAATAACCATCGGTAATAATTATCATCATCATCACCATTATCATCATCAGTTCCTGATTATAGACATCAGGTGGCGATAGGTACGACTAAACGATCTATCATTGTTCTCCGTCAATGTCAAGTTACGTCCATTTCTCATTTTTATGTCGATGTCGTTTATAGCCTACTTTAAACGCCATTCTGCGTTTATTAGCTGTCCTCTTCTACATGTAGACGGGCGATTTATTGTCCAACACGATCAATAGTGTCTCCTTTGATGTAGATATATAGTTATTGATATCTATCTATATATAATATCCTTTCCAATAACAATGCAAACAGCGATGATGATACTTCAGCATAAAAAGGTACATGTATACACTATACACAGAGGCTGCAGTGAGAGTATAATTGAAGAGGATGAAGACCGCAGGCGAATCGCAGTGTTTATCCCCATCCTCTGAAGCACCATCACCACCATCTCCATCATCACCCGCATCACCCGCATCCCCATCAGCACCAGCAGCATCAGCAGCAGCAGCATCAGCAGCCTGAAGCTTCCGTCGACCGTCAAAGACACGCACTTCAATCTTCAATATTAGATTTCGATGATCGACAATCGCTGATCATCATCGATAATAGATCATCGAGATAGATGGAGCGACGGAGGACTCGGTGCCACGGGCGAAGAGGAGAAGGAGGCAACAGAGCGATCTGTGTACACCGCCAGTTGACCGACCCCGGGCACATCCTGGACTCAGGAACCATGCAACCGTGCATAAAAACACACATGCACGCACATACACGCGGACACACACGCACGCGCACACGCAGACACACAAATATACATATATACACACACGTATGTACGCATGCACGCACGCACATGCATAGCATACACACGCACACGCGTGCGCACACTCACACGCGCACATATCACATAAACAAACAGAATACGACGTCGGCAGAAAATGAATTCTGCGTGCAGTGGGCGTAGGCGTATGCGTGTACGTTTGCGTACATGTGTGTGCGCGTGAGCGTAGGGGCGCATACGTAGATGTGTGCGGGCATGTGTAAGCATGTGTGTATTATACTGGTTTGTATGTATATATAGGATAGATGCAAGTGTGTAGGTGGCAGGTGCGTCTCTCTGCGCGCCTATGTGTTTGTGTGCATGTTTGTGTATGCGTGTGTGTCAGTGTGTGTGTGCGTGTGTGTGCGTGCGTGTGTGCGTGTGTGTCAGTGTGTGTGTGTGCATGTGTGTGTATGTCTGTGTGTGTGTGTGTGTGTGCATGTGCGTGCATCTGTTGTTGCTATAAAGAGGTAAAAAAAGGTCAGAGACGAACAGAAGAACTTCTTGTATTGCATCATTTCCTTAATCGAAACCAGTCTTCAGTTTCTCTTCAGAATCTGTGTACATCCTTGTCTGTGTGCGCCGGATGAGTGTTCTCGTTAAAGTCTTTTTCTCAATGCAAACAGATCATAGTCCGCATTCATTCGTTCGCTCGTTCGTTCAGTCCGTCAGTCAATCAATCAATCAGTCAGTCAGTCAATCAATTAGTCAGTCGGTCGGTTGATCTTTCAGTCAGTCAATCAATCAATCAATCAGTCAATCAGTCATTCAAACAACCAATCAACCAATCAATCAATTAATCATTCATTCAGTCAATCAGTTAGTCCTGAGGCATTCACTCGTTCACTCAGTCAGTCAGTCAGCCAGTTAGACATTCACTCATACATCCGTCCTACCCGCTAACCAGTCAGTCAGTCAGTCAACCATCCAATTAATTAGTCAATCAACATGCAGTCCAACCGCCATATACAACCAACCAACGGTAAAACCACCAACTTGAAATTATTTGTCACATCTCAATCGGAAACTGGAAACCGATGCATACTGTGAATCAATCAGTGGCCAGCAGACGAGAGGAGGAGCAGCAAACCGGATATCCTGTAAACGAGATGGAAAGAGATCATTTCCAGCGTCCCACTAAATGAGAGAACGCCAACGCTCATACATGACTGTGCTGTCTTTTCAATCTGTCAACCACTCTTAATTAGAAAAGATCGCGAAGGCTCAAAGCATTCAATACATCACAACAACTAAGACTTAGCCTATATACACTGTGCCCCATAAAAAAAACACACCAAATTGTTTTGCAAATATCTCTAATACCTGATGACATATCAAGCTAAAATTTTCCAAATATTTAGAGAAGTGGACCGAGAAAATGATTCCAACATTTCATGAAATAATGTTGAGCGGATAAAAAGATATGAATATTTAAACTTCATATACCGAAATTGCAGTTTACAAGCAATTTTCTGTCAGATTCGATAAACTGTTTCCCTATTATCTCCAATGCCTGATGATTAATCATTCTAAAATTTTCCAGATATGTAGAGAATTGAACTAACAATATGACTCCAACAGTATAGTTTGATAATTTAATTAAATAAGATGCTCAAAATGTCCCCCTCCTGCTTGCACGCAAGCCTGAGGGCACTGGCGCCATTGCAATGGCAACAGCAACGTCGATTATCCTCTGGTTCAGGCCATCCCGCACTTCCAACAAGCGTTGCTTCAGATCGTTTATATCATGGATTGTTGTCTGGTAGGCTCGATCTTGCATCACGCTCCACATTTTATAGTCGACAGGATTCAAATCTGGACTGTTCGGAGGCCATAATGTGGGAGAAATGAAGTCTACACAATAACAGACTTGCTGAAAACTGAAATTTCGGGTGATGAAGTTGAAATATCCATATCTTTCTATCCCTTCACATTTATGACATGAAATTTTGGAATCCTATTCTTGGTTCAATTCCCTAAATAAATGGAAAAAGTTTTTATGATTACTCATCAGACATCAGAGATGTAAAAAAAATTGTTTGGCTTACTTTTTATTGAATCTGACAGAAAATTGCTTGTAAACTGCAATTTCGGTATATGAAGTTTAAATATTCATATCTTTTTATCCGTTCAACTTTATTTCATGAAATTTTGGAATCATATTCTTGGTCCACTTCTCTAAATATTTAGGAAATTTTAGCTTGATATGTCATCAGGTATTAGAGATATTTGCAAAACAATTTGGTGTTTTTTTATGGGGCACAGTGTACATGGCTCAACGGACTGTATCTTCATGAAGATACTGCAGACTGAAGATTAGAACTATATCTTCGTACGAAACAGTAGGAGTATTCACGAGCATGCGGGTTGTGTATCTTAGTTGGGATATAAACTATAGTATCATAGGATGTAGTTTGTGGCTTCCTATATAATTATAGCGCGCTATACATGTATATTGTTTGGAACTTCGCAGTGGTGTGGGTTATATCTTCGTATACTATGGCACTATAGTTCGACTCTTCGTTTGTATTATATTTTGTATCATCATAATATAGATTGTTTCTTCATACGATCTAGTTTGTGTCTTTACAGTGCTTTAACTTGCATCTTCTTAAAAGTATAGACTATAAATTGCACCTTCATGCACTTTAGTTTGCATCTTTATAAGAATAGAATCAGTGTCACAATTGGGCAGCCTACAACTTTCTGACTTCAAAATGATCGTAAAAGTCAATAAAGGCCCAACTTCTACATATGTTTGTGACGTAGGCCTACAATATCACAACTTCAGCGCTGATTTACGGCGAGTTAAAAGAAATGTAAATGTCAGTTCTGTTTGATTGGAAGATTGAGTAAAAAACAACTTCCAGCCCAAGGGCTGAATATCAAAAGGCTTGATAAGAAACGCAACCTGCAAAGTAACAGATTTTTGGATCAAAGGCCGCAGTGTTGAAAGGCCTCTTACACAGTAGATATGGATAAAAATGTCTCAAAAAACAAAAGGCTTCAGATCAAAATAGATTGAACGTTGAAAGGCGCTTCAGATTGAGAAAGGTTTCAAGAGGCAGCACTCTCTATGAAAAGGCTTCAGAATGAAAGAGGCTTTGAACGGAAAGAGGCTTTAGGCTGAGGAAGCTTTAGCTTGTAACATGCCGTATATATATTATATAATATATACATATATTATGATTCAGTCTTCTATTGAAAGCGGCTTCAAACATGAGAAAAACCTCGACTGAAAAAGTCTTCAGATTGCTTGCTTCGTAATTCTACCAATTCCTCACTCCGTCCACTTGGTTCATTTAACAGATTTGACCTCTTGGTTCATCACTCTAGAACTGCATGCTATGACTCAGTCTCGATCATTTGCCTCAATTGGTCCTTCTCTTTGGAATGCACTTTCTCAGGACTTCTGTTCGCTCTACAATTCTATCTTTTTCCTTCTCTCTTCTCAAAACATGCGTCTTCTCGCAGAGCCTTGCGCACTGGGAGCGATTCTGAACTGTTCACCCTACTAGATATACGTTTTTATAAATGATCAAATACAATACAATACAACACAATACAATATAGTACAATACAATACAATACAGAGCAATCCAATACAAAAAAATACAGTACAATACAATGCAATACAATACAATTTAGTACAATGCAATACATTACAATACAATAGACTCTATAGTGCAATACAATATAGAACAATCTAATAAATAAAATACAGTGCAATACAATACAATACAGTAAATGTGACGGAGACGCCGGTGACTGGCGCTCAATAAAGCAGTAACACTCGACCCACCAGACATTAATATATTTCAGTGCGTTGCTGCTAAGTGCTAACTGGACTGTTTATAGTAGAATGACCCGTTATAACATCTGGAAGCTCTTGGCCACTACTTTCCTCATATATTATCATCTCTTCCACACCTTCCACACACGCACTCTCCACACGTCGGTCAAACTGTACGGTGAGTAAGATAAACAAGACCAGACAGACAGATCCCGATAGGATCGGCGAGGAAATTCCAAAGCAGTGACGAAACACTCGGACCAAATGGTTATACAGTTCTCCCATCAATCACGCCAACCGCTGAATCACACCTCCGTGAAACATCGCAGATGCTATTGTAGTAATCCCATTGTTTACGAGACACCCTCCTTCCTCCCTCCATCCCTCCCTTCCTACCACCCTCTCTTCTCAACTCCATCCCCCACCTCTGCGTCACTACCCCACACGTGGATTTCTAACAGCCCTCGTGGGGTCGTGGTGATCATATACAGCCTAATCTAAATTGCTTCTGGAGTGCTAGTTTAAAGGCTTCTCTCACTCTCAGACAGGAAGGTCTTGTGCTTTTAGCTCACGTTGGCTCATGGTGCCTGCTAACATGGTATGCTGCATTGGGTAATGAGTAGATGAATTTTTATGGCGCCCGATTTTTATACCAAAATTAATCATGAGGTTCGATAAGTCTGCTGCAGCGCGTGTCCAACAACAGACTTTTCCAGGTTTATTGTTCACGAAACTGCAATTATAATATTATTACACGGAATTATACCTCATGGATATGAAACGATTATTTCAAGTTAGAGGTGAACAATAAAACCACAGCAATCCCACATAGTCGTCATCGACATTGTCATCTTCCCTCTTCTGCTTCTCCTGTTAATCCTTTTCCTCCTCCCCTTCCAAGCCTCCTCATCTTCCTCCTGCTCCTCTTTCTTCTCCTCCTATTTCTCCTTCTGCTCCTCCTTCTGCTCATCTTCCTCTTCTCCTGCACCCGCATCTCCTCCTCCTCCTCCACCTCCTCCTCATCATCATCATCACTATCATATCATCACCACCACCACCACCACACCACCACCACACCACCACCACCACCGCCACCAACACCACCACCACCACCACCACCACCACCACCACCACCACCACCACCACCAGGAACTGGGTAGAAACGTCTCACACAACTGCCCAGCACGATCGGCGTTCTGTAACACAGTCGTTCACGCACACTTAGAGCCACGAAAAGAGGACAACATCAAACACATCCGTATTGCACTGGATCATATCATACACATCACATCATACACAGCACATGCACCAACCGATGAACTGATGATGTTCTGGAGATGTCCACCCAACACCAGACGCCGGATTAGTCATCCGGAAATGGACTCCAATCGAAATTTCATTTGGACGACTGGAGGCAGCGGCTGGAACAACCCCATTGAGATGCATAAAGGGGCACGACCGTCGAACGTCTGTCCGGCCCTGATAACGACGCCTCCTGCTGTTGGTGCAGGGGCGGGGGCTGGGCCGGGGCGGGGGCCAGCCTGCCTTGGACATGCCCCTGGACAAAGAAAACTGATCGAATTTGAGCCGAGCAGCAGCCGCAGCAGCAGCAGCAGCAGGGCAAGATGAAGACGACCCTCTTGAATGGCACTGGACCATTAAATTTCATGCTTGCCCAAATGGGTTAATTCAACAAGGACGTCGACACGATTGAAAGGCAACCACGGAATGCCGTCACCCTTCACCCAGTGCCAACGCACATCCATCCATCCATTCATTTATTCATCCATTTATTCATCCATCGATCAATAGGTACATCAATCGATGCATCCATCCATCCGTCCACCAACCCACCCACTCACTCATTCACTCACCCATCCATCCATCCATCCATCCATCCATCCATCCATCCATCTATCTAGCTATCCATACATCCATCCATCCATCTATCTAGCTATCCATACATCCATCCATCCATACAACCATCCATCCATCGTTTATTTCCATTTGCATTTAGTCATTCATTCGTATTCTCAAATTCAGTAGTTACCGGTACTTGTAATTCTATCACAATCATCCATCCACCCATCCATCCACCAACCCTTCCATCCATCCATCTAATACCAATTGTATCTGTCCGTGTTATCCATCTAAGTTTCTACACATTATATATCCATCCACTCAGCCATCCATTTAACCCATCCATCCAGCCACCCACGCCACCCAATTTCCCAGTTACGAGCCAAAAGCCATTTAACCCTTTCCGTCCAAGACACACCATCCGCACTGAGTCTCGTCGGTACCGAAAGAGTTAATTTCACAGCAGTTCCTTCCTTCCGCTTCGGCCGGCTTTCGAGTAATTAGGAGCTTGCGAGACATTCTTTGAAACCTAATGAGTCAGTTTAATCAACCAGACTCCCGTCTCCTGTCTGTGTTAGGATGTTCGCTGGGCTGTGTACGTGTGAAGTTTATCAGGCGTGGCTCGAGCGGTTTGCAAAATAATGGACCCCGTAATGCCAGTCCTTCATGATTAACGGACCAGGTGAAAGTGTAAGGAGTAGCCTATAGGCTACGTGTAAATGTAAAAGGGCTTTTATGTAGCGACTGTACATATACAGTGTGATAATTGCGGAAAAATAAATGGGGGGGGGGGGAGGGTTGAACTGTGATCCACTTGGAATTGGGGTGTCAAATACGTACTCTATTATGGGGCTTTAAAAAGACTAGAGGTTGAAACCCCAACTCCCGGTAATTCTGTACATTGTACATTGCACGTAATTCTGTACATTGTACATTGTACAAACGAATAATAATAATAATAATCATTGTAATAACAACAAATTCTCACAATATAATATATACATAATATATATATACAACCCCCGGTAATTCTGTACATTGTACATTGTACGTAATTCTGTACATTGTACATTGTACATTGTACAAACGAATAATAATAATAATAATAATAATAATAATAATAATAATAATAATAATAATAATAATAATAATAATAATAATAATAATAATAATAATCATTGTAATAACAACAAATTCTCACATCATGCTGAGTTTACAGTGCAGATGTTATCGGATATTATGAAACAGTTTAAAATGCAAACAAACAGAAAGAGATGCGGAAACAAGCAAAGCGTCACACAAGCTTAGAATTATTATACATGTACATGCTGCAGGCTGCAGCGAGGGACAGCATTCCTTAGAGACTTAGAAAAACAATCATTGTAGGCCTATACATTCAAATCGTTGTCACTGGACTTTAACGGAGACCTTACCGTTCTTTTGCGCTCTATCCTCTTAAATCCTTGCCACATTCTTCACCATCTCTCCCCCATTCCCATAGAGTCACTCCGTATACAAAACTCTATCCAGGCCGCATGATCTAACCCTAGACATAGAGCTGATGCCATTGCCAAAAGATGTATAATTAAAATTTGATAACGTTGTATTATTTTGCAGAAATATTTCTATTATTAATATTTATTCTGTAATCTATTACTGTGCGTTTGTATACGGTATTCTAATAAAGAATATTCCCGCTTACTTACTTACTCATCTTAGCGGTGATAGTACTAGCTGCTTAAAATCGTCACATGGCTTGAAATTCTCATCATTTCCCGACACAAGACATGCATGTGACGGCGGTGGGAACTATATTAAATGATCGCCAGTGTTTTCTGATATATTATTCCAAGTTCACGCTCCACAAAGTGTTTACGGAAGTGATGTAGTAGCCTACACGTCCTCGTTTACATTATCTGTATCCAGCATAGTCTTGATTTGCCATTCCCACCCCTTCGAACCTTGAACAACAACAAATCTCAGCTACCACTGCTTAAATTATATCAGGTGATGCCCGTCTAAAGCATTGAGAAACGAGGCATGAAACCCGGTCTATTTATTATACACAGCCTGCCTCTGGTTTCATTTATCTTTCGACTTTCACACCTTGTTTTTACCAGTGTATTCTCTGATTTTTGGATATTGTTTTTTATTCAAAGCGAGTGCGCAGTATATAGTGTGTACTGGTTAGCGAGTTGGGCTGACTGCCAACAACACAGTAGGGGGTTAAAATCCTCCACCAGTGCAGACATTTTTTGGTTTGAGATTTTTTTAACTACCTGCCGCCATAGGCACTTCGTCTATAATGAGTACTTTGACCGTACACTGCCGCTTAGAAGGTGAGACGGTGAGGGAGAGGACTGGTCGCTCGCCATTATATGCCGAGGTTAAGAAAATGAGGACGCTGTGACTTCATACACATGGCGGCTACCTCAGGGAAAATTCAATAGAATGCTCTTCCTCTACCTATTTCTTCTCTTCCTCTTCTCCTTCATCTTCTTCTTCCTCGTTTCTCATCCTCGTTCTTTCTTCCATACCCTTTCCTCATTCATCTTCCCCTTCCTACTCGCCTTCCTCCTTCTCTTCCTCCTCCTCATCTCCCTACTCCTCTTCCTCCTCCTCTCTCTCTCTCCTTCTCCTCTTCCTCCTCCTCCTCTTCCTGCTGCTTCCTCGTCTTCGTCCTCCTCCTCCTCGTTCCCCCAACTCCTCCTCTTCTCCTCTTTATTATTCTCCTCCTCCTCTTCCTTCTACTCCTCCTCTTCCTCATCCTCTTCCTTCGTTGTGCATATTTTTTCTAAACTGCCTCTCTCGAAGGCGTCCTTTTATCAGGTTAGAACGGGGGATGATGCAGAGGGAGGGAGGCGCAGTGCTAATCAGCTTCATTAGCAGATGTCGCCATCGTCGTCTTTAAACAGAACCTGCCATTCCCACAGTCACCCGCCGCGCACGACATCATCACGACAAAACAAAATCCCACAACAGATGTCACCACCTATAAAATGTCCTAATTGATATTCCAGGGAAGTGGTATGCCATCTTTCTGACCCCTGGATTTGACCCCAGGGCATCGACCGGCACTGGAGCACCATCAACTGAACTGTACAGTGACTGTACTATAAAGTCTATAATGTACCAAATACCAATATAAATTATAGTATCTGTACATACTGTACTCTAAGAGGTTCGAGGTTCGAATCCACCTCGCTGCGTAAGGACCTTGGGCAAGTCCTTCACTCACAATTGCTCAGCGCTTCGGCGTGAAACTTCGATGCAGTGTCCGCTCTGCATTCGGGAGCGTCTCGGAGTAGCGAGAGCTTGAGGGGCGCTATAATAAGTGCACAAACAAACAAACAAACAAACAAACAAATATTTGTCGCGCTATAGTCCGTAGTGTCTATGTTGCACACTTTATAGGCTTACCATGCTTCATTCGTAATCGTAATCGTAAACTCGGAACTTCTACTAGCAGCGCTCACAAAAAGCTAAGTCGCGGGATCCAGTTTATTCACAGGCGCTCAATCAAAACAAAGTCGTTGGGCAGGGTGCCAAGATCGCAGAGCGTCAGGCGAGGAGTTAGGCAGACGGATTTTAGGGGGTGGATGACATCTAGGGTTTAATCGGCGTCGGAGATAGGGTGGAAGTGGAAGACCTGTGAAAAAGTCAATATTTTCCTACAATGCCACAATGCTACAAAACTACAATTCTACAAAGCTACAAAGCTACAAAGTTACAATACTACAAAGCTATAAAGCTGCAATGCTACAATGCTACAAAGCTATAAAGCTGCAATGCTACAATGCTACAAAACTACAATGCTACAAAACTACAAGGCTACAATGCTACAATGCTACAAAGCTACAAAACTACAATGCTACAATGCTACAATGCTACAAAGCTATACAAAGCTGCAAAACTACAAAGCTACAAAACTACAAAACTTCAATGCTACAATGCTACAAAACTACAAAGCTACATTGTATACATTGTATATAATTATTAGATGAACAGTTCTTACTTAGAAGACGTCAGAATTTCTGATGGCTCTCGTCGTCATAAATCCTCTCTCATCAGACAAGAAGAACTCAATTCATTTGATAACGATGAACATCTACAATCATGTAAGTAACTTCAGATAATATCGTCGGATGGACCCGAGAGCTGACTGACTGCAAGATCTCGCTACGAGATGTGGATACGAGATGACTGCGAGATCTCGCTACGAGATGTGGATACGAGATTTGACTGCGAGATCTCGAGCGAGATGTAAACAACACCGTTTGACTTGCAGCTCTGCAAAAATAAAAAATAAAATCCGATGATGCCACAAGAGAGAGTTCTGCCTCCATTCATCGCAGATGCCACGGCAGAAATTTTAATCGGGAACAGTGTGCTTACACAACACAACAACACAACACCAGTAGCAGCTGCTGTAGCTGAATAAGAGGAAGAAGAAGCAGAGGAGGCAGTAGCATCTAGTTTGGTGGCTCTACGCATCTGGCGCGATTATTATTACGGGCTTTGCTGATGGGGGGGGGGTGGTAGTGGTGGCAGTTGGTGCAGTAGCCTATATAGCGAGAACAGAAACGGAGTACGATGTGCCTAGGATTATGTAAACAGCCCAAGGCTGGAGGGAAGGGGGAGAGGGAGGAAGAGGATAGGAGGAGAATGAGGAAGAGAGAAAGAGAAGAAAAGGAGTATGGGAGGATGGTGAGGGAGGGAGGGAGACGAAAGGAGGAAGAGATTATAAGGCGGAGATGGAGCGATGAGTTTGTGAAGGAGGAAAAGAGGTGAAGTGGGAGGAAATGAGAAGAGGAAGAGAGATAGGCAGGGAATTGGGAGAGAGATAGAGATGAGGAGAAAGGAATGAGGAAGATATTGTGAGGAAAAAATGAGGATTGCGAGAGAGGAATGAATTAAGCGAGAGGAGAAGAAAATGGAATGTGGAGAGAATGAAGAGAAAGTGAAAGAGAAAGAGATGCGAGAAGACTAGAAGCAAGAGGGAAGAGGATGAGTAAGAGGATAAGTAAGAGGATGAGTAAGAGGATGAGTTGGAGGATGAGTTGGAGGATGAGTTAGAGGATGAAGACAATGGCAGAAAAATAAATAAAGGGGTAGAAGGAGGACGAAGAGGAAGAAAATAAGGAGGAAGTAGTAGAGGAAGAGGAGGAAAAGGAGAAAGGAGGGGAGGAGGAAGGAGAGAAAGAGGAAATAGAGGAAGAGGAATGGGAGGAGGAAGAGGATGAGAAGAATAAGTAGGACGAAGAGAAGGAGGAAGACAAAGAGGATGAGAAAGAGGAGGAGGAGGAAAAGAAGAAAGGATTGGTGGAGGAAGGAGAGGAAGAGGAATGGGAGGAGGAAGAGAAAGAGGAAGAGGAGGAGGAAGAAGAGAAGGAGGAGAATAAGTAGGACGAAGATGAGGGGAAGATAAAAAGAAGAAGGAAGAGGAGGAAGAGGAGGAGGAGCAGCAGATGGAGTTGAGAAGGCGACATGTCGACTGGCGCAAATCTCAGATTTCTAATTGTCTTCTGTCTTCGGATGTCTGCTCGTCGGGGGGGGGGGGGGGGAGCCAATGTCCTTGGCAAGAAAATGAAGAAGTGTCGGCAGACAAACTTACTATAGGGTCTCCTTACAAAGAGGAGAGGAGGAGGAGTAAAAGAGGAGGATGAGCAAAGGAGGAGGAGAAAGAGGAGTAAAGGAGGAAAAAATGGTGAGGAAAAAGAGTAAAGTGGGACGAGGACGAGGAGGAGGGGTAAAGTAAGAGAAAAAGGACGAGGAGAAGGGGCAAAGTAGGAGGAAATGGTGAAGAGAAGGGGTGTAAGGATGATGGGACTAGGCGGATGAGGTAAAGAAAAATGAGTAAGAGATAGATGAAGAGGATAAGGTCGAGAGTAGGAGGAAGAGTATATCATAGGAAGGGATTAGGAATATAATGAAGCGTAGATGAGTTGGGTGGAGAGAGGAAACCTCGGATGAAACCGCGGAGGAGCACAAAGAGGAATACAAGGAGGAATACAAGAAGGAATACAACTAGGCATACAAGGAAGAATACAAGGAAGAATACTAGGAGGAATACAAGGAGGAACGCAAGGAGGAATACAAGGAGGAATACAGGGAGAAATATAAGAAGGAATACACGGGGGATACAAGGAGTAATACAAGGAGGAATACTTAGGAGGAATACAAGGAGGAATACAAGGACTCAGGAGGAATACAAGGAGGAATACAAGGAGAAATACATGGAGGAATACAAAGATTAATACAAGGAGGAATACAAGGAGGAATACAAGGAGGAATACAAGGAGGCATACAAGGAGGAATACAAGGGGAAATACAAGAAGGAATACAAGGAGGAATACAAGAATGAATACAAGGAGAAATACAAGGAAGAATGCATGGAGGAATACAATGAGGAATACAAGGAGGAATACAAGGAGAAATACAAGAAGGAATACAAGAAGAAAATAATACAAGAAGGAGGACAGATAGAATGAGAAGCACAAGAAGGATAGGACAAAGCGGATGAGGGCAAGGAAAGGGAGAAATATACTATACGAAAGAGAGCAGCACAGGAAAAACTAGAAGGAGGATGGACGAAGTGGAGAGGGGAAGGGGAAGGGGGTGTCATCATGGAAGGACCGAGGGAATCAACTTCATCGTGATGAGGCGCAAAGAAGCAAATGTTCTTCCAATTAAACAGGTCTATGAATAAACATTAGCTGGGTAAACATCTCCATGTCAACACGCATGCGCGCACATACATACGCATACACACACATAGACACACACAGACACATACGCGCGCCCACAAAACGCACACGTTTGCGTTTCTGTGGACGAGACAGAGGCACAGTCATAGAACAGGACAGGCAGCCGGACTCAAAGATACACGTAGAATGGCAAAGAGACAGAGAGAGACAGAGACAGAGAGAGACAGAGACAGAGTGAGAGAGACAGAGACAGAGAGACAGAGACAGGGAGACAGACAGAGAGAGAGACGCGCAGAGTTTCCCAAACCCAAAATCCATCGAAAGTGTCTGGCAATAATATGCACGCGCACACACATGTGGCGCTCCAAAGGTAAACAGACCTCCGACACTCAAAGAGTCCAACATCCATCTATCATGCAGGTAGAAGATGCGGCCGCATCATCATGTCCCTTTGTTCCCGGAGCCATGCTGAGCTGCTGCTGCGGCTGACCACAGTCTCCTTCCTCCCCCCCCCCCATCCGTCCCGATGCCATGGTGACGCAGCATCCCGCCGAGATCATTAATCTATGGACAAAGTGGAGGATTTCCTTCCAGCTGAGTGCTGCGTCTCCTGGTTTCTCTCCATCGACCTCTTCTCATTTCAGAGGCATCTCATCTGCCCGTGTATACCATCAAGTATAGCCTATAGGATGACATCTGGCTGGTCAGTTATAGGAGGGACGTGGTGGTGTAGTGGGTGTGTTCGTTGCCTTGTGGTCGGAAGGTTGCAGGTTCGAATCCATGCATTTCAAGTCGCCGCGTAGGCTAAGGATCTTAGGCAAGTCCTTCACTCGTAATTGCTCAGCGCTTCGGCGTGAAACTTCGATGCAGTGTCCGCGGTGTAGGCGGGAGCACCTCTGAGTAGAGATAACGACAATTTATATGGCCCCGTGACACAATAATGCTGCTACAATATAATTATGGCACATGTACTTGAGGCAAGATACTTATGGTAATCATGCAACAGTTAGGAATACCAGATAATTTATTATTGTGCAAATACACACATATAAAGCAAATAAAGTACAGGTAACAAAGGTACATGTAAATAGACAAGACGTGGTACAAAGTATGATATTACCGGACAAGACTACTTAACAACAAGTACTTTCCCGAGCACTTATCTAGCGCTATTTGTCTGCGGGCTCTTATCAAACCAAGATCTACATAACGATTTGAAATGTCCACCCTCAACAGGTCCGTCCAAATTCTTACATAACAATAGACGTCTATCTGCAAGAAAATGCTTCAATGAGTTATATGACCAAGCGTGTAGCGTCTCCGAGAGCTACATAAAGGCGCTATATAAATTGTCTTCTTACGTTCCATGACTATTATATGAGACTCCATATAAATTAGAAAGAGGGTCAAAGGGTCAAACAGCTCTTCGCCCAAGTAAGGAGGAACACGACCCAACAATATACATGTATAACAACAACAAGTCATTATTTT
>OX243827.1:20071145-20238753 GCA_945859605.1 Lumbricus rubellus | reverse complement strand
CGCAAGTCACGACAGAGAACTGTGCGCCGTCGACGAACGACAGAACTGTGCGCCGTCGTCGAACGACAGAAACCATTCAGCGTCAACAAATCACCGAGTGGGAAAGCGTAGAAAGTAGTCCGTCTGGCGGTAAACCGTCGGGCCGTGCACGACCGATACGCGGCGACGGGGGCTGGACAGGAATAATAAGAGGAATTAGATTTATATGCATCGCTCGGCAGATGTGCAATTGGTATTGCTACGATTTTCAATCAGAAACTCTATCAGGTATTGGTCCTACTGCGATCCTGTATAAATATAAATATATACACATATATAATATATATATAGTAATACATGTACTATATTATATATATATATATCTATATAAAATTTCCCGAGCAACGCCGGGTACCCCAGCTAGTATATACATGTATATATTTATATATATATATATATATATGAGAGGAGTTCCGGTATACACATAATGGAAGTTGTTTCGGATGATAATCAAATTTCTGGCTTCCCAAGTCACCGGGCACCGACGGTGGGGTCCTGCTCGAGAGAGAGATGGGGGGAGGGTTCCGACTGGGTGATGCGGCGGCCAAAGTCAACCCGTGAAAAGGCGAAAGGATCATTCGCATTGCGGTTTATTAATGTGGCATAAAAGTCTCCATTGCGCGACACAGCCATCTTGCGATGGAGCCGTCTCGGAGACGTGGTGTGGAGATGGTAAATTATTGATGGAATACATGTATATGCAGCGGAATGTGCATGGAAAAAGAGGTAATATTATATGAGTCCATATGGAATCGGTCTGGTTTGCAGATTATGTGAAGGTGACATCTACTGCAACAAGTTAATCAATACTAAGTGCTTTGAGAAAATTTATAGGACGTTGTGTAGAGCTCTGATCTGATGAGCATGGGCGGAGTTTGGTTTCCGTTCTTGAGGGAGCTAACCCCGAGTCTGGGCCTTATTGAGGGGGGGTAACCTCGAAAAAGGATGCCATTCCATGGTAAAAAAAAGTTGAATCTGGGCCGTTTTGGAGGGGCTTAGCCCCCTCTAGCTCCTGATAAACTCCGCCCAAGATGAGTATAGCCTACTGCCATAATTATATAGCGCAGTTACTCTCCAACGGTCATAATAATAATTATGACGACAATTTATATGGCGCCGTAACACCGCACATGCCGTTACAATGGAGTCTCTACAAACACAAACGTAATCAGTGAGAGGTACGCCTTGTAAGTCAACTGCTCATCATGATATCTTCTTCCTCTATCTCGTAATCTTAATCGTAATCGTAATCTCCAAATTTCTAGAGCGACACTTGAAAGCCAAGCGTAGGGCGCCAGCTTATTTACGAGCGTTGTGTCAAGTTAGAAAGGTTGCCCAAAAGAATAGCGTCCAGTTTCCTCCTAAATAGGTCTACTCCTCTCTGAAATTCTGCTTTCGCTAATCGCTGCGCCAAGTTTTTTGCAACGAACTTGAGCTACGATGAAAGGTCGAAAAGGTGTGACTAACAACATTGGAGAAGAGGAGAAGGAGCAGAGGAGACATATAAATAGAAGCTGAGAAGATTATCGCTGGAAAGGAAGCAGTAAAGCGGAGAGGTTTTTTGAATTAGCTCCAAACAAGCAACTACAAGACACAGGCATGAATAATTTAGGAAGACAAATTGAACGTTGCGAAAGAAATTCTTCAGTGAAAGAGTTATCAACTCGCGTAACGGCTCCCATGGGAGTATACAATATTATTGTCTACTGTCAGAGGTTTTAAGAGAAAGCTATATAGTGGAAAATGCGTTCCATGTGAATATTGCAGTGGTTCTAACACACACTATAAGTTTTATGATCAAGTTCAACCAAGGACGGATACAGAAACTTTGGACAAAGGGGGCCAAAAATTTCTTGACACCTTGGCTCTGGAGAAAAAAATCGCATCCGCCAAAAAAGTTGATGACCTTTTTTTTTAGTAATCCGGCCAAATTTTCGGGAAAATCATACCATTTCATCCGCCAAAAACGTTAATGACCTTTTTCTTCTTTTTTTTAGTCATCCGGACAAATTTTTTGTAAATCATACCATTTCAGCTGCCATTGAAACCAAATAGGGGGGGGGGGCACGATACATGGGCATTTCTAAATGGGGGGGGGGGCCATGGCCGGATTGGCCCCCCTGGATCCGCCCTTGAGTTCAACTGAAAACTCATAATTGTTACGATTCGAACCTGCAACCCTCCGGCTGCAAGGCAACGAACATACCCATTATACCACCGCGCCCCACAAAAGCACACACACACCCATAATTATATATATATACCATACATTATATTATTATATTATTCGACCGGGGTTGGACTGGAAGCGCTCCTGAGTAGTAACCTTGAAGGAGCGCTATATCAAATTTTCAGTAAATAAAAATAATAATAAAGTAAATAAATTATACAGATAATGGCCATAGTGATATAGTACAGATATACACTGTTATACAGATATCGCTAGCGTTTCCTGTATAATAGTGAAATATGAATCTGAATGTGGATAAGAAAGACGTCAATGCCCAACACGAACAAAATCTAGACACGAGACAGAGAGAGAGAGAGAGGGAGAAATAGAGGGAGGGTTTCAATTTCCCAAACGCGCTTACGGAGTCGTTAAAAGGTGCAAAAATTGATCTGAAGAAATCTATAAGCATGGAGACAGTTCGGCGCCGGTGAAGTGCAAGGTAGAACATGATTAACACACCTAGAACGCGTCACGCCACACAAAAGCGACGCACGGGTTCTGAGTCTCACGCACGGTAAAACAATCACGCCAGCGGTGTATCGAAAAATACATAACGCCATAACGCGCCAAAGCGGCGTCGATAAAATGTCTGCACACAAGCTGCAAAAACCCACACGGTATAGAATATGCACGGCATATTATGTTTGCATGCTCGAAGGTACTTCAAGTATACTTTTCTCTGAGGTATACTTGGAAGCTGTATAGTATACACTGAGTGTCTGATTATAATACGTAAACATGATTATGCGCTTTATGCAGGCCTGCTATTTGTAGCTGAATGGTTACTGCATGAAAGTAGGCTATTTATTTAGAAATCTCGAAGGAGCGCTATTATAATAACAATTAGGCTCTCATGCATTTATTAGGTGAGAATTGCTGTGGGGTTGTACCATGGGGTTTAACCCCCCTATAGACTTCCTTGGGAACTCATATTACAATCTTTATTGCACGCTCCCCACTCCAAAAAAATCAACCTGTGACCCCTATTATAATAGACCCCTCTACAGTTATTTTTCTGCAGTTCTCAAATACTGTTGTGTATGATAGCTTGAATAATTACAAATCGGAATGTAAACATTCGAATATATTTGCACAAGTGAAGCTTATTTGTGGCGCATACTGTCAGGGCTTTTTTAACGTGCAGTTGTACACAAAATGTGCAGTTCTAAATGGATTTTTGCTGTTGTAGAAGCACTTCTGTGCAGTTTTAACTAGCACAAAATGGTCATTGTCCTTCGATTGGAAGTAATTTACCATGGAAGATGGAAAGGAAAAGGGGTTGTGCACAGTGTGCAGTTAAAAAAAATTCCTTAAAAACAACCCTGCATACTGTCGTACTTAAATGGCACTGCATTCTGAATGCCTGCATGTATAAAAACGTGAATGTATGTGTGTGTTTATCTCATGTGCAAGTGCAACTGGGGATCTGATAAACACGTAGATATATCTCCTTCAAGCTTCAATGAATCCGTCGCAGCAGAGGAGAGGTCAGTCCTATGGAATTATGTATGACACAGGGTGCATCGATGTCCGCGAGTATTTATGTGTATGTCAGGAGATTGAAGTGATACGCATACTCACAAACTCATACATGCACATACACACAAGCACAAACACACAGACAAACACGCACACGCACAAAATGATACTACACGCACACAAGCACGTACACACACAAACACACACGCACAAACACACACACACGCACGAACACATACACACACGCACGCACACAGACACACACATGCGCGCAAACACACACCAACACATCTTCATTTAATAGATAGGACTGCATGATATAATAGCATACCGTAGCGTGCCACAAATGATGGAACCATTGCTTTTTGTGTTGTGGCGCCTATCATGGGCTTGGCTATTATTATATACACTGTGTCCGGAAAAAAGGGACCCATTTTGTAAATATAAAAATAAATATTAAACATTCATCGATTTTTACAATTCAAACAGCATTTTAATCCTGACATATTTGTCTAATATTGGTGAAAATATAAAAGTTCCAGTTACAATAATGACGTCACAATGACGTCATTTCCATAAAAGTTCATTTAGCCGGCCAGTCAATGATGGTCATGCATGGTTTCGGTTGGTATATTGATTCTTAGTAAGACGGAAATCCATTTAACAGGAGTGAAAATAAATGCAGCTCACAACAGGAATTGTCTGCTCTATAAAAAAATTGGTGTCTGATATACGGGAATAATCGTTACCCTGGACAGGTTAATGAACATTTCAACAAGATGGCGCTCCAGCTAACTGAGCTCGTTAAACCGTTGAACTGTTGACTAAGGAGACTCCGAATTTCATTCCTCCTATGATCTTTGGCCGAGGAACGACCCGAGCTTAAATCCAGTTGATTATAAAATTTGGAGACTATTGCAGGAGATGGTGTACAAGACTAGGAAAAGAGACATTGAAGAACGTGAGCGAATTGTTAATGTATGGGAGGATTTTGATAAGCTGGTTATCGATGCTGCTGTTGGTTATTAGCGCGACCGTTTTGAAGCTTGCGTTGGGTTCGAAGGTGAACACTCTGCAGTCTGACATAATTCTGATATATGGTGTGAGTCCGGACTGGCGGAGAAAGGGGCTGATATAAAAATAAAATTAGACTAGCATTTATTATTGGTAAATAACATCTTAAAACATCTTTAAAATATTGAAATTTGAGATGATTTTGTACACTTATCGCTTAAATTTGAATTTTCATGCAAATGACGTCACTATGACGTCATCATTGGGACTAGAACTTTTATATTTTCACAATTGTTAGACAAATATGTTAGGATAAAAAAGGTGTTTGAATTGTAAAAATCGATGAATATTTACTATTTATTTTGATATTTACAAAATGGGTCTCTTTTTTCCGGACACAGTGTAGTTACTGCAAACGACGCTCTGTCACAACACAGAAAATCGCCGTCGCCCTCCTGCTCTTTTCAGGCTTGGGACTGGCACGACCGTAGGTGAGGCATAGTGGTGTACCGGTAGTTCTCTGTGCCATATTCTCTGCAAGTGGCGCCATAGATTTGCAACCACAATTGCGATAGAGGTTAAAGAAAATAAGGACATTACAATATCTAATAATTAATTTTATGGTACTTTTTATTGCATGTGGATAAATTTTTACGGTTCTGTCAAACACATTTGGACACAAATTTTCTACAGAACTGGAAACAATAGCGCATTATCAATAAGAATAACATAAAAATATACTTCTCACACTGCAGTGGTGGTGCCTACTTCAGCAGGTTGCGTCATCTGCATGCAGGATAATAATTATATAAGTCACCTAACTTGCATCATCATCATCATCATCATCACCATCGTCACAAACGATGTCACCTAACATGCGTCATCATAATCACCGTCACAAACGATGTCACCTAACATGCGTCATCATAATCATCGTCACGGCCGTCAACGGCAAGACACAAACCGTTGACAATCCACGAATCAATTCTGCTATAGGCCTACATAAGACCGCGCACACTGTCAAGACGCGATAAGAAAAGTCATTTTCATTGACTCACGTCAAGCTTTTGATTAAGGTCAGCGCCCCGACATCAGCCAAAAGGAATCCGCAACTTTTCCAGCTGCAACTCAACTGACAGCCGATCATGGAACGACCAAAATATCGTCTGTATATACGGAAAATCGTCAGCTGGTCGGTATAGATTATACGTCTAATTAATTCGAAGCAATTCTGGGAAGGCTATCGGAGACACGGAGTAGCAACGGCGTCGGCGGAACAATCTAAGGAAAGGCTTGGAACTGGAGGAGAAGCGACGATTCGCCAAGGCACCGGACGGACGAACGGACGAAAAGGAATTAAGGACGAAGTGCATGTAGTTCGGTGGAGCTGATCGATTTGCGATGTCCGACATCAGCAGCAGAAGCAGAAGTAGAAGCAGCCAGTGCTTCATATACAAAGACGTCTGGCAAGATTCCTAATCATTGTTTGTAGAATACGTTTGTTTGTATGTGCACTTGTTATAACGCTCACTTCAATCTATCGCTACTCAGAAGCGATCCCGACTGCTGCGCGGACACTGAATCGGAGTTTCACGCCGAAACGCCGAGCAATTGCGAGTGAAGGACTTGCTTAAGATCCCTACGCGGCGACTTGAACCTTGAATTCGAACCTGCAACCCTCCGGCTGCAAGGCTTGTTTGTTTGTATGTGCACTTGTCATAGCGCTCCCTTCAATCTCTCTACTCAGAAGCGCTCCCGACAACATGCAGCGCGGACACTGAATCGGAGTTTCACGCCGAAACGTTGAGCAATTGCGAGTGAAGGACTTGCTTAAGATCCCTACGCGGCGACTTGAACCTTGGATTCGAACCTGCAACGCTCCAGCTGCAAGGCGACGAACATACGCACTACACCACCGCGCCCCACATTCTTAATTGGAAGCGACTGTAACAAAAATTTCCGTAGAGGGAGACAACAACAACGACAACACCTTCTTGAGATTCTTGTTAAGGCGCTATATAAATGATCATATTGTTAGCTAGTTGTCTAGGAGTAAGAATATGTATGAACAAGTCACTCGAAAAGCTTTAAGTATATTTACAATATGTACATAAATTGGAACGATACTCACAGTACATTCAAACAATCCGACGAAACGCACTTATTCTAACAATTAATACAATCGTCATCCACAATATCGGGAGACTCAAATTTGAGAACCAGTTTCAACGTAGATACGTGACCACTAAGGGCACACGCACAAACCATTAGGCCACCATGGGCAAAAAAGCGTAACACACAAAAGGTGCACGACAACACGTACAAACGAAGCTTAACTAAGCTTAACTACAACTGGTCTCCCCTAGCCTCGTGAACATTTCTTATTTATACCAATCAACCATCCTACTCTTACACTAAACGGGGTGCATCTTAACTACGAGTGCACGTGTGAAAAGGATGAGATGATGGGATGGAGGAGCAATCCCAACAGACCCCCCGACCACAAAAAGAGGAAACATATGCGGTGTTTCCGACAATAAATGTCACACCAAAAATACAATACACTTCAGTTCTGTACTCAACTGCATAAAGTTCCATTAATGTTCACAACAAAAAGTCAGAAAAAAATAAAGTTCATTTCGGTGTCAAAACTCTAGTCACCAAACGCAAAACGACAAACAACGTCGACATACGAAATTAAAGGAATCGACCGATGTCGAATGTTCAAGGGGCATTGTTTCGTTACGAAAGTCCAAGGCCAGATTTCACGATTATCGTTCATTATGACGTTATAACCGCAATGCAACAAACTGTAGCATGCGCACAACACCTGCGCAAAGCCAAAGCACAGGTCGACGATGTGGAGAAACAGCAAAGCGAACGCTTCGCTCCATTCCGGCGACAACAAAAGCACGTTGTCAAAGCAACCAGCGACAGAAGTGTCACCAGCTGACAGCACCAAGATGGTCCACGTCACCCACAAAACTGCGAAGGCGCTCGCGTTCCATCGTCGTCCCACGTGGCCACTGCGACTGCGACTGCGTACGCGACCACCTTCACCAAGCGGCGAGTCCATGGCATCCACATCCTGTAAGCAAACTCCCGCACACACCTTAGACTCGGCGTAACTCGTAATAACATCAACATAATTCACGAGTGAAGAAACACACGCAGCTAGATCAGAATCACTCAAATCATCTTCTGTAACAACATCTGACTCAACAGTACAAGTCACCACAACATGCATGAAACACTCATTCACGTGACAATCACAAGCATAGTCACATTCGTATACAAAATCTGCAGTAATATGGGAGGCAGACGCATTGCAATCCCGCACGACAGTTGAAGCGTTATGCACAGCAATTCTTAAAGCAACCGCTAAAGACGCATGCCAACGACATACAACGTCTTTAAATAACCGACCGTTCTGTGTAGAGGTCACATCTCCATCCATTCCATGCATCAACACATCAGACAACACAACATCAGTCGAATCATGTTCCGCAATAAAACAAGGTCGTGGATCCGCTCACGCCCGTCACGTGAACCGTCTGGAAGAGGCGAAGACCGCAGGGGGGGGGGGGAGAAGGTAGTTGATGTTAGCAGTTGATGGTCAAGCTATTAGGCTAGGTTGGCCAACAACTGCTAAACAACCAACGCAAAAATCTTAAGAATCTAATGACGACACTAACCCTAACACTAACCCTAACCGACCCTCACGACGCAAAAATCTTAAGAATCTAATGACGACACTAACCCTAACACTAACCCTAACCGACCCTCACGACGCGAAACCTTATACCCTATACGCGAACGACACCTAGGTCTTCTATGTTATAACCATGCTTAAATTTAACGATAAAGAGCGCATAATTACCTGTGCAAAATGTTCCTCCATACGTAGGGTCATTTGTAAGACATTTTAAACGTTTTACATTGCAATTCGTCTAAAATCGTAAGACCCTGCGACACGCAGCACGTGCTGCTGACAGTAGGGTTTACAAAGGATGGGCATTGGGCATAAATTGTACTCGACAACCTCCTCCCCTACGGTATTCGACTCTTCCACATTGTTTTCCGCTAACCTGATTGGCCGACGGGTGTTAGCCCACCGTCCGTAGCCAGTGCGACCAATAATGTTACGGGCGTGAATGTAGCACATGGTTTCCGCTAACGCTCGGGGCGTGAGCGGATCCACTACGATAAAACAATGCGTCATCAACACAATCTTGTGCACAGACACCAACCGTTCACCGAATGCAACAGTCATGCGCAACAGTGCAACAGTAGAAACGGTGCAGCACCAACGCATCGTCGATGAATCAGTAAACACAACGGTTGTCAGCATCGATTCAACAACCAAAGTGTTCTTATCGTTAGCATACAACGATGCAACCACTGAAGATACACGTGACCTATCGTCCATACTCATTCTCGACACAATCTCATCATCCACTTCAGACACACCCAGTGAAGTACAACTATCACGTATCATAGTGTCTTTCGGATCAACAGTACAAGTCAAGTCCGTCTGAGCACTGGCATTCAACATTTGAATAAAATCACTCATCCGTAAAAGACCATACTCGCTCAATGTTGTTTCAGACAAATGACGTACAATCAACATTCTAGCATCTTCACGTGCAAATAACAATTCCACATAACACAGATGAAACCTACCAATATCAACACTCTTGCACAACATGAACTTTAACCCTGACGACACACACTGAAACACACTGAAGGGCACAGAAACATCAGTGCACACACTCGTACACACAGTAGGCCTAGCAGTGAACTCGTCCACCACTCGAGATGCAACAACTGTATACTCCTCGTATACACTCAGCTGTGTGCTGGTCTCATTCTGACAACTAACAAGAGCAACAGTTTCGTGCAACACAGCACCATATTGTACATCATTCCCTGCTGAATGCATCTCAGTCATATCATCCCTTTCAAACTCATTTAAACTCGAGTCAATTAGCAGTGGAGAGCATTCAGCGGCAGTCACACTATTTGCACAATCATCGTACATCAGTTCTTCCGACTGTCGTTCATTTAAATCAGTAGGCCTACAAGACCCGAAGTCAGAAAACTCACCCACACTTTCATGCAAGTCCTCAAGCATCAAACCAAAGTCGACTTCATACACATCCTCAAAATCATTCTCGTACACGTGCACGTGATCCTCGGGCTGTGCGTCGCCACTGAAATTGATTACTTCAGCGCAAGACACACCTTCGGTCACAGTTGGTACACTCTCTTCAAATGCGTCAAAATCACGAAACATGTACGACCAAAATCCTTCACCCGGATCAATAGCAGAAACTTTATTATATACCCGAAGCTTTTCGATGAAATCCGAATCATAAGTCAATCGGTGGGCGTCCTGAGTTTTAAGCCCATCCCTCGAAATTTCCCGCTCAACGTCCTTCGACGAATTTTCCTCCCCAAGAAAAGACACATGCTGTTTTTCAGCATTCAATTTCCGTGAAGCACTTTCTATCTCCACCCAAACTTCATTTGAAAATTGTCTAAATTCTGCCAGCGTGCAGTTAGCATGCGTTTCGCTATTCACAGCTTCAGTAACGCGTTCAGCAAAACTTGCCGCTTCCAACCATAACCTACTTTCAGCGCGCTCCTCCAATTTCTTTTGCTTTTTCCTCTCTTTGCAAGCTAAAGCCTTTGCCTTTTTCTCCTCAAGATTTTTCCATGGCGCCATTTTAACCACTTAATTGCAACTACGCAGTTACGAATTCAAACCAACTATGCAGACTTCAACAATTAAAAATTGAGCATAAAATTGTGCACGCGGGCACATCTACATCAATAAAGCACTTAAGCATCAGCTACAAAGCTACCAGACGTCTCAGCGTCGAAATAACCAAAAACCCAATTTCCAATTTCAGAAAGGTCAATTTGGAAAGGAGTAATTTTAAGGACGAGCCCCCATTTGTTAGCTAGTTGTCTAGGAGTAAGAATATGTATGAACAAGTCACTCGAAAAGCTTTAAGTATATTTACAATATGTACATAAATTGGAACGATACTCACAGTACATTCAAACAATCCGACGAAACGCACTTATTCTAACAATTAATACAATCGTCATCCACAATATCGGGAGACTCAAATTTGAGAACCAGTTTCAACGTAGATACGTGACCACTAAGGGCACACGCACAAACCATTAGGCCACCATGGGCAAAAAAGCGTAACACACAAAAGGTGCACGACAACACGTACAAACGAAGCTTAACTAAGCTTAACTACAACTGGTCTCCCCTAGCCTCGTGAACATTTCTTATTTATACCAATCAACCATCCTACTCTTACACTAAACGGGGTGCATCTTAACTACGAGTGCACGTGTGAAAAGGATGAGATGATGGGATGGAGGAGCAATCCCAACAATATACATACATGCATGTACATACAACACAAAAGAGGACAGACAAGATCCGAGGACTCATCCGTCTTTGGACTTTGTGTCCACTTCCGTCCACCCCGCGTCCGTACTGTCCGCCACAGCTACGGATACGGAATTACGGATACCGCTCCATCGCGAGCGGTTCATTCATTCGCAATCCAATCTGAGATAACCGCGTTACATGCAGTGAGAGTCCCATCAGCCGAATTGAAACGGTGAGTCGAGTTAGACAAAATGAAATCGTACAGATCCACAATACCATGCACCACCACCACGACCACCACCACCACCACCATCACAAAATGGGACTTCCTCCTGCCACTGCCACCACCACCACCACCACCACCACCAACCACCACCCCCACCAACGACCACCACCACTATCGCCACCACCACCACGGAATGGGACCACCTCCAACCACCACCACCACCACCACCACCACCACCACCACCACCACCACCACCACCATCACCACCACGGAATGGGACCTCCTCCTGCCACCACCACCACGGAATGGGACCTCCTCCTGCCACCACCACCACGGAATGGGACCACCTCCTGCCACCACCACCACGGAATGGGACCACCTCCTACCACCCACCCACCCACCGCTGTCCACTTGAGATAACCGAATCCTCTCAGTGAGAGTGAGCTGTTCAATGCAAAGAGACAAATGAATGAATCGCAAAGCATCATTCCGAATTAACTTCCATTTCCCATCTCATGTCTCTCTCTCGAAGACACAGATGCCCGTATATACATACACGCATATATGCCCGAGCAACGCAGGGCAGTTAATCGACACGACGACTGCCCGCGCAAGGTACGTGAAGGCTGCCTATTCAGAACGGCGGGCGACAAAGTCCACGCAATCGCCAGATTTAATTTCTATTTCTTCATCTACTTCTGCAATCCCGCCGCTGCCACCGCTGCTGCACGTCCAAATGTCCGCCGCGGTCCACGCGTGTGTCCTGCTGTTGCAGACGGCCTGCCCGGGTCTTAGAAATGTAATGAAATTTCGGCTGGCACGAGCCGCAACCGAATTAAGATATCGCCCATATTCGTCGCCGGTAATTCAGTTTCCGTATAAATAGTTGATAGCAAATTGAAAAATGGACTCTGGCAGAATGAATGCGTGTGGTATGGGCTATACAATGGTGCTCCGAATTCATTGTCATGCATATGGCCGATATATACTCGCGTCAAAGCAAGGATATTGGTGGAACTACTTTATAGCGCATAATTATTTAATCCCAATCAATAAAAAAACAGTTTGTGGTCATTCCATGCGAACTTGCACTACAGCCACCTTTCTCATGTAAACAAAAACCTTCTATTTTGATGGCAATACATAACAGACGTCAACAGGAAAATAAAAGTGGTCATAAACAAGGCGAGGTAATAAACAATTATTGTCATTCATTAACAGCCAGTGTAAGCTCAAAGAACAGCGTTCACAGAACAATGCGTTGTACGTAATTTTATTTCTTTAGCGGCGTTTTCAGAATAATGACTTAATCAGCTTCATCGTCAGTTTATACCAATGATGACTCATTTCCATACGCAATAACAGAACACTGCAGATTCCTGATTAAAAATCTCACATATAGCGAAAAGGCAACATATTTGTTTACAGTATGCCATTAAATCCTTCACACGGCGCCATGGGCGGAGACTTAGGGGATAAAGGGGAGACGCTCCCCCTCAATGAATGTGTTGGGGGACGGCCCATGCATTTGCCCCCCCCCCCCAATTGTTGAGTGTTAGGACATGGGGACGAAGACACTGCAAACAGTGGCGAATAAATGACTAAAAAAGGTCATCAACTTCTTTTGACAGGAAAAATGGGTACAGTATACGCAAATAATGTAGAGTAATGAACGTGACGTATATTATTGCGTCGCCTGCCTTGAGAGTCTGCCGCATTTGACAACGTGTGCAAACTGCAAAACATTTATCTAAGCTGCTTGCTACTGACGATGACAATGGTCCCTTCTATAACGATCGCAATCCTAAAACTGTTGTCTTTAGTCGAGTTTGGATCGGGAGTGCTCCTGAGTAGTAACCTTAAAGGGTGGCTAAATTCATTCATTCATTCCTTTCAAGAATTTACATAGCGCATCTTCAAGAGACCTACTCAGAGACGCTCCTAGCCCAGCCACAGCTAAAAAGTAGAATTTTAGCAACTTTAAAAAACGCAGGGGAATTTAGGCTATAGGCATAAGTCGCAAGGTTAGTGGGTGGGGGTCATTCCAGATGGCAGGACCCGCAATGGAAAGAGCGCTGTCTGATAGAAGTGCGAGCTCGTGGAACCAAAAGCTCCCTCGTTGCCCACGGTTGCCGCAGAGCGAAGAGCTCGACGTGCTGCGAGGTCGGAGACAGGTCAATTATAAATCCTAGTAATGAATGAATGAATGAATGAAGAATGAATGAATGAATGAATGAAGAATGAATGAATGAATGAAGAATGAATGAATGAGTGAATGAATGAGTGAATGAATGAATGAATGAATGAAGAATGAATGAATGAATGAAGAATGAATGAATGAAGAATGAATGAATGAATGAATGAGTGAATGAATGAATGAGTGAATGAATTAATGAATGAGTGAATGAATGAATGAGCGAATGAATGAGCGAATAATAGAAATAATTTTATCATTGTCATCATTACAATAATTAATTACGAGATTCAACAGATAATATGTGTTCGTGACCAAGCACGGTTCAATATCCATAGCACAATAATTACTCGTCCATGCAGTCAACAGCATACAGCTTACCTTTTCGATACAGCCCAACGGACGCAGCAAAAACAAAGCCAGACGATAAAATTAATTCGAGTGAACTGTACAATCGTGCACCGCCGCACGAACGACTTAATCCACCAATCAAGCTCTTGCACTTGGCACCGAAGACACACACACATACACACACAAGCGCGTTTTAAAGGCACCGTTGCTCAGTCTTCACAAACGAACTCACAGCTCAATCCGGCCGCTTGCAATACAGTATATAAGTTGCTGGCAAGCGATGCAACAGGAGACGGCGACTGCCTGGCAGGCATCCATCCATCCAACTGCTTGAGCAGGCAGCTGCTGCTCAATAAACCAGCACTCGATGCCAGCAGCAACGCTGCCGCTACCACCGGTGCCCTGCTGCACTAGCGCCACCTAGCCAGAGCGATCTGAATCGGTCGTCAACGAGTATTATAACGGGGTTCGACTGGTGAGGTTTAAAATAAAACGAGAACCGTTGAGAGAGTTTTTCTGTGCTTTCAATGTAATGCGCCACCGGGATTAGCTGTCAAGGAGTCGATTGTTAGATAGATTGGGTTCACGGAAGGCTGCGAGCGTGAGTGACAGGACAGAATATAATGCAGAACGATGTAACGATATTGGCGCCGTCGATTTAGGGCAGAAATGAACATTACACATGGCTAGGCAGAGATTAGGAACAATAATAATTTTTTTAATAATAATTTTCGTTTAATTTAAAACTGAATCAAAAGGAGGGGGCTTAACGTGAAATTTCCCGGGCAAAGTTGAGTAATTCAACTAGTCACCTATATATTAAAGACTACCGTAAGCTATACATGTATTTTACGTACAATATTCATGATTACTACATCTGCTCAAATATTTTATGAATTTTTTATCTTTGCGTTGCGGCCGTCTCCAAAACCTCTGAACAATATTGTTTTTTAAGCTGTATCTGGGTCAGCTTAATATCTTCAAATTAATGGATTGATCGATCGATTGATTGAATGATTGATTGATCATACCCGTGGCTGTGTCGGGGCCAGCTCAAGGGAGCTGCTATTCATCTTCGTCTTACATACATAAACGATGAATTGACTATGGTATGCATATATAGGCTATATCTCTGATAATGATGGAGACAGCTATCTACCTCTAAACTTCGACTCTCTCTGGACATTGGACAATCCCTCAGATATAGTGCAGCGCCTGCTCATGAATGTGCATTGATATTGGGGTAACCCCCTGATAGCGGGACTTATTTCCCTTTAAGTACTCATCCGTATAATCAAGTAATTCAACGCAAAGAACTGCAATCGACATCAGTAATCATAATATACATGTATGTATGCATGAGCACTTGTTATAGCGCACCTTCAAGATTACTACTCAGATGTGCTCCGTACTACAGCCTCGTGCAGACGCAATGTGCACGAAGAAGAAGAAGAAGAAGAAGAAGATGATGATGATGATGATGATGATGATGATGATGATGATGATGATGATGATGATGATGATGATGATGATGATGATGATGATGATGGGGATGATGATGATGATAAAGAAGATGATGATTATGAAGATTATAATGAAGAAGAAGACGAAGAAAAAGAAGAAGTAGAAGAAGAATATCAATCCCTTAGATTAGCCTCGAATCAGTGGTGGGTATTAATGCTAGCAACTTCATTTTCTTAGCCTCGGCGTATGAGAGCATGCAGGTGGCCAAATCCTCTCCCTCACCATCTACCCTTCCCACCGACAGTGTGAAGTCGGCGTGCTCACTATATCTTATTTTCCACAGTACATATAAATTATATGCTCACAACAGACGAGTTTCCCAGTATATATAAGCTTAGTCGCGTGCGAAGGAGAAATCTTACTTAGACGCACTGAAAAATTCAGCAGTGCTTGCCAGATAATTGTCCTGTAACGGTGACGCCCTTCGAAGAACACCGGCTTCTTCCTGCAACGACCGCGGTATAAGCCTATAATACATCAGAACAAAACAGGCAATTATTTCGTCAGCCACTGCTGCAGCAGCAGCAGCAGCAACGCCACTTACACCTGGAACGAGAAGGTGCAGATACGTATAACTATAGACGATGGAGCCGTATACATGTACACATGCGGCGCCGGGCATGCACGCGATCAATGGCGGCGAAACAGTCGGCTCATTTCCAACAGGTCTTTCACGACGTCTGCCATTGTCCGCCATTGTTGCACGGTGGCTCCCTCGTGAGGACGAACTCGTAAAACAGAATATACACGTACAGTGCACGCCGCGCTGGAAATGCGCCGCGCAATAATAATTGTCGCTCAATCGCAATAGGCAGCGACACAGGGGCCGTGTTCACGACGATATTGTAAGTCTTAGTCGCTGAATAAATCTGGCTAGTTAGAAACTAAGCTTAATGGATAAATCGGTATGCGCGTTGACAGCTTAGTCGTCTATGTGACAACTAGCGATAGTTGGGTTCTGAGGGTCGTGTGTTATCTAGTCGCGTGCTAGCTAGTCGCGGCGTAAAGTCCAAACATCGCTCACTTCGACGAAGTTAAAGACATCAAAAGATGTGTTGGAGACTCTATAGTAGTATGGTTAATTCCGCTGGCTGAGGGGACAATGAGATTATTTATACTGTTTTCATCGTCACAGAATTTAAGTAATGTGTGACAAATCCTATTTAGATCACAATATAATGTAGCGTCTGACAGATCTTATATGGGCGATGCAACCGTATTCAAATCTTTGTTTACTTCCGTACGTGGACGCTTGCCTATTAATATCTAGTGCGCATGCACGTTAACTATAACAACAATTTAGTTGCCGACTAAGTAAGTGGTCCCCTGTCTTATGCATACCGACTGTTGGAATCTCTAAGAATCGTCTTAACTAGTTGCAACGCGCGCTTAGTCTATGCGTAAGCTAAGATATCGACGTGAATACGGCCCCTGATGCATGGCCAGCAATTATAGCGGAAGATGGTATAGCCATATAGCGGTCGGTTGCATGCACTTCGCCGCTCGCAGCCTGGTAATCAGATGACTCCATGACAACGCGAGACGACGACTGGCAGATTGAGACGCCTGAAATCGAAAACAAATGAGACCAAGCAAGAAGAAGTCTATGCTGGCTAACGGAGACACAAACGGCAACAAGATGGCTGCTCGATTTGACGTCATGGACTAATGACGTCATTCTGGGTGATGGCTATTTTTGGGCCTTAAAGCAGTTTGCACTGGTTGACCTAAAACCGTAAATTTAATGATGCTGCTATTGTTAAGTGTGTGGTTATAGTTTTTGCAGTGCAATTTTTGGATTGATTGCTGCCGTGGCAGTATCGCGTCAGCCAGTGTATCATTAGGTCGATTGTTGAGACCATCGGACGCGTATCTGTATGATACATGTATACTCAACCCTTGGGAAAGTAGGACATTTTGAGATCACCATGAATGAAGCATTCTAAGACTTTGGTTTTTTTTTAATTAGACATAGTTGACATAGACAGCAGTGCGCTGCATTTTTACGACTCTTCAAATTATAATTATGTTTGCTCTTGAGTACTTGCTTGCTTCCTTTGCCACATAATATATTGACGTGAACTTGATTGCCTGCACATTTTCTTCTGCTTTGGGAATAAGTGGAAGGTCATGTAACAGCATTACCGGAATTCAATACAATTGGATTGCGATGATGTCAAACACACAGACACATACGCACGCGCACATGCACATTATAATTACGTTTATGTGTGCGCGTGTGAGTCACCTTTGAACTTGGCCAGGAAACATTTTCAGAGGTTTCCAATGGGCATGGTCATAAGGTGAGCTAGTCTATTGTAAATTCGAACATTCTTTGTGGCTAGAAATCGCATGCAAGCCATCCAAAATACGTGTGTGTGTGTGTGTGTGTGTGTGTGTGTGTGTGTGTGTGTGCGCGCGCGTGTGTACGCGCGCGCGTGCCTGTGCGTGTTGGTGTGTGCGTTTCAAAGAATTGGGCTGAATAATAATAATTTGGTCTTCAGATTTTATATGAACGCCACGGAATCTTGTCCAAGAGAACAAAGACTGACACTCCTTATATAATAGAGTTGACATCGGGAACATCAGCGGGTCTGTTCTGATTGAGTGGGTTTAAGAGGATATACCACACCTGCAGAATTCCAATCAAGACCTAGCTGAAGTATCCCTTTGAAGCTGTGATTGCCCTTTTAAGCCAATTCCCAAGAGCCAGATGGCTAAATCGGAAATCTAATGAAGTCCCTTCAATAATGATCCTCACGATTGCGCTTGCATGCGTGCATGCGTGCGTGTGGAGTCCAGACCGTCGTGTGTGCGTTGTTTGACTGCCAACCATAAAAGGCTGCGTGCCAACTACACATCAGTAACTAACTGGCGGATTTATACACACACCTGTCGACCAGATTTCCTCCTGGGCCACATACGCGGATGAAATAAGTCCTACGGTAACGACGTAAAGAAAACAATCTAAGAGGTGGCGGTACAGGTGGTGATGGCCGTGACAGAGGGTGTCCCCTGGGTGAAATTAACACTCAGTACTACATCCGTTTTTGGGAAGTTGTGGGCTATATAGGCCTATAACCAAAACGCTGGCTTTCAACTCCAAAAGGCACGCTAACACGTACTCAAACGTAGAGATACTTGCTTTTGAAGCGATAAGCACCCTCAAAAATATCTACAAGAGGGGGCACTTGCCCCACAGGAAAATTGACACACCATTTTTTGTAGCTGTAACTATTTTGGTTTATTATTTTTCTTCTTCTTCTGTACACTGATGCACTAATGATTCTTCTGCCGAGGCTGCCATAGTTTTCTGCGCATCGTTGTGAGTGTGATTGAATTTTTATATAGCCTACAGAGACCTACCGACGAGACGGAAATTTCAGTACGGTCTTTCTCCTCGATCACATGATTATTACGTGCCTTGAAAAGTCAATAATGGTGTTGTTCTCTCTTCCGAGCGATCGGTTTGAGCGACGTTTATATGAAAGTGCCTTGAAACATCTCCGATTGTGACCAACTCAATCCCGAAATATAACAATAAACGAAATTAATACTCTTCCTCTTCGTTTTCTTCCTCTCTTTGGTTTCTCCTCTTCCTTCTCGTCATCTTGCTTTTCTTCCTCCTGCTCTTTCTCATCATCTACCTTTTCCCATCCTCATCCTTCTGCACCACATTTCCTCTTTCTCCCCATCCTCATCCTTCTCATGGGAGCCCGCACATAGGGGCAAAGGGGGGCACTTGCCCCCCCCTGGAAAATTGAAACCTATTTTTCTCACTACTACTTTTGGGATTTATAACAAATTTCTTCATATTAGAGAATTGAAAAGCCTACTTTTAACTAATACTTTCGATTTTTAAAACAAATTGTCTTGCAAAAAGAAGCAATTCATATTAAATTTTTTTAAAAAAGTGAAACTGAAAAAATTACACCAAGAAACCGCTGTGAAAAATACCCATGCATGTTCTTAAATCCTCGCTTTGCATTTTTTTGTCCTCCTGCTAAAAATATTTGACGTTGACCATCGTGTTTTGCCCCCTCCTGCAAAAATTTCTGCGGGCGCCCATGATCCTTCTGCTCCTTAAACAGTTCACAGATGGTTAACAGTTACTATGAATAGCTACATGTATATGATTAGTGCGCCACTGCTCGCACCTTAGAAGTGCCAGTCCCAAGTCTTAAGACACGAGGAGGGCGACTCTAATCATCCTTCCTTCAAATGACACAGTGTAGTTAAACGGCATTAAATAGACTGCAGATGTGATAGATAGATATGATAAATCTACAGATAGATATATAGATAGATAGATAGATAGATAGATAGATAGATAGACAGACAGACAGACAGACAGACAGACAGACAGACAGACAGACAGACAGACAGACATACATACATACATACATACATACATACATACATACATACATACATACATACATACATACATACATACATACATACATACATACATACATACATACATACATACATACATACATACATACATACATACATACATACATACATACATACATACATACATACATACATACATACATAGATACATAGATACATAGATACATAGATACATAGATACATAGATAGATAGATAAATAGACACACAGACACACAGACACAGATGTAGGCTATCATGACGTCAAAATGACGACCCAGATTTGTCATAGACTGCTCCATGCTTCTCACCGCAGCGTCACATTTTATTGCGTCACGGTTGTTGTTGATCGCGTGCGTCACTCGCGACGTCGCCGTTGCTAAGCGACGGATTATTCCACCGAAATCTCCAATGCCTACATTTCGCGCGGAAACGTCGACACAAGCAGCAGACGACTCACTCTCCGATTGCGGTTCTTTCGCGCCACGCGCGGATTAATAATTTCGATGAATATGCATGAGCGTGCGTGTTTAAGGCGAATTGCCTGGCTTCGCAACCAATCATCTTCGGACTAAGTGCATTGCGTATCCGGTAATTACGGACGTACGGACACCAACTGCAATCAGCCGACAGATGGGGGTGCTGCAGTCGGAAGCTTTCACCTGCGAAGTAGATGATAAATTTCCGCCTTGGTTCGAAACCGCTGCCGAGTGATATGAAATTTGCGTTCGAATGAAGGAGAATAAACAGAACTTCGTTTGCACGTCGGGGATTAGATTTTAAAAAAAATTCAATTTCATATTTATTTAGTGCACGTGCACTCATAATGCCCACACACCTGTTTAAACACACACTTTGTTGGTTCAGGAAATAGATAAATAAAAAGGAAAAAGTTCTATTAATTTTAAATTGTAATTTACGTCATGGAAGCATGCAGAAAACATGCAGGACACACTGACATTAAAAACTTAAACCAGATTTTATTTAAACAAGTATATATAATATAAGCAAGTAAATAGGTAAGTAAGTCTAATTTATGTTCAGCATGTCAGTGCATCAATCTCACCAAGTAGAATAAAATAGCCTCGGTGCATCCTCACAATAACTACATTACTACGGCCTAATCTTCGTTCTAGTGTACCTAAACCACAGAAAATTTTAAACTGGTCTTCTTGGAAATGCACTGCGCTGCATGCCATCACATGATACCAACACATGATCACCATTCGACAGCCTCACAGGTTAAAAGACAAAAAGCCCTGGCACAATTAAGACGATTGTAAAACCAACAAGGCATGTACAATTATTGTACATGTAAGACGATTGTAAAACCAACAAAGCATGTGCAATTATTGTATACATGTAAGACGATTGTAAAACCAACAAGGCATGTACATACTACAATTGTACATGTAAGACGATTGTAAAACCAACAAGGCATGTACAATTGTACATGTAAGACGATTGTAAAACTAACAATGCATGTACAATTGTACATGTAAGACGATTGTAAAACCAACAAGGCATGTGCACTTGTACATGTAAGACGATTGCAAAACCAACAAGGCATGTACATGTACTATAATTGTACAACAATGTAAATGCAGTCGTCCACATTAAGTCACGAGTTTATTCTCGGTCACGACGACGACAAGCCTTAAGGCAGAAATCGCAATGCAAATACAGAACTCATTTGTTTGAAAGCGAACGTGATCCGAACCAGAGGAGAAGCGTCTTACACTGAAACAGAGCGTGATTAATCGGTCAGGCGAGAGCGTTTCAACAGCCATCACCTCGGAGGAAGAGTGGAGAAATATTCCACGCAGGTAGACATTGCCAAGTTCCTTCAGTCACGAGGATGACTGCGTGCGTGACCAGTGTTTTATCTAGACGTCTCTGGGGGTGGGGGAAGGAGCGAAGTTCCCTCCCAGGAATGACATCCCCAAATTTACCAAGAATTCACCCCAAAGCAGGGGGGACTGCACCGTGACCTGTCATACGACAAACGGCTGAGTGTTGGACGTCACTTGAAAGACAGAGAAATCACCGGAGAAGAAATTTCGCTTAGAAGAATGTAGAGAAATTAACATCTCCGAGATATATAGGCTACATTATACAGGGCCGCATTATATATGAATGTAATTGCTTATTAAGTGCTGTAATATGCCAAGCAAATTTCTGTTCAGGGTAACGGCCTCTGGTGTCATAGACCCTGGTCAAATCGGATCCATCCATTATTATTATTGTGCCGAAATACTTCAGTGGCGTAGACAAGGGGAGTTTAGGGTGTTAAAACCCCCGCTGGCTTAGGAAAGGTTTATCCACTTAAGAAAAAAAACAATAATTGTTTGTAGTAACAATTGTTTTTCTTACTCTATTCTCTTTGTTACTTTATTCCCTTTTCATTTACTGTAATACTGTTGGGTTGGTGTTAGAAATGGCATCCGGTCAGGCCATAACCCCCCATCATAAATTCCTGGCTACGCCACTGATATACTCAGTTTTCAAGTATGCATGTAGGTAGGCCTATACATAAAACAAGCGACGAGACAGTGAATGACACGTAGCCTAAAGACTGCGATGACGACCTTAACGTGGACTCGACAAGCCATCAACATGTGGCAAGTCGTAGATCATGGCGGATTATATGAGCAGCGGTTTCTATTCATACGAAAAATGATGATGTATAAAAATGACAGAACGTCGATAAAAGTGCACTTTGGAAAATGAGGGCAGTCTCTTAACAAATGCCTATACACACGCTGACAGCACAACTCAGAGCATGCAACAGTAGACCCTACAGTGTATGGCCTACAATGTACAATTGTACATAAACGTCTGGAATAGATTGTACAGTTTAAGCGGTTGCCAAAATATAGTCATAATATTTGTAGGCATAATAATCTACATTATATTATTATTTTTTATTATGCCTTAAAATACGAGTGCGTCATTTTAATCTCGGTATTTCTGTAAAAATTTGATGTGCTGCATTATGCCTGCATAATGCAGTCTTATAGAAGTTCATGAATGATGATAATATTCACGCACATAAATATTAACGCAATCCATTCAATTCAGTACACACATAAGTAGGCCTATGCTGAGTTTCTCATACGTTCAAACATAGACCTACATAATGTCATACAAATAATAATATTATTATTGAGTTGTCTATAGACTAGCCTAAGTCACATTTTAAAGACGCAGTCCATCCTGTTCTGTTCTGTTCTCAGCCATCCTCGATCCGAGGGTCGGCCGCATCATGTACAATGTTCCTCTAACGCTTCCTGTCCTCCGTCAATTTGATCATTTCTCCCAATGTCAATCCAGTTCACTCCTTGATGTTGCCCAGCCAGTTTGTTCTTGGTCTTCCTCTTTTCCGACCTCCTGGCATTGTGCCCTGCATGATGTCTTTCTCAGTGCATGTTCCCTCTCCTCTCATGATGTGTCCGAAAAACCATAATCAAAAACCAGTCCATGCTAACCAATCACAAACTCCGTGCCATATTTTAACCCAGTTACACTAGGCATAGGGGAAGCCGGGGTAATTTCAGTAAATTTTCTTATTTGAACTCATGCTTCCCCTACAGGTGGCAAGCCTGACACGAGGTCCATAGGCTATAGGAGCGCAGCCTAGCTGTCGACAACTCATTAAGAACATTTACTTCCAACTGCAGACTCCATTTTTCAATTTAGTTACAAGGTATACTGGAAGCAATACATGGCACACGTCACACAATAATTATTAGGCCTACTCCGATCACAATACGAGCACTTGCACAATGCAATCTTTATTGAGCAGGCGAGAACATTATATGGGCCTATTATAGTTATTTTCTATTGATTTTTACCTGGTGGGTTGTATATATAATTTTATATATACTGGGTGAACCCATAATTTTCATTACTCGTGTAAAAAACTAAAAATAGTTAAAGTAGTAGTTGCGGTTGTAGAATAATGGTAGTGGTAGCAGCAATAGTCATAGTACAGTGTTATTATCATAGCATTATCACGTCGTCAGCAGTCGTCGTTGTCATCATCATCATCATCATCATCATCATCATCATCATCATCATCAAACAGTAAAACATTGTCTGCTTTCCATTCTTTCAAATCTAAAGTTACGCCATTCATTTTTGGTCATTTCACCGAAAGAACAGACAAAACATCCCGTCAAGCTGCCTGTCATAGCTATACTTTTCTTTTATGCATGCATCATGTCTCTTGATGTCCAAACAAACAAGCCATATTATAACACCGGCCTTTGAGGTTGCGCCATGGCTCCGTTTTCATGTGTCTTTTCTGCCAATCGTGGTCAATCCACTGAGACTTTTGACCATCGACGTTACAATACCGATAAGAAAATTCAGAAAATTCTCCTTGGTGACCAGGCAGTGGCCAGCAGATTCGCAATCTTTTTTCTTCGTCCACCGCCGGACAGTTCCCGATTATGGCCGATATAACTCGTGCCCGACCGGCGAGAAGCCCCCATGCATTCCGGGCGCCGTGTAATTTAATACGCGGTCTGCATTACGCGATCTTTCCCGGCTTCCCTTCGCCGTCAAATTGCTGTCTATACTCAGGAAATTTCAACATAAAACCTGATTTATCCCCGCGGAATTATTCTATCCCACCGCTGTCCCCTGCAACAAGAGGATATAACCGACTGCGGATCTCGTCGCTACGCGGCGCCAGGCGAAAGATCAAGGGTCCAGATCGGCGTCAAGGAGTAATCGCAAGAAGTTTGCTATATCCGGAATGTGGGGGTCGTCGGCCTTTGCGCTCGTTGCAGACAAATTCACCAAAGGAATCATTCAGAAGAGAAACGAGATCGATAAGTCTGGCAGAGACTTTTGATTTTCAAAGTTTCTGGATGGCCTGTTTGTTGTTAATGGTTGATTTGGGAAGCATAAACGGACGTGTGTCCTCCTTCCAATTGAGAATGTATGAATTATATATTGATACGTGGGAATAAAAGCAGTAGCAATGTGTAGATATAAGCTTACACTTACATATAATGTTGGACATTGCAATGCAAATGGACATAGACACAAGCATAGATATCATGACATGTATGGCCTACCTATACACTGTATAATAGGCCTACAGCTCTGCATCATCTATTGTGGCTGATTTTATTATCGTATTCGTAATCTCGAGACTTCTACAGCGATGCCACCGGTGAATTTCACAGTGATTTAATTTTAGCACCGGTGAATTTCACAGTGATTTAATTTTAGCACCGGTGAATTTCACAGTGACTTGATTTTAGCATCGGTGAATTACTCAGCCTCACAGACTGTGTGGTGCAAACGTGTTAGCGCCAATGGTGGTGCTATACGACATTTCGAAAGTCTACAAACATAGGCCCCTATATTGCACATGAAGTTGCGATCTGCTCCGCCCATGGGCGCCCGCAGAAAATTTAGCAGGAGGGGGAAAACACAATGATCACGGCGAAATTTTTTTTGCAAGAGCTTGCAAATGCAAAGCTTAACATTAAGAAGACGGTTTTTTCCCAGAGGTTTTTAAATGTCAATTTCTTGATTCACTTTGTGCATCATTAGCAACAACAGCGTATTAGTATGAAGAAATTTCTTTAAGAAAAGTAGAAGTAGTTTAAAAAAATAGGAAATCGATTTTCCACGAGGGCAAGTGGCCCCGCTTACCCCCCCCCCCATGTGTGCGGACACCAACGAAGTCTCCTCCTCTAATAATATTTAAATCTCTGACCGTTGACCAACTACAATCCCTACACACCACCAGAGCTGCATTCACCGCCTCTTCGCGAAGTTCAAAGAAGCGATGCATACTGGGAGAAGCGGCGGCATTCAAAAGGAAGCAGACGATCTTATTTTTGAGCAGACGACAACTGCCGCCGCTGGCTATTTGCGACCGGAAACGTTGGAAGATCGAGATCAATGGACGAAATCTTAGCGTGGACGGAAGGAGGCCAGTAACTAAACGCAATTACCAGACAACTGGAAAGGCTGGAATGTGGCAGCGGCGAACGAACGAACGACGGCAAAAATCAATGGACTTCACTTTGGGAATAGGCGCACTCGTGGACGCAAGCTCTGGTAGCAGCCAGACACAGGCCTTTTTGCGTTGTTACTTAAGAATGCCTTGCGTTGAAATGATTTCAATAAAAAGTATGATTGATTGATTGACATGTTAGGTTATTGATTGATCGATTTATTGATTGATTGATCGATTGAAAGACGGATAAAATGACCGAGAGTAACCCGCCAAAAAATTTAAAACTAAACATTGAAAATTGATCAACATCATCATCATTATCATCATCATCATCAAGAACCGAGGGACCAGTGCCCGTAGGTGCCCGCTGCCATCCTCATTATTCCTCGCCATTTTTGTCGTTCCAACGCCGCATGTGTCAGGTCTTGTATTGGCGCTCCGCACCAGTCGGTTATGTTGTCCAGCCATTCCTTGTGTGGTCTACCTCTTCTGTTGGTTCCCTCCATTCTTCCAAACACCACCCTCTTTATTTTTCTGTCCTCATTCATTCTACATATAAACTAATTCCAGGTCTTGGGGGAGGGAGATGAAGGGCCCGGTAGAGAGGTACCGAAATCGCGCGCCGCATAGGATACACGTGCTTTGTATAGGCTGCTGTTAGGGTCGATTAATGTAGGCTGTCTGTTCTTTTAGTAATTAAGATTTATGTCGTCTGTAATTTGTGTTCATACATGCATGTGAATTATCTCAACTGCATAATTTTACACGGTAACCGGTTGCTGTCCGTCAAGGGGCCGTCCATAAAGTACGTCACGCTTCAGGTGGGGAGGGGTGCAAGAAAGTGTGACAGTTTGTGACAGGGCCATGTGTGACGTCACACAGTTATTTTTTTAACAATTTTATTTATAATTCTTTTATATATTTTTTAGTAGAATTTAATAGCTTCAAAAATAATTTTCAAAATTTTTTGTGAAACATTTGAACTAGTTTTATGTGAAAATAGCATGAAATGCACATCCCTGAATGTGTTGTTCACGATTCCTCTCGCTAGAAGCGCTAGTAGGGCTGTTGCGAAGCTTTGTTTTGGGCCCTATGTATAGAGTTGCTGTGTTAATTTTTTTGAAAATTTCGAAAGTGTGACGTACTTTAGGGGGGGTCCGAGATTTGTGACAGTTTGTGAGACAGGGGGAGGGGGCCAAAAATGGTCAAAAATAGCGTGACGTACTTTATGGACGGCCCCCAAACGGATTCTTCAATAGAGGAAAATAATAATTATTAATTTTTTTGCTATTACCAGCAACAGTTAACCAAAGTAAAAAAGGTCATTGTCCTAGAATTGGGTATAATTTATCATAGAGAATGGAAAAGAAAAGAAGGGGTTATGCAGTTCTATAAATTGCTTTAAAAAGCTCTGACACAAGCGCTCTGGCCACATTAATGTTGCTTGCGGTCACCAGACATTGAAGTTGAAGAGAGCAACTGACGCGTTGATTGATCTTCCACTGAACATCGACCGGAAATGATGCGATGGGATCAGCAGCAGCAGTGGAAGAGGAGGAGGATGAGAAAGAGGAGGAAGAGGAGGAGGAAGAAGAAGATGAGGAGGAGGAAGAGGAGGAGGAGGAGAAGTAAGAAGATGAGGAGAAGGAGGAGAAGGGAAAAGAGGAGAAGGAGGATGAGGAAGAGGAATAGAGGAGGATGAGGAGGGACGTGAATGATGAAGAGAAGGTGGAGGAGGAGGAAGAGAAGGAGGAGAAGGAAGAGGAGGATGAGAGGGGATGAGGAAGAGGAGGAGGAAGAGGAGAAGGGGAGAAAGAGGAGGAGAAAGAGGAGGAGGAGGAGGAGGAGAAGGGAAGGAGGACGAAGAGGAGGAGGAGAAGGAGGAGGAAGAAGAAGAAGGAGAAGGAGGAGGAGGAAGAGGAGGAAAAGGAAGAGGAAGAGGAGGAAGAAGAAGAAGAGGAGGAGAGGAGGAGGAGGATAAGGAGGAGGAGGAGGAGGAGGAGGAGGAAGAAGAGGCCGAGGATGAAAAGGAGGAGGAGAAGGGAAGGACGAGGAGAAGAAGGAGGAGGAGGAAGAGGAGAAGGAGGAGGGAAGAGAAAAAGGAAGAGGAGGAACAGGAGGAGGGAAGAGAAAGAGGAGGTGGAGGAAGAGGAGGAGCGAAGAGAAAGAAGAGAATGAGGAAGAGGAGGGAAGAGAAAGAGGAGGAGAAGGAAGAGGGGATGAGAAAAGGAGGATGGAAGTTGAAGGACGGCTGTGGCTGATTGGCTGGCATCTCCTGGGCAACGGAAACTAATGATATCCAGTGATCAGGTAATACATGCTGTCTTGGAAGAAGTGCTTTTGGAATGGATGGAATCCGGATTGAAACGAAATGCCAGCAAGACAAATAAACATTCTCGGATCATGAATATCACCAGGAGCTGATCGACTGAAACCGGTTTCAGCTTTCACATCGGTTGAATGGAAACCTGTTTGCGATTCTGGACTCTGGTCGCGTCAAAGTCAACATCTGATTAACTTGCTAATGAATTCGGATCGTCTGAAATAGAGAAACTGGATAGAGAAACCCAGGTTTTGGTCACATTATGATTCAAGTATTCAACGTTTAGGGGTTCTGATTACATATTATAGTCTATGGCTGTGTAGGCCCTATTATGGTTTTCAGATGACCTCCACAGCTAGACCCAATGATATTTATACACTGTGCCCCATAAAAAAACACACCAAAAAACTTTTTCAAAAATCTTCTATAAAACTAAGCCAATTGTAATAAAAGTTTGTACGTTGTTTCTCAAATAATTTTGCCACAAAATAGTTTACATTTTACTTACTCACAGAAGTGGTTGCTGTTGGAGGCAGTGATGCAGACTAGGCGTGTTTGGAAACATTTAAACAGAGATTAGTAACTTATAGGACAGCGCCCCAGCAAATCGCGCAAAGGACACCATTGCGTTGTTGCGACGTGAAACACCAAGCTTCATTGGACCGGAACTTGGCCAGCAAACTCACCAGACCTCAATCCCGTTGACTACAGAATTTGGGGTCTAATACAGGAACGTGTCTACCAGACAGCAATACGGGACATCAACGAGTTGAAGGAGCGCCTCATCGTTGTGTGGGCACAGTTGAAGCAGAGTGTCATTGACAACGCTATTGAACAGTGGCGGCCATGGCTGAGAGCCTGCGTTCAAGCGAAGGGACATCACTTCGAACATCTTCTTAAATGAAATATTACTTTTTCTTATTTAAAATTAGACTTACATGCGTTTCATGACAAAGTTTTTTGGTGTTTTTTTATGGGGCACAGTGTATAATTATGATGATGAAGTGGCAGCATCAGCAGTAGTAGTAGCAGCAGCAGCAGTAGTAGTAGTAGTAGTATAGTAGACCCAGTAGTAGCCTAGTGGTAGTTGTAGTAAAAGTAGCACTTTTATAAGCAATAATGGTAGTTGTAGCCTACTAGTAGCCTAGTAGTGCAGTATTAGCAGTAGTAGCAGTAGCAGTAGTAGTAGTTGGTTGTATTGCAGGAATAATGCATCAGTTATGATGATGATGATGATGGTGGTGGTGATGATGATGATGGTGGTGGTGGTGGTGATGATGATGATGATGATGATGATGATGATGATGGTGGTGGTGGCGGCGGCGGCGGCGGCGACGACGACGACGATGATGATGATGATGATGAAGTTGATGATGACCACGATGATGATAACTAAAATAACAAGAACGATGATAACAAAAATAACACATCAAAACTGCGTGAAAATACATGGACAAAATGATTTCCTTACAAATTAACTGCGACCAATAATTATAGGTAGGCTATAACTGCAGATCAATAGAATTAGTTCTAAATAATTAACATCCACATCCACACGCGTCACACACAACATCATTTGCCACTGTTGGCAGATTGGCCCCGTTGCATCAGCAATCCGTCTACAACACAATATGGTACAGTCGACGCCAAGGGCGGATACAGAAACTTTGGACGGGGTGGGGTGGGGGGGGCAAAAGTTCTTGACCTTGGGTATGGAAAAAAATTTGTATACACCAAAAAAGTTGATGACCTTTTTTAGTCATATGGCCAAATTTTCGGGAAAATTATACCATTTCATCCCCCCTCTCAAAACGTTGACGACCTTTTTCAGTCATTTTCCAAATCCTTTAAAATATACAAAATTATAACCTTGTTAAAATCAGATGAGGGGGGTGTGGCCACGATACATGGGCATTTCTAAATGGGGGGCAATGGCCGGATTGGCCCCCCAATGGATCCACCCCTGGACGACGCCATGCATGCAGGACGGACATACTTTAAGCAGTTGTCCAATTACTCTAAGATATTAAGTCCACGCCGTCAATATGTCGTCTCCGTAAGCCGACTGCCGGTGATCTATTACCGGCAGAGAGGATTTCAATCAACAAATGAGCGAACAGAGAAGGGATTACCGAGGATTTTGGGAAGATTAGCGCGTATACGGTTGCAGCTAATCTCTGGTGATGTGTACGGCACACAACATGCCATGTCCTTTATGGTGTACGGCGACATTTTCCAGGCGGAAATCGTCCCGGAAAGAAGCGTCCTTTGCGTCTTACTGTACGGAGAGTAATCGCCAACTTCACGACCACACTTAATTATTAGCCGTCCTGTTAAAGGATTGACCTGGACGGCTATAACGTTCGCGTAAAGTCTGAGATCTTACTTTTCCACACGGTTAAGTCGCTCGCTGTCTACTCGTGTCTCACTTGGAATAGAAATGACACCAGTCTGTTTATGGGGCTCCAGTAGCAATTAGATAGCTCGCAAAGTCAAAATAAGTTGCATTTTACATGTAAATATGTGTACTGCCCATCTGTGTTTGTGGTTTGCTCCAGTGCTACCACTTTCCTCGATCTTGCTGCAAAAATCCCAAGATTGGAGAAGAATGAGCTAATAGGGCCTATTATTCCTCTAACACGAGCTACAGCACCAATATTGCTAAAACTCGATCCTTTACCATCCTTGTAGGCTACGGTACCCACTTCCATCCACTTTGTGTGGGACTCTTCTTCATTGATCAATATCTACATCTGTCATTCTTCGTAAGACTTTTCTTGGGGTCCCCGCACTGGGAGCGCTACGGAATGGTCATGGCTGTGAGCGGTGCAAATGCAAATTGCTAATTACATTACAATACTCACTAAAGCCCCAACGCCAATGCATACAACAGTTACTGTAGTGCGAAGCATACTCGTTCGTTCTACAAATTTTAATGTAGGCTTATTCTGATTTTTTGCCAGGGTGCGTCCTCTCTTTGCGACTCGTGTCGTGACGCATTTAATTAAATAACGACGAGATAAATAAGTTTCTAATTTCAATTGCAGTTCAACCAGGATAATAAATCCAATTACTTCTATAGGGATATAGCCTACATTATGCATGTGTCTTACCTGTCTACCCTCAGTTTAATTTGTTAAAAATAAGTTTAAAGTTCGTCTTTTACCTGCAATTGTCTTAAAAATCTACAACATGGTTTGTGCATGCATGTGCTTTTTTATATTTTGCTATAGGCCTTACTTTGCGTTCAATGTAGGCCTATTGGATAAGTTTTGCACTCCTGTAGGAGCAAGGCCGTAGCCAGGATTTTATTTCGGGGGGTGTTTCTTCAGGGGAGAATTTCTGACAACCGTTTTGTAGTCGTCAAAATTTCTGACGATCCTTTTTTTAGTCGTCTGAAACGGTTTTCTTACCATTTTAAATCTAATTTCACGTTGTTTTTTCATTGAGGGCTAGTGAATGCATTTTATTATTTTTTTTACATTTTTCATTTCGGGGGTGTTTTCGTGACTTTATTTTGTGGTTTTTATATCATGTGCTAGTAAATGCCTTATATTATTTTTCCATTTTCCACTTGGGGGGGGGGGGGGGTTCAAACACTCAAAACACCCCTAGCTACGGCCTTGTGTAGGAGTAAGAATATCCACCATAACCATGCGTTGTTTGAAGACATAATTATTATATTGTAATGTATCAGGCTACGTAATTATTATATTGTAATGTATCAGGCTACGTAATGTTTAAAAAATACTGTTGGATGAATGTTTTGATAAATCAAGGGTGACCCTGTTAGAGGAACTTTATGATCCTTTGAATCTACTAATTGACGCCACTGTGCATGAGGTTTAAATTTGCATGTATTATGGTGATCAATAATAGAATTATATTGATTGACTGGTGTATAATAAGATTGTTTGGACAGAAGTGTCATAGCGAATCCACAAAAGCGCACCCTTGTGAACCAGTTGATTACTAATCGGGATATAAATTAACTTATTCCTTTGCAGTATTTGGATTTCCGTAATAATCACTACACGGACTCTCCTGCTCTGACTATAGTGAGACCTCTAAAACGCTATTTCCCGTAGTTAAATTACTGTTCTTGGTATTGAGTAGGTTAGTAGGCTACATGATTGTAGTATGGATAACACTCTGGCTTGAAGTGCTTACGGTACGCTGTTTGAATCCCGAAGGGTTCTTGGTTTAGCTCTTCATTTATTCCCTAGGTGGCAGCTAAAGTACATAGGGCATGAGTATAATAGTATGGGGGCAACTTTGTGATTTATGTCTTCTGTCATTTGTGTCACCCTAATGACCCTATGCTTCAACCTTTAGTAGTACTGTCTAGTCCAGTATGCCAATCCTGAAAGCATGAACCGTACAATTACTGATGTTTAAGTACTTTTTTAACGGACATTGGGTCTCTTCATGGCTTCGACTTAAACATGACTTCAATTTTTTAAAGTCAAATTGGTAATCGACAGAGGCCTAATGCAGAGACAAAGAAAGATTTAATGAGTGCGTTGGAGAGGATTGTAAGTAAGTAGGACTCATAGCAGCCATCACTTGACATACCCAAACACGGCTCTGATTGGCATTGTCTATAGTTAGTAATGAAAAATGTTCAATTTAATAATGATTTAATAAATAATCTAACACTTGCCAGATGAAAACACACGACTTTAATTGACATTGTTTAGTTGGTCATGTAAATGATTCAATCATTTAACATTTGAGAGAAGAAACACACATCTTTGATTAACATTGTTTAGCTAGTTATGTAAATGATCAATCATTTAACACTTTAGAAAAGAAACACATGTCTCTGATTAACATTGTTTAGCTGGTTATGTGAATGATCAATCATTTAACACTTGAGAGAAGAAACACACGTCTATGATTAACATTGTTTAACTAGTTATGTAAATGATCAACTAATCTAACACTTGACAAAAAAAAGGCATCTATAATTAACATTGTTTAGATAGTCATGCATATTATCAATAACATATAACAATAAAACACACTTCCTGTCTCTTTCTTTCACATTCACTACCTTAATTCATGCTTTTGTATGTCCACGGATTGACTACTGAAATTCTCTTCTCATTGATCTTTCTAAGGTTTGTCTCTCATCTCTTCAATTCAGCTGCTAGACTGATTGTTTGCCTACCCAGGTACTCTCGCAACTCTAACTTTGTATGAACTTCATTGGCTTCCTATCCGTGATAGCATACAATTTTAGATCCTCACTCTGATCACCAAGGCTCAGAGGGTACTTGCTAAAATATCTATCTGACGTTATACATGTACTTCTGCCTCATTCAGCTTCCTTCCCCCGTCCACTTCGTTCATCCAATAGACTTGACCTCTTGGTTCCTCGCCCTAGACCAGCTACGGCTCAGTTTAGATCATTTGCCCTAATTGGTTCTTCGCTGTGGAATGCGCTTTCTCTTTCTGTTCGACATACAATTCTGTCAGGCAGTCTCTGGTCTTGCTTCTCTCTTTTCAAAATCTGTTTCTTCTCTCGGGACCTTGCCCACCGGGACCGTTCCTGAAAGGTTCATCCAACGAGAAGTTATTTTTGAATGCTTAAGCACAATACAATACAACATGCATTTCTAATTAATAATTATATTTATTTTTAGCTAATCACCCTACAACGATCAAATAATATAACACTTGACAGAAGAATACACAACATGTCTCTGATTAACATTATTTAGTTGAAATATAAACGTTCAAAGAATCTAACACTTGACAGAAAAAACACATGTCTCTGATTAAAAATGTTTGGTTAGTCGTGCAAATAATCAAATATCTAACACTTGACAGAAGAAAACACACATTTCTGATTAACAATGTTTAGCTAGTCATGCAAATGATTAACTAATCTAACACTTGACAGAAAAACAGTGTGTCTGATTAACATTGTTAAGCTATTCATGCAAATGATCAGCTAATCTAACACTTGACAGAAGAAAACACACGTTTATTTAATTAACACTGTTTAGTTGGTTATGTAAACGATCAAGTAATCTAACACTCGACAAAAGAAAAACACACGTCTCTGATTAACATTGTTCAGTTGGTCATGCAAATGATCAACTAATCTAACACTTGACAGAAGCAAACAAACGTCTCTGATTAACATTGTTTAGTTAATCCTGTAATTGATCAACTAATCTATCACTTGACAGAAGAAAACATTGTTTAACTTTTCATGCCAATGACAATTATCTGAAGCTTGACATAGTATATATAGGCAAACACGTTTCTGATTAACATAGTTCAGTTGGTCATGCAAATGTCCAAATAATCTAACACTTAGTTGGTCGTGTAAATGATGAAGTCATTTAGATGTAACACTTGACAGAAAGAAACACGCATTTCTAATTAACATAGTTTAGCTATTCGAGTAAATGATCTAATAATCTAACACTTCACATTATGAAAACAAACATCTCTGAATGACATTGTGCAGCTAATAATGTAAAATTAATGATCAAATCATTTAACACTTGACAGAAGAAAACACACGTCTATGATTAACATTTTCGGCTGGTCATGTCAATAATCTAGCAGCTGGCAAAAGAAAACACACGTCTGTGATTAACATTGATTAACTTGTTTTTTAAAAATTTATTTACGAGTATTTTCCTGAACCAAACAAACATAAAACATAGATCATTGTCATACCCATGCCAATGACATCTAAAACTTGACAGAGGCAAACACGTTACTGATTAACACAGTTCTGTTGGTCAAGCAAATTATCAACTGATCTAACACTTAGTTGGTCGTGTAAATGATCAAATCATTTAGCACTTGACAGTAGGAAACACACGTTTCTAACTAACATCATTTAACTATTTAAGTAAATGATTAAAATAAAAATTTAACACTTGACGTTGTGAAAACATACACGTCTCTGATTAACATTGTGCAGTTGGTCATGTAAATGATCAAATAATCTAACACTTGACATTATGAAAACACACGTCTCTGATTAACATTGTGCATTTGATCATGTAAGTGATCAAATCATCTAACACTTGACATTATGAAAACACACGTCTCTGATTAACATTGTGCAGTTGGTCATGTAATCAATCAAATAATCTAACACTTGACATTATGAAAACACACGTCTGTGACGTCTATGATTAACATTGTGCAGTTGGTTATAAAACCGGAAAAAGCTAGTCTAAGCCTTAGGCTTATAGACAAGGCTTGGAATTCTAAAAGAGCTCTAGAAATCACTGTTAGAAGCAAATCATGTAGGGGTATATGCATTTTAGAACGGACGAGTCGCTAAAAATTCATTGGTCTCTTAAAAATTGTCAGATGGATGTTTCAATTTAGTCATTTATAAAAGCGCATAGAATCTTGCTTTTAAGTATAATAGAATTTCGATTTTAACGGTGGTGAATTACAAATGCTGAATGGACATTGGACACGTTTGGTTGTTGAATAGTAAAGTTCACATTATGCAATGGCTAACTAAAATGCAAACTATAGGTCCTAGTGCTGTGTTGACTTTATTAGCCTCTATCTGATTAAATGCTTCTTATCATCATTCTGGCTGCTCTAAGCCTTCCAACAGTCTGCAAGCCGAGAGCGTCCAAAGAGTACCATGCAAAATACCTCGAATTATAATCACAAGTGAAACATGACGCATAGCAATTGTTAAACCACCATGGCCCGTTGAACATCGCGGAACAAGATCCGTCCGGGTTCATGTCATTATCAGCATCGTAGGTTGAGAAATTCATGCCATTACTAAGCCATACACCATCTGTGATGTTCGACAGAGAATCTCCTGCATTTCCGGAGTATCCAGACACATGAAGAGCGTACCATTTGGCCTCTGAGTCGACTCGAAAACTTTCATATTCCGCGTAATACCAGTATCCGCGTGAATATGTTTGGACCTAAGCACAGCGAGGTTGTCTTGAATGTCTTCAAACTCTTCATTTTCATTCAACTGCTTTGTTATAACCGAATATAAATTTTAGTTGCAATAAATGCTTCAGTTTCCATGTTATAATTGTAGGAATGTAAACTGTCGTCTTAATAAAATTGCTCAACTTTCAATTCTGATAGTCATGGTTTCAGACGTACATGTAGTTGTAAAACCGTTTTTTCCGTTTTTTATTCTGTCCCAAAAAACGTCGTTTTTTCTTTTTTTAATTTTTCCCATCGTTTTTATCGTTTTTTATTTTTTCTTTATCTTTATTTATACATTTACTTTCTATTATTATTTTTACTTAATTTTAATTTTTTCTGATATTTCTTATGTTTTCCGCCAAATCTCAAGGATCCAGCTAACTAAAGTCATTATTTCATCGTTTAATATTATCATTTAAGAGATAGCCTACGTGTAGTAGGTTCCTAATCAATATTTTCATGGTTAAAATGCGGCTTTAGATGTAGCAAAGTCAAATTATTTTCCGTTTCCGTTTTTTATCGTTTTTTAAAATATTTTTTGTTAAAACGTCGGTTTTTACGGGTTTTTAAATTTCGTTTTCATCGTTTCTTACATCTATGGTTTCAGACCAGAGTGTTGCATCCCAATTGTTTACAATTTTTGGATTTCTACAGTAACCGTAGCTTTTTAAACTGTCATCTTCACAATAATTATATCAATTCTCAGAGACATACCAGTAGCTTAAGACTTCAATAAACGTCGCCTCCCATTGTTTAAAATATTTTCAATTTGCAAACTGTAATAGAAACATTTTAAGCTGTCAAATTAGCAAAATTGCTCATTATGGATAAACAGTGAATAACACTGTAGAAATTTATAACAATACTAGCGTACCCGGCCACGCGTTGCTGTGGCTGAAAGAGCATCCAATCTCCCCCTCTTCTACCTCTCCCCTCCCCTCCCCTACCTCTCCCCCTCCTCTCCCCATCCCCCTCCCCCTCCCTGCATGCCTCCATCCTCCATCTCTCCCCTCCCTCTTCGTCCCGCGGATAGCGTCCTAAAACGCTTCGGCAAAAAGGCCGCAATGGAATGTGTTGAAATGCGCTACATAAACGGAACACACATTTGAACCACCATTTGAAACGCGCCCGAATTGGAAGGCAAGGCTTATCGACGGGCGTATGTGTTGAAAACGGTCGAATTTGCAAAGCTGCTTTTTTGTGTAAAAGATTGCGCTTTTTCCCAAAAAGCATTCTGCAAACCCGGCCGTATTGGAACAGTACGTTTTGGTAAAGTTTTGAAAGCAATCGGTGAAGAAAGTTCTGAGATCCTTGAAGCCGACACAAACGTGGTTACATTTTTATTTATATAAATATCCCCCATGTCTCCGCCATGGGTATGCCGTATTTAGGGGTTTGTGGGTTAAACCACCTAAAATGTATAATATCATGCAAATGTTACACTAAATCTGTGTAGACTTATACTTTTGTGTATTTGCGACTATTGCTTAGTGGTAAGCCACTGAGAAGAGGGATGGGGGGGGGGGTGATTATGCCACTCCCAATATTCAAGGTTGTTTTAATTTCCACACTACAAAAAGGTAGTATTTTAGACTGTCGTTTTAGCGAAATTGCTCATCATTTCAGTGCAAATAGCCGTAGTTTATGATTCCAAAAGTGTCCCTTCCTTTTGTTTAAATTTGTGAAATTTCCAAACTGCCATGGCTGCATTTAAAGCTGTCATCTTAACGAAATTTCTCATAATTTCATTGCTGACAGACATGGTCTAAGACTTCAGTAAATGTCTCCTCCCCATTGTTTAAATTTGTTTGAATACCCACATCGCAATACTAGCACGCAGGCTGAAATTTTAACGAAATTGCTCATCATTTCACTTTTGAAAGTTGTGATTAATGGCTTCAAAAGTGGCCCATCCTATCGTTTAAATGTTCTTAATATCCACATTACACTGTACTGGTAATTTTTTTAAGAAGTCATCTCAGCAAATTTCTCACATAATTTCATTGCTGAAAGAAATGGGCTAAGAGTTTAATAAATGTCCAGTCCACTCGTAAAAATTTTTACTTTGCGCACCGCAGCGGTAACATTTGAGGCTGTCGTCTTAGCAAAATTGATCATTTATAGATAAGCAGCGGACAATAGGGGAAGGTTTCCAAAGATGGACCACGTAAGGATGTCCGTTCTCGCCACAAATTATGAGAAAATAATTATGCAACATGGTCGTTACATAGATTGAGTATTGATACACCAGTGAATACAATAAAATTTTCATTTAAATACTTTGAATGAAAAATATATTAAAAATTATAAATCGCATAAGCGGTCCATCTTAGGAGCATGGATGCCAAAGATGGACCTGGAATAAATGTATTGTTAAAGGTGGACAAACAGTGTTAATTCATCAACCGTTTCTGATAAAACGACCTTACATTAAACAGTAGGCCTACATATTATGCAATTTTCAATAAATAATAAAAAGAAAAAATATTAAATTGTCATTTTATTAATTTAAAAAACTCAAAAACTCAAAAGCAAAAAATAAAAACAAATGATTTTTCTAATTTTTTTTACAGTTTAACACTGTCCATAGCCTATCGCTGTCTTTAAATAAATTATAAATGCGAGCTTAGTAGGATATATAGGAATTAATTGCATTAGTAATAATGATCATCAATGATGAATGGACTGTTTTCCTGCATACTTGCATAGTCGCCTAACATGGACCACACGTGTTTCATCTTAGGCAATTTGCACACCCCCACTTCCAACTCATGATACCTTTAAAACATTTGTGATATTGGATTTTCTGGTAGGGTATCCTGTAAAGAATTGAAAAGTTTATAGTTTGCAAACGAATTCCAAACTTTCCAGCAGGTCCAACCCCGATTTCATTTTCATTTTTAACCCAAGCTATTATTAGATCAAGCAGCGTCAATTAACGGTTTTTCCTGTTTTCTCGAAGGTTTTTCTGTAGGACCTATATCGGATGTCTAATTATTTCATTCAAGCTATCTTGTAACCTGCTAGATACGACAGCATCACATGACAATTCAGTTCAATTATAGTGGCCAATCACAGAGTGATCCATCTTAGGCGCTGGTCCATCTTTAGCAACCTTCCTCTACTCTAGAAATTTATGACATTTCCGAAATATTTCTGATATATTGAGGGTGGGGGTGGATATAAGCATCGCCGTCCCCAACCACAAACGTCGGGGTCTCGGGAGACCGTCCTCTAGCCCCTAAGTCTCCGCCCATTAGTGTTGATACTAATTGAACACCCCATTTCCCAATGTAGTTATATAGGGCAACCGGCTTAGCCACTCACCAGGCCGGCGGACCGCACGTAGCCTCATCACGGGTCGGCGGCATGTTTGACATATCTGCGGCGTTTTCTATTAGCATAAATACTCTACGCTATAATAATGTAGTTGATTTTGTTGCCATTGGTCATTGTATAATTTCCTTATTACGAAGTAAGCCGTTATAGATATTTTCCGCTTTTTTGCTTTGGGGGTGGCTGAGAAACATTTAGGGGCTTAGTCCTTAGCCCCTTTAGCTTCCTGGCGCCGCCACTGATTATGATGATGATTAATTTATGATTAATCTTCTTCTGATTTTCATTCGCTACGATTGATCATACCTCGACTCGCAACATGTATGCATCTCCTGGTGCGTTGGTTATGGTGAACATCTTCTCCAATCCAATCCAAAAATCAGACCCTGCGAAGTCGCCAAATCCATTTTTGTACTCGGTCCAGTTTCGTGTAAAGTCGAAGGATTTATTGAAACGTTGCATAAGGATGATCCAATTACTTATGCATGGTAGAGGAACGGAGGCTCCAACAGGCAAATTCAGAACTTGATGTTGCACAGAGAACCCTACAAAGCAATAAATTTATGTAGGCCTATAATATACCCCGCAGTCGATCGAGTCGTGGGCTACGATCAACTTGGCTCGCGCGACGTTCGACTCGATCGACTTCGTCGACTCACCGACCTCTTGACGACTCGATCGACTTGGCTCGGCCGACGATCGACTCGATCGACTTCGTCGACTTGGCTTAGCTTTGTACCTTGCTCACTCCTGCAGCATTTTAGGCTTAGTTATGTGTTCTCAGAATGAAATTATATGATAGTAGATCTGTATCATAATCAGTGTGACATCACACTAAGCCTGATTTCGTATTTTCAGTGAACTTATATAAAAGTAGATTTGCACTGTAATCGTAGTGACGTCACAATATTTCTCGGTTTAGATTCTGAAAATGAACTTCTATGATAGTAGAATCTGTATAATAATCGAAGTGACGTCACAATAGGCCTTGATTATTTATACTCTCAAAATGCAATTAAATAATAGTACATCCACCTTCTTCAGTACTTCTTCGTTTGATTTAGCTATGTCCAGCTCAACCTTTCCATCATTCTCCATATCCACACCCATTTTTCATACAACCTCCTTATATGTATATTTGCCAGCTACAACGAATACTACTCCAATTCTTTGCAAGTATTCTTTTTGCTTATAGGGTGAACACGGATAATTTTTAAGCTGTGTAAATGTATTTTGTTTCTTTTTATTCTATCGCACCCTCTTCTGTTCCCTTTTCTTCATCCTCTTCTTCATCATCTTCTTCGTCATCGTTATCTTTCTCTTCTTCATCATCTTTCTCTTCTCCATCTTTCTTCGTACTTTTACCTTCTTCTCCTCTCCCTCCTACTCTTCGGCACCCTTTATTCCTTTATATATTCTTTCCTCCTTTTTTCTTCCTCTTCTTCTGCCTCTTACACTTCTGCATGTACTTCCACGTTTTTCATCCTCCTCCTACTCCTCCTCCTCTTCTGATTCTGCTTCTTCTTCCTACAATAATTCTAAGTCGTCTCTTTCTTCCATTCATGATCATCAGCATCCTCTTCCTCCTGTTATTATATCTCTCTGTCCTCCTTCTTCCCGGTCATTCCATCCTACTGCCCTTTCCTCCTCCTCCTCCTCCTCCTCCTCCTCCTCCTCCTCCTCCTCCTCATCATCATCATCATCATCATCAGCAGCAGCAGCATCAACAACATTGCCATGATCATTATCATCGTCACCATCATCCTCCTCCTCATCATCAACAACATCATCAACATCATCATTATCATCATAATCATCGTCATCACTATTATCATCAACAACATCATCAACATCATCATTATCATCATAATCATCGTCATCACTATTATCATCATCATCATTGCCATGATCACTATCATCGTCACCTTAACCATCATCATCATCATAATCATCATCATCATCATCATCATCATCATCATCGTCATCATCATCATCATCATCATCATCAACAACAACAACATCATGATCATCATGATCATCATCATCAGCAGCAGCAGCAGCAGCAGCAGCATAATCATCATCATCATCATTATCATCAGTATCATCATCATCGTCGTCGTCGTCGACATCGTCACCATCATCATCAGCAGCAGCATCATTATCACCATCGGCATCAGCATCATAGTCATTATCATTTTCATATTCATTATCATCGTCATCATCATCGTCAGCTTCGTTGTCGTCATAATCACTTTCATCGTCGTCATTTCGCCTATCATCTTCTTCTTCGTCGTCGTCTTATTCTTTCATCTTCGCATTTTTCAACTTCATCTTCGTCGTTTTTTTGCCTAATCATTTTTCTGCTTTCCTGCATTGAATGTAAAATATGCTGCTGATAATTATGGCAGATTTACTCACCAGGAGGAGTTACGCAATCCGCCATCAGTCCATCAGATGCAACGCATTGAGGAGTAGAATTTTTGGTTTCAGGGATGCATTGATTGTATTCTTTATTTTTGTACTGGAACGGCAGATTGCAACCTTTTGGATCCATGCGCACCGTTGCTAAATAAATATTATTTCAATGCTTTGGTATAGGCTACATTTAATATCATTCCTTATCTACAAAAGAAATAGAATAGAGCAGAGGTTCCTTGCAGGCCAAAGTGTCAGATATTTTCCTACTTAAGATCACATTATGTTTAGCCTAATTGTACCTGGCAATATATAACAATATCAAACACAATCTGAATCTGAAAAAAGCAACAGTAACAAGACAGAACTTTAAAACGTGTTGGCCTCTGTTTCATTTTGATCAGTTTTTCTCAGCTTTGCCTTTCCTAAATTACGGTATAATAGATTATGCTAAAATAATAGTAGCAATAACAGTAATTAAAATAATGAGAGTAATGAGATCAATCATCATATTGACAGCCAATTGATACTGTTGAGAAATAATAATTGATAGGGCCTACTGGTAAAAATAGTGATCAAAATTATAGCTTATAGGCCTATATGTGGTTGTTGAACGATTGAGGCGTAGATCTGCAAAAAAATATTTATGAAAGCAGTCTCGAACATAAAAGAAATTCGAGTATTATAATTATATGTGAAACTTCGCCATTTCAAAAGTCTAACATTATGAGAAATTTATCTGTAAAAATGAAGGAAACGCATGAATAACCTTTAGGCAAGCATCCTTCAAAGGCTTCGGCATTCTACAAATAGAAGTTGCAAGTGAAAAAGTAGGTTTGTCTTGTTTCGAAAATTATGCCAATTATGTTAGAAGTGATGGAGAGTCCCGCTAATAGGACCATCCAGTAATCATTTAAATACAAAACACATTAGCGCATGAAATGGCATGATATTAATTGCTGGAACACCAATATAGGCTAAACAGGGGAAAACAGGGCCGGATTAAAGCATGTTCAACATGTTCGGCCGAACATGGGCCCACACTTCAGGGTCTCCACACATGCAATAGTACTTTTCTTCATTACTGTACAGGGGCGCAACCAGAAAATTTTCCTGGGGGGTGCTCAGAATTTTTATTGTAAACGCCGAAGATGCAAAGCAGCGAGTACCGAGGGTAGGCCTACGAGGCCAATACTGACTAGGGGGCCTGGGGGAGCGTCGTAAGCTTTCCCCCAGCGGGGTCTGGGGCGCAGCCCCAGAAACCAACGTATTTTTTTTTAACTTTTGACATCAGCTAGAGCGCGTTTCAGGCTCTTGTTTGACAGCTTGCCTATCTATAGGCAAGCTAGTCATGAACACTTCTGAAAAGCACGGTTTAGGACTTCAAAAATGCCCTTTTCGATTTATTTAGATATGACAAATGTCTTGGCGGAATTAATAACAAGTGTTTACTCTAACCCCTCCGCCCCCCCCCAATAACCAGTGTTTTATCAAGTCCCTTCTGTGGGAATCGAGGTTTTTTTCTAGTGAAAATCGAGCATCCGACGAAATATCTCCACAGCACGTGGCGCTGAGAGGGCAGTAGCTTTGGGAGGTGATGTGCCCCTTCACATCAGAAAGTTTCTAATTTCCACACTGCAATGGCAGCATTTTAAGCTGTCGTCTAACGCAAAAATTGCTATATATACTATTTTTCAGTGCTGATAGAAGTGGTTTAATCTTCAACGAATATGCTCACAATTATACTTTTTTAAAATTTGAGTTTCCACGTTTATTATGCTACCATTTTAAGATGTCAACTTAGCAAAATAGCTCTATTAATTCAGTGCTGATAAAAAAGAGTGATTTCAGATTTCAACATAGGCCTAGCAGAGAAAGGGGTTTGAGTAGGGGGATGGGCTTCCTCCTCAGCACAGAATTTTTATTTCCACACTGCAGTAGTATCATTTTAGGCCGTCATTTTAACGAAATTTAACATATCATTGCTGAAAGACATGGTGTAAGACTTCAATGCCACTCTCCATTGCTTAATTTTTTAATTTCCATACTTTAATGTAGGCCTTTAAGCTGTCATCTTAATACAATTGCTCATTTTCAATGCTGATAGTCATAGATTTTATAAATTTTAAATTTAGCCTACTTTAACATTGTAGAGCGTTGCCTCGCAATTACTTAAAATTTTGTGATTTGCACAATGCACAGTGCACCGTGACTTTTAAAGCTGTCATTTTTACAAACAAACTCATGATTTTAGTGCTCAGAGACGTTATAATTATAAGATTTCAATTAATGCCCCTTCCATCGTAGAAGAATTTTTATTTACACATGCTGTAATGACAGCATTTTAGCTTGTTGTCGTAACAAAATTGTTCATTATGGATAAACAGTGGATTACACTGCAGAAATTTATAATAATATTTATAAAATATTTATGACATATTGGGGATATAAATATCTCCGCCCCCTTACCACAAACTTTGGGGGTTTAAAACTTCAGAAGTTCAGACTGTTGCGACTGTTGCCTCACAGGTTACTTAGGCTACTTCTTCCCTATCGCCCTAAATATCCGCCATGACAGTAAGTTGTGCACATTATAATATAGGCCTAGTTACCCTAGTATGAAATAAGATCATGGTAGGCCTATTATATGGCAGTTTATGTAATTCAATCTAATAAACAGCAACTAAAAACTACTATCATTTTGTCAAATATTCTGGGTGAAAAATCATTTCTGGACCCTTTCGCCGCAGAAAATGTCTAGATCAAACATAGCTGACTTTATATATTTGAAGGAAAACAATAACTATAGGCCCAAATAAAATAGCACACACGGTACTATCAATTAAGTCGTAACATATTATCAATAAATTGGTGAGACACTGTAATGTAAAGGCACAGGCGTATCGCTATTAATGCTTATAATTGATCACTAGACAAATTCTCGAGACCAAAACAAACTCAGGTAGACCAGCTAAACACTGAAATCTAGTGCTTTATGAACCACGAATTTGACTAAGATTATAATACAGAAAATTGAAGGAACTTGCTTGATTGTGTACCGATAATCTGAAAGACTGAAATGCCGAAAGATCCCCTACCCCCCCCCCCCCCCCACCCTCACCCACAAAAAACTCATCGGATTTGGAAAAATTGCGTGGGTCACCTTTTGAGCCCTGGGGGTGCTCAAGCACCCCCTAGCACCCCCCTAGGTGCGCCACTGTTACTGTATACTTATAATAGTAAAATTAGTAAAAAAAATCTCATAACAAATAAGTATTGTCAAAATTATTCGAAAACCACTGTTTTAACCATGTTCAACTTTTGCACATGACACTGTGTGAGGGACCTTATTGAAGTTTACTAAACCGGGCAGATTGTTCTTAAAATTAGCCATAAATGCTAGAGAATTAGTTTAGAACTATTGCTTAGTCAAACACTTACAATATAGTAGGCCACCTCAGTAACCTCACCCGATCGCAACTCAACTGCTCTGCGACGCATTATGAAATGGCGTGATTATAATTATTTTGTAGGCTACACTGAGCAGTATCCTACCAGCTGACACTCTTTGTATTTAACAAATGTCTGACCATGAATCATTCTAAAAATCTTAAACCGTAGAAGATGTTGACTTTACCACGAGACTGGAATATTAAAGACCTGTTTGATATTGCAAAAAACCTAACGAACGAATTAATAATAGACGACTTTTGATTCGTTGAATATGACTCGTGTTTTGCGTCCTTTGGCCGTGATTCTGTAAGGTTTGGCCCTTCAGTTTTACTGAACAGGACCTCCCCCCCCCCATTTGCTAATACGGCGCTGGGGAAGAAACGTATTAGGCCTAATGCAGGATACATGACACAACATAACTAACACAACAAGTAAGCATATTCATGCAACTTGATTGATTACATATAAACGCAGGTATTTCTTGAAGATATTCATAAAAACCATGTAATTGACCAATAGGTGAGGGGATACAGTTGCAAACATTAGCACCTGCAAATCTGATCGAATATCACCGAGTGTTTGTATGAGGAAATGGTTGTTCTTTCACACAGTATAAACAATATCGCGCATCCGGCATAGTGTAGGCGTGATGACCGCGGGTCCTTCGCTCTGCTGCTCGCAGTGCTCGGCCATCTGGTCATATTCCAAAATTGGCCCAGATTCTGGCTATTGTTATGCGTGATCATGTTTAGTGTTGACTTCCTTGAATCGCACCGCATCTCCAATTCATTCATTCATTCATTCATTTCAAGAATTTATATAGCGCCTCTTCAAGAAATCCACTCAGAAGCGCTCCCAGTCCAACCACGGTGAAACAAAAAAGTTTTAAGGAGCTTATTCCAATAGAATAGTAGCACTAGTCTAGCGGTGTCTCATTGGCAGTGCTCCGTCTTATTTATCTCATCTATGTCGCCCTGTCACCGACTTATCCTCCAGTCGAGCTTTGCGCTCTTCGGCTAAGAAGTGCTTCTGGTTCTTCGGGCCCGCTCTTCAGTCGGGTATCGTCGAGTCTTCTCGTTTTTTGCCCTTCACTTGTAATGGGCTCCCGCTTGCGCTGAGCTAACTGTCGCGGAATATAATTATTGTCCGCTTTCTATCAGTTAATCAAGACCCTTAGGGCTTAGGCCAACCTTAAGTCGCGGCATGGGCGGAGACTTGGGCGGAGACTTGGAGAGACTTAGGGAGAGGGGGGGCAACGAGTGGCGCCGAAGGAAGGACGCGAGATTTTGGGCTGACAAATGGCTGAGTCGCTGACGAAATTTTCCACTTTTGGCGACCAAAATTCTGACGACCTTTTTTAAGTCGTCCGACCGCAATTTCCAGGAAAAATACCCATTTTGTTCCCGTCAAAAAAGTAAAAAGTTGACGACTTTTTTAGTCGTAACACTCAACAATTGGGGGGGGGGGGGGTGAGAAAAATACATGTGCCTTTCCCAAAAAAACAATCATTGAGGGGGACCGTCTCCCCTCTGCCCCTAAGTCTCCGCCCATGGCGGCTGGGCTGGGGCGTCTTTGAGTGGACTATTAAAGAGGCGCCATTTAAATTTCCGGAATAAGTGAATGAAAATGCCTGTTGCATAGACGCTAATAGGTATTGAACATAATTATATTAATCATACGTGCATACATTTATAAACTACGGAGTTTATTTCGATATACAGGGCGGGCCATTAGAAGAATTTTGGAATGAAATTTTACAGGCTTAAGGAAAATTCATATTTACACATGACGGCACATATTTCATCAACATATTTCAAACAGAATAAGTGTTATGTCATATTTGGTCAGACCACCCACTGTGTTTTTTTGACGAATCAAAAACCTAACGAAACAAAAAGTAACAATAAGCCAACTAATTAAGTCTCATCTCCAATAATTGTTATCAAAAAGCCTTGATAGGCTATATACAGGGTGGGACAAAATGGGACCTCACTAGGTTTTTTGCCAATATTTTGGCAAGAAGTAAGACTTTTGAAGTGAAATTTTGCAGTCTTAAAGGTAATTCATAGTTACACATTATCGCCAGATTTCGTCTAAATATTTCAAACAGAACAAAAGTTATATCACTTTTAGTGAGGCCACCCCCCCGTTTTTTGACAATTCAAAAACGAAACGCAACAAAAAGTAACAAAAACACGATTTTATTAAGTCTCATCTCAAAATAACTTGTCAAATGAACTTGGTAGGGCTTCACAACTTGTGTTCAATGTGCCCACAACCAGTGCCAAAACTTCATTTGAGTCTCTTTGCAAAGTTCTTGATGGACCTCTGATTAATCTGACAGATTCCTTATTTACCAATTTGATTGTCATCTTGCTAAGTGACTTCTCAGTGATGTGTAGCTACGCTGGTACCCTGTTTATTTTTAAAATAGTAATAATAATGATACATAAACAATATCAAGGCTATTTGATAACAATTACTTGACATGAGATTTAATAAAATCGTGTTTTTGCTACTTTTTGCTGCTTTACGTCTTTGAAACGTCAAAAAATGGGGGTGGCCTCACTAAAAGTGATATAACTTTTGTTCTGTTTGAAATATTTTTATGAAATCTGGCCATCATGTGTGAATATGAATTTTATTTAAGCGTGTAAAATTTCATTTTGATATTCTTACTTCTGGCCAAGATATTGGCCAGAATAATTGAGTTGATTTTTTTTTACTTTTTGTTGCGTCGGGTTTTTGAATCGGCAAAAAACGGTGGGTGGCTTCACTAAAAGTGGTATAACTTTTGTTGTGTTTGAAATATTTTAATGAACTTTGGCCATCTGGTGTATATATGAATTGTCTACAAGACTGTAAAATTTCATTTCGAAATTCTTACTTTTGGTCGAGATATTGGCAAAAATCTTAGGGGGTCTTTTTTTGGCCCCCTCTATATTTTATATTTATATCGAGATGATCAATGTTATTATTATTTAGAAAAGAAACAGGACACTAGTGTAGCTGCACTTCACTGTGAAGTCACTTTTCAAGATGACAATCAAAATCAGGGATCTGTCAGATTAATAATTTTGCTATTAATGGAATAGCAAATTGGAAATTCAAATTTCAAAAAATTAAAATGTCCAAGATGTTGATGACAAACAAAATGTGTATTCAGAAGCACTTCATGAGCAAGAAGCACTGGAGCTAAAGATATAATGATCACCGCTTACTCTCATAAACACTGAGTGCATAGACAAATTAAGAGTTAAAATGAGAGTTAAGAAACATGCCGTTGATGAAAGGATATCGGCTCAGTGTCAATTGTTTGGGTTTCATTCAGTGATGGAGTTGAGTCCACCTGAGCCGAGTCCGTGGCCGAGTCCGAGTCCAGCTAAGCCGAGACCGAGTCGAGTCCGAGTCCAAAGAGGTTCGAGTCCGAGTCACTAAGGATCGAGTCCAAGTCCGAGTCCAGTAACACCAAGATCCACTGAAACACTCAACAGGCCTATTATGGCATATCGATACTGTATATGGAAAGTAATTGATATAATTTATCCAAATTGAACTTTAATTAAAATTACTGAATTTTATAAAGTTTTGTTCGATAATCTGGCGAAATGGAATAGATAGGCTACAAATTCTTTTACTGTCAAACAAGTTCAACAGGGGCACTTGATGGTCTCTTATGTTGAGATTTGCGATCAAAACTGCCACCCATCTTTTAAAGTACCGGTAGCCATAGGCGCAACCACCCTATGGGACCCACGGGACGCGTCCCCCAACTTTTGAGTGGTCTCGTAACTTTATTATTATGGCCCCCAACTTTTAGGACGCGATTCATTATGGTCCCCCCCCCAATTTTTAGGACGTGATTGCACCTATGCCGGTAGCCTAAATGTTCGGAGTATGTGGTATGGGAAAATGGGATCCATCCACTGTGTCAATATCATCTGCCCTCCAATACCCCAGCACGGACCAACTAAGTGCTACGACACTGCCTGCACATTGAAATCGACCAGTAATTGTATTGTAGGCCTAACTGATCTATTAATGGAGATTCAAATAAACCTCTGCGCCCGGTTCAAGATCAGAAATGGTCTAATAGCCACCACCCACAAATAGCCAATAGACACACTCAAGTGACTCAACCTCTATTCTCATTTGTCTTATCCATAAACATCTAGATAAATTAGAAATCTATACCCTATCTGATCAGCATATCAATGCACAGCTTATTAAGGTGTCAAAATATCAAGTTCAATTTCGTACACATACACACGTAATCAGACATCCATGGCATGCATACAATGCCATGGATGCCTGATTACGTGTGTATGTGTATCTATAAGCTTAAGTTCAAATATTTCCTATCGCCCCTCCCGTAACCCCATACCGACCATAGCCTACACAAATACACCATGGTTCTTGAAATACACCTGTAATTAACTTCGCTCGCCCTGTGGTCAGCGGTGCTCAGCCATTCGTCACATTACTTCAATGCCGGTAGTTACAAGGGCTCCTTTGTTTGAGTTGAGTGACGAGCAAAGCAGACGAAATGTCTGAATTAGTTGTGTCAATACAGGTTGTGGTCTGTTCCACGGAGAATTCGTGACTCGGAAACTGAGTCACCGAGTCGAATTTCGGGTCAGGGCTTCGAGTGCGAGTCCAAGTCCGAGTCCTGACTGTCCGAGTCCAAGTCCGAGTCCGCAGAAAATCGGTCTCGAGGTGGACTCGAGTCTTTTGCCGGACTCGAGTTTTAGATTACTGGTTTCATTGAGTAAATCCAATTACCCCAAATATCCGGATTGGAACCTGATGGATTATCAAGTGTGGAAGGCTATGCTGGCGAAATACCACAATCTGCGGCCAAAACCAAGAGCAATAAGAGAATTGATTCTTGCATTGGAGATGATCTGAGGTTTGCCTCTGGAACACATCGACAAGGACATCAAGAACTTTACAAAGAGACTCGTTACAAGTTTGAGCACTGGTGGTCAGGGCCGAAAGTGGTTTGAAAATACTGCCGGGTCTCTTTAGGCCAGAGGGTGTTATTTATCAGTGTTTTATTCAAGTGCCAAAGAATGAATGCCGGGTCTGAGACCCGGACAGACCCGGCTCACTTTCAGCCCTGCTGGTGGTGGACACTTTCAATACAAGTTAGAAAGCACTATCAAGTTCATTTGATAATAATTGTTTTAGAAATTATTTAATCGTTTTTTAAAACTTTCGTTGCGTTACGTTTTTGAATCGTCAAATAACAGTGGATGCTCTTTAAACTTGAGTGAGAAGTCAAGTGTTACTCCCTGGTTACGGGCACTCGAAGCAAATGTACATGTAGGCCTAGTCACGGAATTTCTCAGTCAGTAATTGAAAGTCAAGTATGGCTAGCAGGTGTCTTTATAATTATGATTATAACAACCATGTCCATGCAATCTCTGGCCATCACATTGTTTTAAATTGGTTTTTTAATATATAGGCCTACTTTGATGCTTTCTTGACTAAAATTGTTGACGACTTCCTTTTATGACCATATGAATGCTGAAAAGCTATACTTGCCACCATGAAGTTGCAATCTTCAGCGGGCGCTAGGTTGACTGGAGTTGTGTAGTAAATATAGCAGCTTCCGTTGTTTTTGTGGAAAGCGTGATGGAGACAACCTTCCCTTGAGGCGCACTTTCTGGCACAGTCCAGGCGAGACCTTGCCGTCAAAACATTCATGGGTCCGGAAAGTGAGACTTCGGGACAGCGGCCTTTCCCTTGAGCGGATAGCACGATTCTTTGTGTAATGACAATCGTTTCAGCTCCATTTGCTGGCAAAGAAGCCTTTGGCAGAAAGATGAGGATTGCCGCTACAGCTGTCCAGAGTACTTCCTGACAGACTGTCTGCTTGCTTTGCCGATGCTAACAAACAAAACGCTGCATAAATAGTTTATCAATTTAGTACTTTTATTAAAACTACTAAATAGCAGACCCGAAAGAAATCAACAAAAATAAAACCAACTATCTGTGCAGATTTTCATCATTTATTGTTTTGTTTTGTAAGGACTGTGTAGTAGGCCTATCTATGGACCGATAACATTTATGATTCATGTTTCTTCTCGAGTTCTGCAGAAACAGGCCAGACAGAAATCCATCCATGATCAACATTCTAGTCCAAGATCTTTTCAAGTTGGAGACGAAGTGTAGGGCCTATGCTCGCAATTTTAGCACGCAGTGGAGTCCGGGCAGATATGGATCCCAGGTGAAATTGTCGAGCTTACTGGAGCAGTTTCAGGTAAAGTGCAGTTGGAAACTGTGACCATCATTAGAAGGCATGATGACCAGATCATAAACAGGTGACCAGCAACTGTGGACGTTTCTGAAGGCACAGATGACTATCCACGTCATATGGACAGCGGCCAACGGAACGAGGCACCAGGAAGCAAGGCAACTTCAACACCAAAAAGAAGGTTGCAGATAACAGCATCAGAGTACATGCCTCAGAGTAAGTGGTTGTTCGAAACATCACTTGTTATACAGGAGTATTGTCCTGACATTCTGTGTTATCTGACAGAGTCTGAGAGTAGACTACAAATTATGTATAATTATTCCTCCGTAAAATCAGTCCCTTCAGTCCAAGAGGGCACCTACAGTACCGGGACGGCATTCGGAGAGGCTTCGGAAGACTCCAGCATATCCCAAGGATTTTGTGTGTACATCCAGGACAGAATAATGCCTGATGGACATTTATTTGAGAATTGATGGCAGTCTACCCTAAATTTAATTTTAATTTTTAAAAAAATTAATTTTAACATTAACGTTTAAAGACATTCATTAGGCTCGGACAATTGATGTAGACTCTTTAACTCTGGGGAAAGCTACTGATAATTATATGATTCATGTTTGGGATCAACCATCTTGAATATAGTTCTAGATCAGAATAGGAGTTATGTGTGTCATTAAATCCTGAAATATTACAGACTGACTGAGATCTAGTAACCCAATCAGGAAGAAAATAACGCAAATTATATCTAAAATCGTTTGGAATGATTTGAAAACAGCCTGCAGGGACAGAAGATTCGAATGACTTGTCTTAACTCCATAATGTAATTAAAACTGAAAATTACACGAACAAATGTAATTAAAATATAAATGACAAATTACTTTGATGCAGATTAGATCAAATTATAAATTAGCAAATACAACTGTAGTTTAAATTACATGATTTCAATTGCTCATTACATTACGGCACATCTATAGTTTAGCCATTACTCAGACACTTATAAATTCAGAATATCGCATACCTTCGTCATCGTACTTGTCGCCGTTGTGTCTTGTGTGATGAAGATGCAGTGTCTATGCTTAGACTTCCGGGTTTATATACAGAACGAATGAATGGATGTTGCTAAGGATACATTGCCTGTGATGCCGAAATTTCAGCATTTAATCGCCTTGACGTCTATCGCTGTGCTTTTAGGATTAAAGAACCCGTCAAGTTTCTAAAACTGAATTGCATTTGCTAACTCTGAAATGCACTTTAGTTGTGACAGCATATAGCTTCTGACTGATAATTGAACTCTCATTACTCCCGTTCAATAAATTTCACGCTACTTCGTATGTTATCTGCAATAATTGCTCGGAAAGGGCAAAGCAAATCAAATGCACAAATAGCTTATCGGCGATAGATTGATGAAAACGGCATGGCGTTATTTTGAGACACTAGGCTTTGTGACATTTGTCTGACAATATATTCGTTTAAAATTCTTTTAGCAGGTCTACGGAAGTGACATTTCCAGTGTGGCTTGTTGTCTAGGCTTGACGTTTGAATAGAAGCTTTAAGCTTATTTCAGAAAATTTCTAACAGTTCTAAACAGGTCTAAAAGCCTTCGCATTGAATTATAGGCTAACGCTATTCAATGATAGACTATGTCCGTGAAATGTTGCGTCAATCAACCGAAGTTCACTTGGGTTAGTTCGCTATGGAATAATGATATATGGTGGTCCATTGGTGGACAGACATACTTATGTTTGAAATGGTACGTAAGTTTGGATTCTATGCGTTAAAGGAGGCGGAGTTAGGCCTAATGGGGTAACCGATGTCTAGAAACTACGTTGAAAGTATCGAGGGCCAACTTCACAAATGTCGTATGTGCAAAAATCAAAACTTTTCAGGATATAGAACAAACTTCTTTTCAAGATACATGTTTCTCTTTCATAAAAAGTGAGTCCCCCAAAGCAAAGAGCGGGAAATCTCTACCACTGCGTACTTCGTAATAAGACAGTGATTGATGCGTTATGAGATAAGGGCCCATAAGTCTCTCCACAGTTACGGAGAAAACTGGCTCTAAAGCAAGCGTAGGTCTATTTTGGTCAAAATGAGTTCTCAGCGGTTTCGAATACATTGATTTGTCTGCTAAATATTCATGAAATTATTTTAAAAGAAATATCAAGTTTTATTCTTCAAATGTCGACTTTGGTGTAAGGCTTAAAAGGGACCATAAGTCTCGTGTCATTGTTTCTGATTTTTATAATCCCCCAAATTTTTTCCAATTTTTTTCCAAATTTTTTTCCCCATTGTGCTAAGAGACACCCTAATATATATAATATTATATTTTTCAGGATTTTATCTTCTATACTTGCAGAACACAATAAAAGCATCAACTCCATAACTTATAACTAATATAGATATAGCATGCTTTCAGAGTTTGCTGAAAGTTTAAATTGAAATATCTCAAAATTGTCATTTTCGCATGTTCTGTACTCGAAAAATTAAAAAATATACTTTGGATGGAGATATCAACTTCATTTTTTCTGTATTTTAAAGAGATATTACTCAGGCATATGAACCAACACTTAACTCCATTTGAGACTTATGGGCTCTTTTCTCAAAACGCATCACAGTGATCAATGGTAACGTAATCACCCATAGTATTATCATAGCGTAGAGTGCTCAATGCTCATCTTAATAGAATACACAGCAGATATATTATAGCCTATGCGTGTCAAAGTCAAGACTACGAAACAACATTTCAGCAACTGTTGAGATTGAAATCAACCTACCGTCAGTGCTGAAAGTGTAAAAAGTGCCTTGACGCCCCTTACATTTTCTGGTATGCTGGCCAAATAAGTGGCAGGACGGCATAGAGATTTGAAAATAAGTTCCAGGACGCCGTCCATGACCGTCCTGCCATACTTTAAGCCCTGACTACCGTTAGTACAAAGGTGACAAAAAGGTTACATAATCGCAGTGCTTCGATCGCCGTTCTCTTCATATTTGTGCAAGCTGTGCGACGTGTGCGTAGGGGAGAGTATGCACCCTTGATCCTATTTTGCTATTTTTCTCATTTACTCCGATTTTTTAAACATTTTTGAATTTGGCTTGAATGTATATAATAGACAATTTTATTTCCAATGTAACGTTGTATTTATTGTTTTGTTATTCAATCACATTTAAATGTTATATGACAAAAACGAAGGGTACCCATATGGGATCAAGGGTGCATACATGTATGCACCCTTGATCCCATATGCATGCACCCTTGATCCTATGTGTGTTCTCTTGATTCCAGTGCTGGTTTAAGTAAACAAATATGCTTTGCCATTTGCATATAATATTTTAGTGTTGAATACAAAAGAAAAGTAAATTAGACTTTATTCTAGTAAACAAGATGACACTACCGACATGCAATACTTAACATGCATGGACAAACAATTCTTTAAACAGCTAATTAGCAGTCAAACACTAGCCTAACAGTTATTTGTAGGCTATAAAAACCTAGGTTTACTGAAGACAATGAAATCAAAAGCTTAAACAAGTTGAAAATCAACATTGGACATGCATGATTATTCAAGCATTAACCCAAGTTACAATCAGTGACCAGAACGGAAATGTGATCTGTCGACCAATGCACTTTGTTCCCCCCATTATTATCGGATCAAGAAGTTTCTTAATTATGAAATCTTCAAGTGGAATCGGATAGAATCTCGAGTTCTCATGGATAACAAATCTGTCCAGTTCATGCCGATCAAACTTGGATGCCTTTTTGTCAAGATAGGTGACGTCCACTTCTCAGTCTTCGGAAGCAGGGTTCACTTTTGTCTTCCGCACATAATTATCTCTTCGAGGTCATTAAATTGATTCCAGTCCTCTTTGCAACACCATAGACTGTTTGGCCTTCGAGGACTTCTGCCACAGCTGTATGCATGTCTTCTTCTGACGTCGTCTGACCTCTTGGTGGCCTATCTGTCTTGTAAACGCTTTTTGTGTTAAACCATTTTCAGGTGCTGCAACAATAAGTACAAATTATGCTAATATTTTATTCTATTTGATTCTATTTTTACTATAGGCCAAGTATAAAAAGCATCAGCTTAACTTTTAACAGTTTAGCAGAAATAAACAATAAATAAATTTTCTATGCATTGTTATTATGCACCCATGATCCCATGATCAATGCACCCTTGATCCCATAGGATCAAGGGTGCATACGCACATAGGGATCAAGGGTGCAACACCCTACCATGTTCACAACATGCATCATAACTTTTTCTAGACATCATCTGCAACCACGCACAGTTGTTCAAACGATACTTAAACGAAATATACGCAAAACGACACCAAAGACGTTACTTACCTAGCACAAATATCGAAACTATGAGGTTCGTCAAAATGGTCAAAAATTTACTTTTCACATCCAAAATCAAACTTTTGCTATAAAAATAAAACAACGCCTTGTTTACTTTCTGAAACACAGCTGTGGATGTTGAATGCGTATATGCAATAGTCTGGTTCCCTGCTCGGCGATATTAAGTAAGTAAGTACGGAGAAAACTTATTAGGATCAAGGGTGCATTAGGATCAAGGGTGCATACTCTCCCCTACAGGAAACAAATCCTGGGGGCGCCGCTGTAAGCTAATAATAGCCCTAAATCTCAACTGATTTTTAAACAATCGTTAGGTTACATAACGCTTAGGAGGGTGGTTGGTTGGGTGAAGAGAAACGTTACGAAGCGTTACAGGGTGAGTGGGTAAAAACAGTCATTTTCATCGTTACATGGACCTAAATATGCAATGACCCCTAGGCATTTTTCGGCGATGTTGAGAGATAAGCACAGACTTGCTCATATGAACTCAGCATTTTAACCAATGGAATCACCAGAGGCTAAGGTTCAAACGTTGATTATTACTTATCAGTAGGCCTATTGCCAATAGCTATACTAGCCAACTTCAATCGGATATTGACTGGCAGGAATTATCGCGTGCAAAGTAGAACTTTCATTGTGTCTTTGGTAACTCCATTTCTTACATCAGGGTAACTCTAACGAAGACATTCTGACCAGATGGCACAATTTCTTACGTAAGCTTATTCCAGTTGAAACTAAGTCTTTAACACCACATCAACAGTACTGTACTCTTCTGGGTCCTAGTCCTACCACCGATCAATCTGAGCAGCGATTCTTTTTTTAACAGGCAAACTAATTCTTCATGTGATGAAAATGTTGCCAATAGTAACCGGATGCAAAAACCGATGTTTAGCGGAACGAAGCGTAGCCTAGTAGCCAAAATTAGACAAATCAGGGTAACATTTGATAGTGAATTAAGCAGATGATTGCTTCATATCAAGATTTAAAAAACACCACGTTCACCTTTGCATAACTATCCGGACGAGTAGGCCTACACGTTGACGTCGATTGCAAAATCACAGCTGAGCGCTAATTCCTGAATAGAAAATTATTCACTGTTATAATCGGACTATTTACGCCAGGAACGGATACAAAACTTTTCGAAGAGGCGCGAAAATTTTAAACCTTGGGTCGGAGAAATTTTCATTCATTGATGGGGGGGGGGGGGCATGTCGGATTGGCCCCTGGATCCGCCTCTGATTTAAGCGTGCCTACATTTCACTTGCATCATGCAAGTTGCATGTTGACGTAGGCCTATGCCTGTGTTCTCTTTCACTATTTTCAAACACATATTTCTACAAATTGATCGGATAAATTTTCATTCATCTTTGGCCGAAAAAACTGACGACCATTTTTTCAGTCATTTAATCGACCAATTGCCTTGAACATGTAGGCCTACCATCTTGTCAAGCCAGAGCTAAATGACCATCTGTTTTTTAGTCATATCATACTTTCACCTTTGCCCGCTCCATTGATCGAAAACGTTTTTGAAACATGATAGGGGGCCACGTCCCAAGAGTATTTCTGATGGGGGAGGGGGCTATGACCCGATTGACCCCTGGATTCGCCACTGATTCAAGCGTGCCTACATTTCACTTGCATTTTGACGTATGCCTGTGTTCTCTTTCACTGTTTTCAAACACATATTTCTACAAATTGATCCTCGTAATTAAGCTTAGAATAATCGGTCTAGTCCCATTGTATTTACTAACGTCTCGAAAATATCCTACTAGTAAATTTGGGTCGTGAAATTTATTTAGTCGTTCAAACACACAGTAGGCTTGACGCGGTTTTTACCTTTTGAGCGATTCCAAGAAAAAGAACTTTCATAATTATTAGCTAGGCTATTAGAAAAATTAGTCTGTCATTTACTGCAACGGTGATCGTGTAATCGTATTGACTGAGTAGTAACTGACATGATTTTACTTAGTAAGCTACATAAAGTTTGCTGATGATCAAAGCTAATGAAAATTGTCTAAACAAGCACTTACTTCTAAATACGAAATATTCTGTAGCATGCCAATAAAATATAAAATTCAATGGCGTTTGGTTTGTGAAAATAGGCGTGAACTACAGGCCATACAGAACATTGAAGATCAGATTGGCTTTATTATGAGTTAGGTATTCCATCATCACGTTTCACACTTCACAATTAACTGGCAAATGCAACACAATTCTCCGATATCGACCTTAAAACAGGTGTGCTTTTAAATGGTAATACAACAGGCCTAACAGAATGCTCAGGATCAATAACGTTGATAGGATGGGCATAAATAAACACGTCTTTTAAAGTGATTTATTCTTGTAGGATGCACCTGTTGTACACAAACGTCTAAGCAAAAATAATTTGTAGTGGCAGGTATTCTGCAAGTGCAGTTAAGGGAACAGGAGACGATTGAGCATGAAATCATCGATAGTATTCATTCTGTATTTTCAGAAAGTACAATAGTGCTTTATAACAATACGGAATGAATGTTGTTGCCCCACTCCATGACGCTATAAATATCCAAGCCCTTGATGCAGAGGCCAGAGGCTGTAGCGCTGGTGACACGAATTCAAGTTTCACTCGCATATTGGTTTGACTCGCAGATCTGAGACTTGAAGATGTCAGCCATCCGCATCATGACTTTGTTGGTTCTGATGGGCACTGATATTTTGCCATCGAAGAGTCATGCTGGATCCGAAATCATCGACGCAATTTACTGCAAAACAGCTTTACCATATCAACAGACAGTAGAAGCCAAAATCAACTATTACAACGGAAAGAAACAACCTCTTCCCACGTGCAAGGTTATAAAATTATTTTCTTTTAATTACTATAAAGCGCAAAACGCCATCTTTACACGTACTAGCCAGCCTGTAATGCTGCCATTCCCGCAGAGAGAAAAATATTTTTGATAAGTGATCAAATTCTTGACCCGTGAACGGTCGCAATTTTTTTTGTCTAGCCCTATGGACTGTCTCAGACTATCGAATATGACACCGGTCATGAAGTCCTACAGCGCGAATGACTAATAATGTTCTTGCTTTCCATTTCCATGTTCATTACTATTTAGATCAGATATTGATTTCTAAATAGCCTTCAAAAATGTTAGCCTACTCCACAGATAGGCGGCCTACTACTTTGAAACATAGTATGGCCTAAGCTAGTTGACCGCTTAAACTAAAATATATCTAAAGCTAATTATTAATAAGGAATAGCATTTAATGCTATTAAAAGTTTGTTTGCTCGCTATTAGCCTACGTCGCGTGAGAATTATCTTGTCGTACCTCCATTTAGTTCAAAATCGAATTTAGACTTGATTTGTAGCAAACATTTGTTTATCTTTCACCACTTTTAATCGTTAGGAAATACGACAAGTCGTTTTAAAGTTATTCGACGAAAACTAGGCTACCTGTCGTATGTCCATTCTCAGGATTTTTTTGACGTAGGCTATCTCCAATTTATTTTGCCGTATCTCCCCTTCGGTAGCAGTAGGCCTACCGCGTTCACGGTTTAAAAGTGCATTGTATGTCCAGAGAAAGCTCGTCGTTGAATGGAAGATAAGGAGATACGACATCAATATTATTATTATTATTATTATTATTATACACTGCCCACTCCGTTGTATCATAGTGTCGTATGCCCAGGGGTAAAACGGCTTTCAAAATTAAAAACTGGTATTAAATTCGCGAAAATTGAATCGAACAAACTCGCAAATTATTGTGCATCGCTTTCTTTTATCATTGCATGTTATTTTCGTGAGGATGACTTGCAATTGATTTAAAACCATTGTTTACAAAATTTCACAATTGTCACAAAACAACTTTAAAATTTAATATTTTAAATGCATTGTTTACGATTCACTAGCACGACTGTCCCTGATGTTGATATGTTAATATGATGTTTGTGCCTGATGTTTATTGGCCTAAATTACTTTTTTCTGTACAATTTTACCAAAACTTTAACCTCGATTTAGGCTACTCGGAATTCACAAAAGTGGTTATACGCGAAGATAATTCTCAGGCGACGAAATTTAGGCTACGGAGTCCAATATTTCCACTGGCACTGACGCTCTCTGCCTAAACCAGAGACAACGCGGCAACGCCAGACATTCTGCGCCAAGGGCATAAGCAGTAGCCTAACCAATGCAAAAATTGGATACATTTTCAGCATGGGCGGAGTTTATCAGGAGCTAGGGGCTGGATAAGTCCCCCTCCCAAGAAGGCCCAGAGTCATTTTTGATCATGAATGTGTCTTTTCCCCGGGGTCCCCCCCACCCACAAGAAAGCCCAGGCTCGAAAACATATTCCGATATTCGGAAAAAATGGCTTTTTTAACGAACGAAACTTCAATCGAATGACTAAAAAAGGTCATCAACCTTTTTGGCCAAGAAAAATATGGGTTTTTTACGAAATTTGGACCGGATGACTAAAAAAAGGTCATCAACTTTTTGGGCCGAGAAAAAATTTCGGTGCCGCTCGATCTGGGCTAAGTCTCCGCCCCAACCAAAGCCCAAGTTTTAAGCCCCCCCCCCCAAGAACGGTCCCAAACTTCGCCCATGATTTTCAGGGAATAAGCAGTTTGTAAAGAAGCGGGGTAAATGTATGATGTGTAAATTAGAAACAATTTAAATTATTTTACGTTTTTCACTATAAACTGTGTAATTTTAGGCTAAATCATGTCGTTTTGTTAAAGTGTGGCAGCTCAGGCAGCATCAGCAAAATCGACATCTTGGATGCCAGCAGCGGAAAAACGACGTCATTGATGACCTGTTCTGGTTGTACTGGTCCTCACGTTCCGGTTCAAAGCGACCTAGAATGTTGCAATATTGCAGACATCTTTCGCCCTGATTTGGACACGTTTTGCCGGATTGTTCGTTTACGTTGCAAAAACTACACTGTGTACAGGTAACCACAGCTAATAAGACACAGCACTTACAGTGGCGTAACTAGGAACTCGGGGGCCCCTAGACACTTATTGAAATGTATTATTACTTATTAATTTACTGAAATGCTGATGTATATGAACAAGATACTATTACAAATTACAGTAAGGCCTAAAAAATTAGTGTTTCCGGTAACCGCGACTCAAATAATTTTGTAAAAAGATTTCTTTAAAAACAAGTTTAATAAAAAAAATTAGAAAAAATTTTTAATTTAAAAAAAATGACAGTCGGGGAATAGGCAGTTTATACTTGCTTAGAAAACGTATACTTTGTTGCAGCGTATACCTTTGTGCAAAAAAGACTAGTCGGGTATACTTTTTCGGATAGTCACTGCATAAAAATATTTTACCAAAATAAAAATTAAATTCGACCTACCTACCCAATTGTTTAGCTCTTTTACCGGAAACACAATATTTTTTAGGCCTAAACTGTAAGTTCCTAACATTTCTCAAACAATGAGATGCGCAATTTATTTCACGGAAATAAGTTTCTCTAAAATAATGTCAACACCATGACGTCTTTTCGGGTTGACGGAACTTGACGGGTTCTCGGGTAACCGTACTGACTACTGAGAGTCTGACACAGTATCGTCTACTTAGTCTACTACTGTGGGGCGCGGTGGTCTAGTGGTGGCGTCGTTGCCTTGAAGGCGGAAGGTTCGAGGTTTGAATCCACTCTCAACCGCGTAGGGACCCTGGGCAAGTCCTTCACTCACAATTGCTCAGCGCTTCGGCGTGAAACTCCGATGCAGTGTCCGCTCTGCATTCGGGAGCGCCTCTGAGTAGGGAGAGAGCTTGAAGGAGCGCTATAACAAGTGCACATACAAACAAACTACAATATTTATTTAACATATTTTTCTGAGTCTTGCAAACTCGGGGGCCCCTCTGGGCAGTGGCGGCGCCAGGAATTCAGGTTTGGGGGGGCTGAAGCCCCAAGGCCGACAAAAATGTTTTTTACCAAGCGCCGAAGGCGCGGAGCTTCGAGTGCCGAAGGCACGAAGCCCATACCGACTAGGGGGTCTGGGGGAGCGTCGAAACCCCCCCCCCCCCCTAGCGGGGTCTGGGGCGGAGCCCCAGCCGCCAACGCATTTTTTAGGTTTGTTGACCTCAACTGGAGCCTTTTTAGGCTCTTTTTTGCCATCTATTTATGAGCGATAAAATCATGAAACCTTCAACAAGAAGTCGTTTTGCAGTGTCGCCGACTACCAGTATAAGAATGCACGGGTTTTAAAAAAAATTTGTTGAACTGCACAACTTCCTCCAGCCTCCAAGGCCGTAGCCCGGATTTGACTTCTGCAGTGCTTCTTCGGCGGAGAATTTCTGGCGACTTTTTAGTCGTCAAGATGTCTGAAAACACCTTTTTTAGTCGTAAAAATGTACGAAGACATCTTTGATTAGGTGTCAAAATTTCTGAAGAAATCTTTTTTTATTTGTCATATTCTTGATGGCACATTACTTTAGTTTTCAAAATATTTGAAGACTTTTTTAAGTTGTCAAAATTTCTGCAGACACCTTTTTTAGCTGTTAAAATTTCTGAAGACACCTATTTTTGTCGTCCAATTTTGTTTAAAACACCTTTTCGGGCTATTATTTTGATTCCAATGTTATCAACAATTTTTGGGTGTCTAAGGATATCATTTGATTCCAGTATTACGAATGATTTTCGGGTGTCTAAGAACATCATTTTGATTATACTGTTATCAACGATTTCGGGGGTCTAAAAACATCGTTTTGATTCCAGTATAATCAATGATTTTCGAGTGTCTAAGGATATCATTTTGATTCCAGTATTACCATCGAGTTTCGGGTGTCTAAGAACATCGTTTTGATTCCAGTCCAATCAACTATTTTCGGGTGTCTAAGAATATCATTTTAACTTCAGTGTTACCAACGATTTTCGGGGGTCTATGGACATCATTTTTATTGTAATTGTTATCAACGATTTTCGAGTGTCTAAGAACATCACATTGATTATAGTGATATCAACGATTTTAGGGTGTCTAAGAATTTTTTTTTATTCCAATGTTATAAACGATTTTCGGGTGTCTAAGGATATCATTTTGATTTCAGTATTACCAAAGATTTTCGGGTGTCTAAGAACATCAGTTTGCTTATTCTGTTATCAACCGTTTTCGGGTGTCTGAGGATATCATTTTGATTCCAGTATTATCAACGAGTTTCGGTTGTCTAAGAACATAATTTTGATTCCAGTGTTATCAACGATTTTCGGGTGTCTACAGATATAATTTTAACTTCAGTGTTACCAACGCTTTTCGGATGTCTACGGACATCATTTTTATTATAATTGTTATCAACAATTTTCGAGTGTCTAAGAACATCACTTTGATTATAGTGTTATCGACGATTTTCGGGTGTTTAAGGACATCATTTTGATTCCTTTGTATTCAACAATTTTCTGGTGTTTTATGATACCAATTTGATTCCAGTGCTACTAACGATTTTCGGGTGTCTAAGGACTTTTTTTATTCTAGTGTTATCAACGATTTTCGGGTGTTTAAGGATATCATTTTGATTCCATTGTTGCAAACGATTGTCGGGTGTCTAAGGACTTTATTTTAATTCTAGTGGTATTAACAATTTTCGAATGTCTAAGAACATCCTTTTGATTCTAGTGTTATCAACAATTTTCGGGTGTCTAAGGATATTATTTTGATTTAGTGTTCCTAACGATTCTCCGATGGGTAAGGTCATAATTTTTATTCTGGTGTTATCAAAGACCTGCTGTTTTGAAGTTGACTTGACTATTATTATAATGGAGATCCGCGGAACATTGATTTAGCCCCCCCCCCCCCCGCCCCAGAGCTAAGACCAAACTCCACCATGAGTCTGCAAATAAAGCGAGTCAAAACTACAGTGTACAAGTATAGGCTGTAGGCCAGAGCTGAAAGTGAGCCGGGTCTGTCAGGGTCTGCGACCCGGCATTGATTTTCGTGACCTGCTGGTGCCGGGTATCAGACGAGAAGCAAGTCTTAACAATTTGTGGGCAAACAACTAAAAACAAAAGAAATAGGTAAAAATGGTATGATTATAAAATCAACTTCGTAAATGTTCTGCTTCAGAACCCTTTTCAGAGAATCTCTTGCTGCCTTGGGCCCCGCACACTCTAGGGCCGGGTTTGACCACAAACTTGGGGACCGTTACCAAGCCCCAAAAGTCTCACCATGAGTGCTGCTGCTAATTGAAAACCCCATTTCGCATGTGATTGTATAAGACTACAGGTGTAGCTCCTCAGCCGGCCGGCGGGCTACATAATATATTATTCATTCATTCATTCATTCATTTGGACATTTATATAGCGCTCCTTCAAGTAATTAACTACTCAGAGGCGCTCCCGACTCCAGCGCGCCCAAAAAGAACAGTTTTAAGTTTAGTAAGGAAGGATCCTGGTAGAGTCTCAGGGTGTCGGCGCAGCTCAAAAGGAAGGCTATTCCAGACCACCGGACCAACCACAGAAAAGGCTCGATTCTTCATGGTAGCAGTAGCCTACGAGCAAAAGGAACCAAGAGGACTCCCTTATCAGCAGAGCGTAGCTGATGACGTCCTTGGATACCCAATGTAAGGCTGCATAGCTCTCGGAGGTAAATTGGGGCGAGGCCCTGACAACATCGCCATACCAATGCAACTACCCGGAACTCAATACGCTGGCGAATAGGGAGCCAGTGAAGTACATCAAGCATGTAGTTTGAGACATGGCCGTATTTAGGGATTTTCACAATTAGGCGCGCAGCAGAGCGCAACACCCGGTCAAGACAGGTCAATTTGCTGGATGGGAGACCAATGTAGAGCGAAGAGCAATAGTCAATGCGAGATGTAACGAAGGAATGCACTAGAGTAAGAGTAGCAGCAGATGTAAGAGAACGGATGACAGTGCGAAGCTGGCGCAGCTGATAATAGCAGTCTCGTGCAAGACGGTGAAGTTGAGGAGCAAAAGTAAGTTCTTGATCAAGTTGGACACCAAGGTCATGAACCGTGGTATACATAACCTCATGACGGGTCGGGGGGGTATATTTGGCAAAATATTATATGCGGTGGATTCTATTAGGATAAGCCCTCTACGCTATGATTAGTGATTACATAGTTGATTTCTTTGCCGTTGGTCACTGTCTAGCTTTTTTATTCGAAGTTAGCAGTTGTAGAGATTTTCCTCGTTTTGTTTTGGGGGGGGGGCTGAGCCGCCGATAGGGGGGCTTAGCCTCCCCTAGCCCCCCCCTGGCGCCGCCACTGCCTCTGGGGCCTCTACACTCGGGGGCCCCTTAGACTTTGTCTACCCAGTCTACCCTATTGTTACGCCACTGAGCACTTAATTGGCATGAAGACGGGCTTATGGATCAGATCCGTTATACGGTTATAGCTACAATTTAACGTGCATAATTATAGTATTAGATTTAAACAGTTAGATCTAGGCCTATAATTATATCCTATTCTAGACATCGTGCACGTCATGAAATGTTTGGAACGTTCTCACTCAAAAACAGGATTCCTTTCTACTTCGAGGCGAAGAGTTCTATGCATCAGCGCAATATAATTTTCAGCGACTCGAAGCGTTGAGAATAGCACATCTCTTTGCAACTTACTGCAGAATATGAAAAGAGAATAATAGGCCGATATGCTCTTCAATTTCAATTGATATTTGTGGACTATAGGCGTAATTTTCTATCAGGCGAGTTGTAAGGGTACACTTTCAGCAGTGGTGAGCAATCGTACAGCTTTGCAAGTGGGCCTAATCAGCGCTTTGACATCGTGTAGTAATTATGTTGCGTTTGCGTTTAGGTGTGGCAGTCCAGTTGCAAGCACCACCCAATCGAGTACTACACCTCTTACCACCCAATCGCGTACTACACCTCTTACCACCCAATCGAGTACTACACCTCTTACCACCCAATCGCTTACTACACCTCTTGCCACCCAATCGAGTACTACACCTCTTGCCACCCAATCGAGTACTACACCTCTTGTATCAACTACAAGCATCACGGATGCACCGACAACAGGCACCTCCGCATCGTTGCCGACCACCGGCGTTCCACCAACAACAGCCACTGCCCAGATCATTTCGATCCGTATCACCCCAATATTTGATCCGAACTATAAGCCAGGCGATTACGACTCGACGGATCCGTAACAGCCCAATACTATTATGCCTATAATACATGCCGTGTGAGAATTGTGGAAAAATAACTGGGGGTTAGACTATGATCCACTTGGAATAATTGAGGTGTGCAAAAACAGGCTTTACTATTGGGGTCTAAGAAAGACTGGGGGTTGAAACAATCCCGGAAATTCTCACCCAGTGTGACTATTAAGCTAATAACTCTGATATTCTGGCAACTGGATTAAGTAAGTAAGTAAGCATAGACTTTATTACTCATGCATTTGCAAACGCACAATGGGACATCGACAAATGAAACAATAATTTATAACACATACATGTAGAAGTAATAACAATAAATCATGGAGGAAATTACAAGTATAAAAATAATTTTAAAAAATACAAAAACAAATAGAAAGCTGGCTGCCAACAACGGCACCCATCTCAATTTGATCTGATGATCTTAACCTGGAATCACTTAGTATTTCTAACACAGCACAACGCTCGGGAATAAGCTGTTGCTCTTAGTCTCTGAGTCTCTGAATAAGCTGGCGCCACGCTCTTAGTCTCTGAGTTGGACCTCGAAAAAATTTTGAGGTCACAATAATATCTACCGTATACCGTGCACCGGCTTCAGACTCAGACTCAGGCTTCTTCTACGTCCAATTAAAAACTATCAGTATGGGAGATTACATTTGAACAATTGCCTTAACCAACATTTTAAAGAACGTTTATCATCAGACATTTTAAATCAGTGGTTTAATATGCTACATGTACATGTAGGCCTACAATTAAAATTTAACCAGTGCAGTAAGACATAGTGTCGAGATGTCATAAAATATATGTGCAATGCTTTGTTCATTTTGATTTTCAACAATGAATCATTCATCCATTCATTCATTAAGTACATTTATATAGCGCCCCTTCCGTGGGCTACTCAAAGGCGCTCCCAAACTCAGAGAGGCCAAATGAAACTATCTTGAGATGAGAGAGGAAAGCCTAAGAAGGATTTTTAGAAAGGGAGCGGAGTGTCAGCGGAATACAATCCAGGTTGAGGGTCCTACCACCGAGAAAGCACGGTTCGGCATAGTGGAAGTAGGCCTAAGAGCAAAAAGGGACTGAGAGTAGACTTTGTCTTTGAATCAAGGTTTGACTGTACTGAAATGCAAGCTTGAAACTCTAAAAGTCATAGATGAGGCTCAAATTGTAAACTGAAGTAATAACTGTGTTTAAGGCTTTGATCTGAAGTAAAAACCGGTGCAAATGCATTTTCCCGCTAACTGGCTATTCAATATTCACAAATTAGCCACGTTCAGACTATCATATTGAATATAGGCCCTATCTATGAATATAGCCTGCAATGAACAGTTACTTGAATCAGTTATTTCCGAATGTTGTCTTGACTATACCAATAAACAAAGTTCAAATCTTTAGAGAATATTGTCACCATCATTTACATTGCACGTTTTCGTAGGAAGGGAGCAATAGTTCAGGCAAATTTCCAACTTCCAACTTCTGTCACGACGCTTCGTAACCTGTCATAGGCCTACGACTAACGGCTGATTGTCGTCTGAAAGGCAGTAATTTACGGTTGAAGGAAGGAAATGCGCAGAGAAACATGGAGGACTAAGCTTAGAGAAATTAACATCTCCGAGATACACGGCCACATTATATTGTCGATAATCAGTTTAAAAGTAGCCTATAGCCTACAATGCATCCCATGGCAGTTACTGGCATGTGAAGACAATTTTGCTCTCTGCTGTTTGACGCCGACTGTTGACAATTTCGCTGTCACCCTTTTTGTGCTGAATGACGCTACAGCCCCTCTCGTGATCAAATCGATCGACGAGAGTGTGTAAGCCTAACCCAACTAGGCTATTATGGTCTTAACAAAGTTTACACCGCCCCATCACCAAGAGTCAGACCACTCCGAAAAATATTATACTCATACAGCATAAAGACAGTCCGAAAAGACTTGTCATCGATCTGAAGTTTAGGCTACTGCGACATACCACGCGGTCGCTATATAATAGCAATCCTAACTTTTCTGCAGAAGACTTTAGGCCTATTCGGATGCTGACGCAGAAGATCGATAATAATCTTCGTGTATCATCGACTGATGCACTTCCTCCACAGTAGCCTAAACCTTGCACGGAATCCAAGTTTTATGGTTTCACCACATTTTCAAAAGTGAACTTTATCGAGTGATTAAGCCATCTAATCATGAAAATATAGTGAGCTAACCTCCCGCCATTTATTTTGGCTAACATTCTGGATGTTAAGCCTCGTTCGTGGGCGGAGTTTGGTTTCAGTGCTTGGGGAGGCTAAAACAAAGCTTACCCTGCTGGGTTTTGGGCGGACGAGCGATCGCCGAGGCGCAGAAAGGAGCGGGTATGGGGAGGGGGATGTGCCCCAACCAGAATTTTTTGAATTTCCACATTGCAATTGTAGAATTTTATGCAGCCATCTTAATAAAATATCTCCATTTAAGAGCTGCATGAAAACGTCAAATTGGGGCATGGCCTGATTGGCCCGCCGGATACGTCCCTGGGCAGGGCCTACTGCTACAGACTGTTATACTTCGTTTTCTTAGACTTGGTGTTGGGGCTAGTGGCCAGTCCTCTCACTTAGTCTTGGCCTATTGCTCTCCTGTTGCCCCACAATTAGCCTATCATTTTCCGGACCCCTGGGAGTCCCAATGATGCACGGTCAAATCTGTGGGTTCGTGGGTTTTGGGGGGAGCTTAGCCCTCCTAGCCCCACAGTCTCGTTTCATGTGTATGCCTATCTATTACACAAATTCCTTAACGAGGGATATCCAGTTTCACAAAAGCAACCCAATGTTTCCTCACTCTAAACAACTTAACTTTGATCCGAATTACCGGCCAATTCCACATCTCTCTTTTCTTTCTAAAACTTTTGAAATAATTGTCTTTCTCCATCCACATCGTGCAAGCGAGTCTTCTGTCTCGGATCCAGCTTCGCATAACACCATAAACTTTGGGCTTGTTCCCAGATATCTCTCCGACTAATTAATAATTATGCATAAGTTTCTCTCTGCGACATCTGCTCGTCCCTTGCGTTCCACCGACATTTTTTTTTACCTCTTTGTCCCTCGTATTCATAATTTAGCGTGAGTCTGCGTGACATGGTTTAAAGTCATGCATTTGATGTGATAATATTGTAGCTAGGTCCCTCCACGTGGATTGGCCTGCCCCCTTCTACGGGCTACCCTCAAATTTGGACTCGTCCTCTCTTCCTCTCGCTCTCTAAAGGCGTTTCTCCCCCTGCATGGGGCTTCTGCACTGAAAGCGCCTCTGAATAGTATATGCAAGAAAGGCGCGCTATGAATTTTTGAGATAAATTACGAATTACGATTAGCATAGACTCATCAAGTCATCAACCCGCTGCAAGTCGTTGCAAGTCGTTGCAAGTCGTAGATTAGGCTGGATTATGCTATGCATGAAAATGCAGTTTCAATTCAGAAGAAATAATTATGATGTATAAAGATGACAATAGGTCGATAACGGTACACTTAGAGCATGAAGGAAGTTTTAACAAAATGCCAACATGCTTGACACTTTTGACAGCGCAACTCATGGTATTCAGGCGACCTAACATGAACGCATGGAATTGATAAAATAATAAGCGGTTGCCACATTTGAAAGTATAATCATCTACAATATCGACCTGCCTTTAGATGTGAATGCATTGTTCAATTGCGGTCTTTCTGTAAAATTTGATGTCTTACATAAAGGAACGCTTTAAACTATCCAGTGACATCCAAAATGCTCCCCGTCTACCATGCATGCAAACAGTGTACATGTAGGCTTATATTCAAAGGTTGATTATTACTGTTGAGTGTTGACCATAACCAATGATTGCCAATGAATCTAAGCTTCCTAGCCAACATAAGTTGGATATTGACTGGCAGGAGTTATCGCGTATACAAAGTAGAACTTTCATTGTCTCTTTGGTAACTCTAACGAAGACATTCTGACAAGATGGCGCAATTTCATACTCATTATAATATATATTATATACACTGCCGTTCAAACCAACAGTAGGCTACTCTTCTGGGTCCTACTACATATGTATATCTATCTGAACTGCGGCTCCTTGTTTGAATAGGAACAATAATTCTTCCTGTGATGAAATGTTGCCAATAATATATTAACCAGATGCAAAAAATGATGTTTAGCGGAACGTTGCGTAGCCTATAACAGCCGAAATTACAAATTCAGTGCAACATTTTGACAGTGAAGTAGCCTAAGCAGCTAATAAAAAATTGCGTCATATTAGGATTTTAAAAGCACAGTAGGCCTACGGTCACTTCTGTACATAGGCGTAGGGGACATTGCAGCAGTGCATGGGGTGCAAAAATGAGACTGAAATAAAGACAAAAAATTACATTAGAAATCAAGGACCGAGAGAATTGATGAAAGAAAGGAAATCGACAGCAGAAACTAACAGGCCTACACACAGAGACGACGAAAGACAAAAACATTTGGGTACGACAGCAGATTGGGGTCGTGAAATCTAAAATCGAAAAGTAGCTGCTCCCCCCTGAACCTATAGTAACTCGGCCTGGACAACCACGGACTACTCACGGACAACCCTTTTAACTCAACGCAGCGCTCGTGAATAAGCTGGTGCCCAGCGATGGCTTTCGAGTAACGCTTTAGAAAGTTGGAGATTACGATTACAATTACGATTGACAGCAGAATCAACGAATACAGGCAGTATTTAGTCGTTCAATTGGTTCAAACACACAGTATAGGTTAGAAGCGTTTACCTTTTGGACGATTCCAAGACAAAGAACTTTCATATCAGCTATTTTAAGAATGAGTCTGTCATTTAGGCTACCGCAACGTTGATCGTATAATCGTATTGACCGAGTATTAACGGACATGATTTTACTTAATATGCTGATATAAAGTTTGCTAATATTATCAAAGCTATTAAAAATTGTCGAAAGAAGCACTTAGTCCTAGCCTACTTCTAAATACGAAACGTTCTGCAGCATGCCAATCTATATATATAAAAATCTAACCGCGTTTGGCACCTGACGCAAGATCTCCGAACTTTCTTCATTGATTGCTTTCGAAACTTCACCAAAACGTTTAGTTCCAACACGGCCGGGTTTGCAGAATGCTTTTTGGGGAAAAACGCAATCTTTTAAGCTAAAAAAGCAACTTTGCAAATTCCGCCGTTTTCAACACATAGCCTACGCCGTCAATACGCCTTGCATACCGATTCGGGCATGTTTGTTCCGTAAATTTCTTTAGCGCATTTCATTACGGCCTTCGCATTTCATTACGGCCTTCTTGCTCAAGCGTTTTATGGCGTGATCCGCGTCGCCATCGCGGAGGGGGAGGGGGAGGGGGAGGGGGAGGGGAGGGGGAGGGGGAAGTCTTTTTTGCCACAGCAACGCGTGGCTGGGTACAGCTAGTAAAATATAAAATTCAATGGCGTTTGGTTTGTGAAAAAAGGCGTGAACTATTTCGGCCATGCAGATAATTCAATACAAAAGTGACTTTATTTGAAGGATAAAATTAATGAGGTTGTATACAATCATCAAGATTACCCTTCAAAATTAACCCTTCAAAATTAACTATAGGAAATGCGACAAAATATTCCGCTATCGACTTGAAAACAGGTGTGCTTTTAAAAGCACTACAATAGCAGATGCATAAGATAATACACAAGATTAATAACGTTTGCAGGATGGGCTTAAATAAACACGCCTAGTGAAAAGATTGTTCCTTGCAGGATGCACCTGTAGTATACAAACTTGTAAGCTGTCAAAAATAAAATAATTCTTAGTGGCAGGTATTTTGAATAGAACACGATCGAGCATGAAATCATCAACAATATTCTCAGAAAGTACAAGAGTGATTTTACGACAATGCGGAAGACATCGCCCACTCCCTGACGCGAAGGCTGTTTTACGGAGTTTTTAGAACTGCACAATTGTTTTATTTCCTTCCCGTCCTCCATGGTAAATTACTTCCAATCAGAGGACAATGACCGTTTTTTGCAAGTTTTAACTGTACAGAAGTGCTTCTACAACTGCACAAATCCATTTAAAACTGCACATTTAGTGTAGGCCTACAGCTGCACGTTAAAAAGCCCTGCCTAACACTATAAATATTCAAGCCCTTGTTGCGGTGACCAGCTGTTGCGCTGGTGACACGAATTCAAGTTTCACTCGCATATTGGTTTGACTCGCAGATCTAACTGAAGATGTCTGTCATCCACATCATGACTTTGTTGGTACTGATGGGCACTGATATTTTGCCATCGAAGAGTCATGCTGGGTCGGAAATCATCGACGCAATCTTCTGTAAAACAGCTTTACCATATCAACTGACAGTAGAAGCCAAAATCAATTATTACAACGGAAAGAAACAACCTCTTCCCACGTGCAAGGTTATAAAATTATTATTTTTTAATTACTATAAAGCGCAAAACGCCATCTTTACATGTACTAGCTAGCCTATAGCCTAATGCTGCCATTCCCGCAGAGAGAAAAATATTTTTGATAAGTGATCAAACTCTTGACCCGTGAACGGTCGCAATTATTTTTGTCTAGCCCTATGGACTGTCTCAGACTATCGAATATGACACCGGTCATGAAGTCATACAGTGCGAATGACTAATAATGTTCTTGTTTTTCATCTCCATGTTCATTACTATTTAGATCAGATATTGATTTCTAAATAGCCTTCAAAAATATTACTCTACAGATAGGCGGCCTACTACTTTGAAACATAGTATGACTTAAGCTAGTACTGTTGACCGCTTAAACTAAAATATAGCTATAAAGCTAATTATTAATAAGGAATAGCATTTAATGCTATTAAAAGTTTGTTTGCTCGCTATTAGCCTACGTCGCGTGAGAAGTATCTTGTCGTACCTCCATTTAGTTCAAAATTGAATTTAGACTTGATTTGTAGCAAAAATGTTTTTATCTTTCACCACTTTTAATCGTTAGGAAATACGACAAGTCGTTTTAAAGATATTCAACGAAAACTATTCTACCTGTCGTATGTCCATTCTCAGGATTTTTTGTCGTAGGCTATCTCCAATTTATTTTGACGTATCTTCCCTTCGGTAGCAGTAGGTTTACCGCATTCACGGTTTAAAAGTGCATTGTCGTAGGCTATGTCCAGAGAAAGCTCGTCGTTGATTGGACGATAAGGAGATACGACATTAATAATTTATTATTATAGGCCTACACTTCCCACTTCGTTGTATCATAGTGTCGTATGTCCAGGGAATAAAAACGGCTTTCAAAATTAAAAACTGGTATTAAATTCGCGAAAACTGAATTGAACAAACTCGCAAATTACTGTGCATTGCTTTCTTTTATCATTGCATGCTATTTTCGTGAGGATGACTTGCAATTGATTTAAAACCATTTTATACAAAATTTCACAAATGTCACAAAAACAACTTTAAAATTTAATATTTTAAATGCAATGTTTACGATTCACTAGCACAGCGTCCCTGATGTTGATATGTTAATATGATGTTTATGCCTGATGTTTATTGGCCTAAATTACTTTCTTCTGTACAATTTTACCAAAACTTTAACCTCGATTACCTCGGAATTCACAAAAGCGAAGATAATTCTCAGGCGACGGAATTTAGGCTACGGAGTCCAATTTTTCCACTGGCACTGACGCTCTCTGCTTAAACCAGAGACAACGCCAGACATTCTGCGCCAAGGGCATAAGCAGTAGCCTAACGGTCCCTAACCAAGGCAAAAATTGGATACATTTTCAGCATGGGCGGAGTTTATCAGGAACTAGGGGGCTGGATAAGCCCCCCAGAAGGCCCAGAGTCATTTTTTATCATGAAGGTATCTTTTCCCCGGGGTCCTCCCCCACAAGACTCGAAAACATATTCCGATATTCGAGGAAATGGCTTTTTTAACGAATGAAACTTCAATCGAATGACTAAAAAAAGGTCATCAACTTTTTGGGCCGAGAAAATTTTCGGTGCCGCTCGATCTGGACTAAGTCTCCGCCCCAACCAAAGCCCAAGTTTTAAGGGCCCCCCAAGAACGGAACCGAACTTTGCCCATGATTTTCAGCAAATAAGCAGTTTGTAAAGAAGCGGGGTAAATGCATGATATGAGAATTAGAAACAATTTAAATTAATTTAGATTATTCACTATAAATTGTGTAATTTTAAATCATGTCGTTTTGTTAAAGTGTGGCAGCTCAGGCAGTATCAGCAAAATCGACATCTTGGATGCCAGCAGCGGAAAAACGACGTCATTGGTGACCTGTTCTGGTTGTACTGGACCTCACGTTCCGGTTCAAAGCGACCTAGAATGTTGCAATATTGCAGACATCTTTCGCCCTGATTTGGACACGTTTTGCCGGATTGTTCGTTTACGTTGCAAAAACTACACGGTGTACAGGTAGCCACAGCTAATAAGACACAGCACTTAATTGGCATGAAGACGGGCTTATGGAACAGATCCGTTATACGGTTATAGCTACAATTTAACGTGCATATACACTGTGTCCCAATAAATCGGGCACCCTTTTTATAATGTGAATAAAAAAGGTAAATCGTAATCGATTTTCTAAATTTAAAAACTGTTTTTATCCTGAGATAATTATCTACAAATTGGTAATTTATGAAGGACCCTCACTAAAAAAATTACGTCATAATGACGTAGTTAATTTACATATCGAAACCAAATGTCAACAAAAATCGTTGTGTTCGGAACTTACATTTGAATTCTCTGATGCAAATGACGTAATTGTGACGTCAATATTTATGCCAGAAACTTCATATTTGAAGCAGTGGAAGATAATTATCTCAGGATTAAAACAGTTTTGAAATTTTGAAAATCGATTAAGATTTACCTGTTTTATTCACATTATAAAAAGGGTGCCCGATTTATTGGGACACAGTGTAGTATTAGATTTAAACAGTTAGATCTAGGCCTATATAGCCTATTCTAGACATCGTGCACATGAAATGTTTGGAACATGCTCACTCCAAAACAGGATTCCTTTCTACTTCGAGGCGAAGAGTTTATGCATGAGCGAAATATGATTTTCAGCGACTCGAAGCGTTGAGAATAGCACATCTCTTTGTAACTGCAGAATAATATTCTGCAGTTGCAAAGAGATGTGTGAAAAGAGAATAATAGGCCTATATGCTCTTCAATTTCAATTGATATTTGTGGACTATAGGCGTAACTTTCTATCAGGCGAGTTGTAAGGGTACACTTTCAGCAGTGGTGAGCAATCCTAAAGCTGTGCAAGTGGGCCTAATCAGCGCTTTGACACCGTGTAGTAATTATGTTGCGTTTGCGTTTAGGTGTGGCAGTCCAGTTGCAAGCACCACCCAAGCACGTACTACACCTCTTACCACCCAATCGAGTACTACAACTTTTACCACCCAATCGAGTACTACACCTCTCACCACCCAATCGAGTACTACACCTCTTACCACCCAATCGAGTACTACACCACTTACCACCCAATCGAGTACTACACCTCTTGCCTCCCAATCGAGTACTACACCTCTTGCCACCCAATCGAGTACTACACCTCTTATCACCCAATCGAGTACTACAACTTTTACCACCCAATCGAGTACTACACCTCTCACCACCCAATCGAGTACTACACCTCTTACCACCCAATCGAGTACTACACCACTTACCACCCAATCGAGTACTACACCTCTTGCCTCCCAATCGAGTACTACACCTCTTGCCACCCAATCGAGTACTACACCTCTTACCACCCAATCGAGTACTACACCTCTTGCCACCCAATCGAGTACTACACCTCTTGCCACCCAATCGAGTACTACACCTCTTGCCACCCAATCGAGTACTACACCTCTTGCATCAACTACAAGAATCACGGATGCACCGACAACAGGCTCCTCCACATCGATGCCGACAACCGGCGTTCCATCAACAACAGTCACTGCCCATACCATTTCCATCAAAAACACCCCAATACTTGATCCAAACTATCGTACAAGCGATTACACTATAGCGACGGATCCGTAACACCCCAATACTTTATCCGAACTATTATGCCTACAATACATGCAGTGTGAGAATTGTGGAAAAATAACTGGGTGTTGTACTATGATCCACTTGGAATTCAAATGTGAAAAAGACTTTACTATGGGGCTCTAAGAAAGACTGGGGGGTTGAAACCTCAACCCTGGAAATTCTCACCCAGTGTGGCTCTTAAGCTGATGACTATGATATTCCCTGCAACTGGATTAAGTAAGTAAGTAAGCATAGACTTTATTACTCATGCATTTGCATAACGCACAATGGAACATCGACGAGTGATACAATATAACACATAGAAGTAATAACAATAAATCATGGAGGAAAATGACAAGTTTTAAAATAATTTTTAAAAATACAAAAACAAATAGAAAGCTGGCTGCCAACAACGGCACCCATCCCAATTTGATCTAAGGATCTTAACCTGGAATCACTTAGTATTTCTAACACAGCGCAACGCTCGTGAATAAGCTGGTGCCACGCTATTAGTCTCTGAGTTGGACCTCGGAAATTTTTTGAGGCCACAGTAATATCTACCGTATAGGCCTACATACCGTGCACCGGCTTCAGACTCAGACTCAGGCTTCTTCTACGTCCAATTAAAAACTATCAATATGTGAGATTACATTTGAACAATTGCCTTAACCAACATTTTAAAGAACGTTTATCATCAGACATTTTAAATCAGTGGTTTAATATGCTACATGTACAATTAAAATTTCACCAGTGCAGTAAGTGTCGAGAAGTCATAAACCAGTGTGTGCAATGCTTTGTGACTTTGTCCATTTTGATTTCCAGCAATGAATCATTCATCCATTCATTCATTAAGTGCATTTATATAGCGCCTCTTCCGTGGGCTACACAAAGGTGCTCCCAACCTCAGCGAGGCCAAATGAAACTGTCTTGAGATGAGAGAGGAAAGTCTGAGAAGGATTTTTAGAAAGGGAGCGGAGTGTCAGATGAAGACAATTCCAGGTTGAGGGTCCTACCATTGAGAAAGCTCGGTTCTGCATAGTGGAAGTAGGCAAAAAGGGACTGAGAGCAGTCTGACTTTGTATTTGAATCAAGGTTTGACTGTACATACTGAAATGCAAGCTTGAAACTTTAAAAGTCATAGATGAGGATCAAATTGTAAACTGGAGTAATAACTGTTTAAGGCTTGGACCCGAAGCAAAACCGGTGCAAATTCCTTATCCATGCAGCTAACTGGGTATTCGATATTTACGAATTCCAACTATCATCTTGAATATCTATGAATAGGCTACAACCAGCAATGCACTTGAATCGATGATTTCAGAATGCTGTCTTCACTAACAATAAACAAAGTTCAAATCTTGAGAGAATATTGTCACAATCATTCAAATTTTGCATTGTAAGTTTTCGGAGGAAGAAAGCAATAGTTCAGGCAAGACTTCCAACTTTCTCCTCTGTGACGTCGTAACCTGTCATACAACAAACGGCTAATAGTCGTCTGAAAGGCAGACAATGAAAAGAAAATGCACATAGAAACATGTAGAGAAATTAACATCTCCGAGATACACGGCCACATTATTTTGTCGATAATAATCAGTTTAAAAGTAGCCTATACTATACATGCGATGGCAGTTACTGGCATGTAAAGACAATTTTGCTGTCAGCTGTTTGACGCAGATTGCGCTGTTGAAAATGTCGCCTTGGCGCTCTTTGTGCTGAATGACGCTATCGCCGCTCTCATGATCCAATCGATCGACGAGAGTGTGTAGGCCTAACCCAACTTACGCCGCCTCTACCTCCAAGAGTCAGACCACTGGGCGAATATCGTCATACAGCATAAAGACAGTCCGAAAAGACTGGTCATCGATCTCAAGTTTAGGCTACTGTGACATACCTCGCGCTCGCCTAGCAAATTAGCAATCCGAACTTTTATGCCGAAAACTTTATTCGGCTCATGACGCAGGAGATTGACAATCTGCGTGCATCAACAGCTGATGCATCTCCTCTACAGTAGCCTATGCCGTTGCATGGAATCCAAGTTTGATGGTTTCTTGCCGGGCAATCCTCGAGAGTGAACTTTATCGAGCGATTAACCCTCAGGCTACCAAGTTTTTTGTAACACTGACTACCAAGGGGTTTGAGATATCATAACTTGTAATACCCCTATGGATTCAGCATTCATTTCTGCACACAATGGTATATTTAGGTTTAAAATATATGAAAGCACCCCGAAATTATGAATTTTTTTTACCGTAGGCACCCGTCGATTCCACAAAATGTATACTTTTGCATAAGCAAAATATTAGATTCTGTGTGTTTTCAACATAATTTATTTAATTAAAAATAGTTTACATATAATAAAGTCCAATATTCAACTATAAAAACTAGTAATAGGTTAGTTTTAGTTACAATAAAAAGAGAAAAAACATGTAAAACATGCTGAAAAACGTTTACGCAGACTTATCGGTTTGCGTTGTAAAAAAACCCAACATTTTCACACATTTAAATTTATTTTGAGCACTTCCGGTCATCAAATGTCAAATTAATTGGTATCACAAAATAGCCCTAAATGCCCTCTATAGAATGACATAATTTATTTCTCTTAAAAAATAAATTATGAATAATTTCTAATAGGAAAAACATGAAAAATTTTTGAAAATAAAACACCTTTATTTATATTTTAATTTCTGTTGAGCACTTCCGGTTGTCCAAAGACAACTCACTGAGCATGGAAATGTAGCCCCACATTCCCTCTACAGAATGGTGTAATTGGTGTCTCTTCATGTCAAAGGACGGATAAGATACAGCCGATAATCTAAGGGGGGTGGTATCCACCCCCTGGTGCCTCGGGTATATCGGGTATAACTTTTGAATGGTATGGTATATCATCACACATTTTAGCTCAAAATGTGTGCAAATGAATCCTCTACAGCTACTTAAAACGTCAAAATTTTATTCCTAACGAAAAAAGTTTGATTTGGGAAAAACCTAGAGGGGGTGGATACCACCACCCCCTGGTAGCCCGAGGGTTAAGTCATCTAGGCTAATCATAAATCTAGTGAGCCCGATCCACTTCGGCCATGTATTTTTGGTTAACATTCTGGATGTTTTGGCCCCGTTTCTTGTGTAGGTCTATCTATTTAAAATATTCCTCAATGAAAGCCACCTTCCTGCTTCACAAAAGCAATTCCTTGTTTCCCCCCCCCCCGCTCTAATAAACGTAAATTGCAGTGATAGGTCCCTCCACATGGATTAGCCTTCCCCTCGTCTACGGCTAACCTCATGTCTGGGCTCTTCCTTGCTTCCTCTTGCTGTCTAAGGACGTTTCTTTTCCCCCGAGCTTCTGCGCTGAAACACCTCTGAATTGTCGATGCTAAAGAGGCGCGCTATAAATTATGAGAAAGGTTACGCCACTGGTTGTTCTCTACAAGTGCCAGTCACAAACCTGGATAAAGGAGAAGGGCGACACTGATCAACTTTGACATGGCAGTGTCGTTAAACATGCACCAAGACGATAGGTTAACATGAACTCGTCAGTCGTCAAGACATCAACTCGCTACAAGTCGTAGCGAGTCGGATTTTGCAATGCATAAGCATGCAGTGTCAATTGACAGTACGTCGATAACAGTACATTTAGAGCATGAAGTAAGCCTTAACAAATGCCAACATGGTGACAGCGCAACTCGTAGCATTCAGGCGACCTAACATGAACGCATGAAATTGATAAAATAATAAGCGGTTGCCACATTTGAAAGTATAATCATCTACAATAATTATTAGGCCCTATAGACCTGCCTTTACATATGAATACATTGTTTAATTGCGGTCTTTCTGTAAAATTGTATGTCCTACACAAAGGAACGCTTTAAATCATCCAGTGACATCCAAAACGCTCCCAGTCTACCACAATTCAAAGAACTTATCAGTACCCATAACACTGAACACACTAAATATATAATACCCGTCCAGCTCCTGACATTCCGCGTCAATCCACTCACTAAGCCACTCACTTGTTCAATGTCCCTTCAGTTGTGTCCCTTGTTCCCACACAAACTAACGGATGAATTTAAATTATAATTGATCACAGGTTGAGGCAACGAGGAGGAATGTAAAAGTTTAGTAGTGAGAGAACGTAGTTAGGTTTAGGCCGACTGGTGCTGAGCGCTTTATTGGCCTGACAGGCCACTTAAAGTTTATCCTGCACTGAACATTAAGCCAATGCAGCTGACAAAGTTGGACTGCGGAACTTGTTTGTAGGGGACGCGCAGCACAACCTGAGCTAAAGAGTTTTGGCTTAGTTTCAGCCTATTGATCTGAATATCTTAGAGATCCATAAAACCGAATTAACATAATCAAGACGATAGGAAACAAAAGAACATAGTTACCATGGTTTGTGACATGTGTACTGTGTAGTCAGGGCCGAACTAACGTGACAAGTCATAATAATTATTGCCCTGATGCGATAGAAAAAGATTTAGTAACAGCATCAGTTTTAGTGGTAGGCCAGGAAATTGGTGTTGTAATAGTAGTTACAGTAGGAATTATACTGCTTCAGTGATGACCTAGGGAAAAGTTCTTGGACTGGATGATGGAGGAGGGGTATGGGAAGATTAAAAGAAAAAGTACAAAACATTGGGGTCGTAAAATCGACAGCAGAAGCAACTAATACAGACAGTGACGACGAAATAAAGACAAAATTACATTAGAAATCAAGGACTGAGAGAATTGATGAAAGAAAGGAAATGGACAGCAGAAACTAATAAGCTTACACATAGAGACGACGAGAGAAAGACAAAAATGTGGGGTCGTGAAATCGACAGCAGATTGGGGTCGTGAAATCTAAAATCGAAAAGTAGCTGCTCCGCCCCTGATCCTAAGGTAACTCGGCCTGGACCACCACGGACTACTCACGAACAACCCTTTTAACTCAACGCAGCGCTCGTGAATAAGCTGGTGCCCCGCGCTGGCTTTCGAGTAACGCTTTAGAAAGTTGGAGATTACGATTACGATTACGATCGGCAGCAGAAACAACTAATAGCCTACAGACATTATGTAGTCGTTCAAACACACAGTAGCCTATAGGCTAGAAGCGTTTACCTTTTGGACGATTCCAAGACAAAGAACTTTTATATCAGCTATTTTAATAATGAGTCTGTAATTTGCTGTGGTCCTGGGCACGACGTTAAACTGCATCCATCCTCCGCCACAGGGAACCAACAACGTCCCCGTGTCGGTCCTAAGCCCGGACAAAGAAGGAAGGTATGCCAGATGGGTGGCGATACACTGGCAGGAAAAGACCAAGACGATTGAAATTCACAAAAACCACGACACAAGTGACATAGCGACCCAGATGCTTCAAGTTGTCATGATGTGGAGCAGACATGCACAGGCCGGTCAGGACAGAGCAGTGGAGAGAGTCGGGGGAGAGCATGGGACACATACGGGCATTGACCCAGGTTGTCCTTCATGCTTCTCTCCCAATATTCTCTTCAATCAGACAAGGTGGTCTAGTTGCTCCAAGATGTTTATGGTATGGCGCAGACCTGCTGACCGCACCGGTTGAAGCTGGGAAGCATGATCCGAGACAGACTCAGACAGAGTGGCGTCGGACTCTTACGGGCATTGAGACCAATGATATTGATGATGGTGATGAATTTACTGCAACGTGGATCGTGTAGGCCTAATCGTATTGACCGAGTCGAGTTGGCCTAGTAGATCTAACGGACATGATTTTACTTAGGATTATTTATTTAAAGTTTGCTAATATTATCAAAGCTATTGAAAATTGTCTAAAGAAGCACTTAGTCCTAGCATACTTCTAAATACGAAATATTCTGCTGCAAGTCAATAAAATATAAAATTCAATGGCGTTTGGCTTGTGAAATTAGGCGTGAACTATATAAAGGCCATGCATATACTTCAATACAAAAGTGACTTTATTTGAGAGATAAATGAAGTGACAATCCATCATCACGTGTAGGCCTACCTTTCAAAATTGACTAGCAAATGCGACAAAATATTCCGATATATATACAAACAATTATATCGATTTGAAAACAGGTGTGCTTTTAAAAGCACTACAATAGCATAAGGTAATACACAAGATTACTAACGTTTACAGGATGGACATAAATAAACACGCTTATAGTGAAATGATTGATCCTTGTAGGATGCACCTGTAGTACACAAACTTGCAAGCTGTCAAAAATAAAATAATTCTTAGTGGCAGGTATTTTGAATAGGACACGATCGAGCATGAAATCATTAACAATATTCTCAGAAAGTACAAGAGTGCTTTACGACAATGCGGAAGACATCGCCCCACTCCCTGACGCCAGGACTGTTTTTTACGGAATTTTTAGAACTGCAAATTTTTTCTTTTCCTTCCCGTCCTCCATGGCAAATTACTTCCAATCGGAGGACAATGACCATTTTTTTGCTAATTTTAACTTTGCAAAAGTGCTTCTTCAACTGCACAAATCTAATTAAAACTGCACATTTAGTGTAGGCTACAGCTGCACGTTAAAAAAGCCCTGCCTGACGCTATAAATATTCAAGCCCTTGATGCAGTGGCCAGAAGGTGTAGCGCTGGTGACACGAATTCAAGTTTCACTCGCATATTATTGGTTTGACTCGCAAATCTAATACAGCGAAGATGTTTGCCATCCACATCATGACTTTGTTGGTACTGATGGGCACTGATATTTTGCCATCGAAGAGTCATGCTGGATCGGAAATCATCGACGCAATCTACTGTAAATTAGCTTTACCATATCAACTGACAGTAGAAGCCAAAATCAAATCTTGCAACGGAAAGAACCAACCTCTTCCCACGTGCAAGGTTGGAAATTATTTTCTTTTATTTACTGAAAAAAACGCAGAACTTCATCTTTACATTACCCGCCAGCATGGGCGGATACAGGGGGCAATCCGGCCAATGCCCCCATCTCAGAAATTCCCGTAGGACGTGGCCCCCTCCACATCAGGTTTTTAAAGAAGTTTTCGATCAATGGAGCGGGCAAAGGCAAAAGTAGGATATGAGTAAAAAACAGTTGATCATTGCAGCATTGGCTATACGAAAAATGGTGCATTGGATGCATGTTCAAGGCATTTGTTCGATGAAATGACTAAAAAAAAGGTCATCAGCTATTTTGGCAGGGAAATTTGGTCTATTTTCAGACAATTCGACAAAAAAGTCATCAGGTTTTTTGGCCACAGATAAACGAAAATTGTTCCTATACCCAAGGTGAAAATTAGGCCCCCCCCCTTCAAAAACTTCTGTTTCTAACCTCCACGCCTATTCCCGTAGGGAGAAAATCTTTTGATAAGTGGACAAACTCTTGGCGAGTGAACGGTCACCATAATTTTGTTTAGCAGTATTGTAGGTCGAGTAGGACTGTAGGCCTAATTTTTAGTCTCAGACTAATGAGGAAGACACCGGCGTTAAAAATCCCAGAGCACCGGTGACCTAAGAATGTTCTTGCTTTCATGTCCATATTCACTTATTAGATCAGATATTGATTTTTAAATACAGAGTTTTACTTCGCAGACAGTACTGTAGGCCTACTTTGAAACATAGCAAACTATTTGACCGCTTAAACTAAAAAATCAATGCTCGTTATTAATAAGGAATAGCATTTAATGCTGTTAAAAGTAAGTTTTCTCGCTACTAGGCTACAGAGTCTAATATTTCCACTGGCACTGACGCTCTCTGCTTAAACGAGACACGATGCCAGACATTATTTTTTGCGCCAAGGGCACAAGCAGAAGCCTAACCAATGCAAAAATTGGGTACATTTTCAGGCGATAAGTATAGCTTTTAAAGAAGTTGGGTAATTGTATGATGTGAGAATTCCAAGCAATTTAAATTAATTTAGATTATTCACTTTAAATTGATTAATTTTAAATCATGTCGTTTTTGTAAAAGTGTGGCAGCTCAGGCAGTATAAGCAAAATCGACATCTTGGATTCAAGCAGCGGAAAAACCACATTATTGGAGACGTGCTCTGGCTGCGCTGGTCCTCACGTTCAGGTTCAGAGCGACGCAGAATGTTGCAACATTGCAGACATCTTTCGCCCTGATTTGGACACGTTTTGCCAGATTGTTCGTTTACGTTGCAAAAACTACACGGTGTACAGGTAGCCACAGCTAATAAACAAAGCACTTAATTGGCATGACGATTGGCTTAATGGATCAGATCCGTTACAGTTATAAGCTTACAATTCAGCGTGTTCAGGGTAGGCATGCATAAATGCACCGTCATTGAATGCATGTAATTTGTAGTATTAGATTTAAGCAGTTAGATGTATTCTACAGTCTAGACATCGTGCATATGAAATATTTTGAGCATGTTCACTGCAAACAGGCTTCCACTGAATCCATTCAACTGCAGAAAATAGGAAAAGTGAACCAATATTATAATGGTACGCTCTTAAATTTCAACTGCTATTAATTTTGTGGATTATAGGCATAAATATCTATCAGGCGGGTTTAAAGGGCATAGGTCTACTTCCAACAGTGGTGAGTAGGCCTAATCCTAACGCTGTGCAAGTAGGCCTATTGATCGCTTTGTCGTCGTGTGACAGGCCTAATTTATGTTGCGTTTGCGTTTAGATGTGGTTGTCCAGCTGCAAGCACCACCCAATCGCGTACTACACCTTCTACCACCCAGTCGAGTACTACACCTTTTACCACCCAATCGAGTACTACTACTACAACTTCTACCACCCAGTCGAGTACTACACCTCTTACTACCCAATCGAGTACTACACCTCTTACCAGCCAGTCGAGTACTACACCTCTTACCACCCAATCGAGTACTACTACTACAACTTCTACCACCCAGTCGAGTACTACACCTCTTACCACCCAGTCGAGTACTACTACTACACCTCTTACCACCCAGTCGAGTACTACACCTCTTACCACCCAATCGAGTACTACACCTCTTACTACCCAATCGAGTACTACACCTCTTACCACCCAGTCGAGTACTACACCTCTTGCCACTCAGTCGAGTACTACACCTCTTACCACCCAATCGAGTACTACACCTCTTACCACCCAATCGAGCACTACTACTACACCTCTTACCACCCAATCGAGTACTACTGTAACAGCTCTTGTATCAGCTACAAGCAAGAAGAGTGCGCCGACAACAGACACCGAACCACCGTACGACATTACAACAACAACCACTACCGAGGCCCCCACTGCCGACTCATAGAATTAAGTAAGCAAGTAAGTAAGCACATACTTTATTACTCCATTTGCAAGCACAATTATGGGACATCGACAAAATTTAATGATACAATATAACACATAGAAGTGATAAGTGTAATAATAAATCAGGGAGATAAATGAAAAGTTTAACACTTTGACCGCGTGGTACGTGTATACACGTACGTACCTTTTTGAGTCATTTAACACAGCAAACCAGCGGCCAACGTGAAGAATAATGAAAAAACAAATAGAAAGCTGGCTGTCAAAAACGGAGCCCATCCCAATTTGATCTTAGGATCTTCACTTGGTAGCCTATCACCTGGCAGCACTTGGTAGACCTATATTTCTAACTCCGACACACCGCCCGTGAATAAATTTTGAGGTCACGGTAATATCTACCGTGTACCACAAGGCTTCAGAAACAACATCTATGTCCAATTAAAAATTATCAATATGGAAGATTAGGCCTACAGAGCTGTTCTTAAGGAATTTTTAGAACTGCGCAACTATCTCTTTTCCTTCCTATCCTCCATGGTAAATTACTTCCAATCGGAGGACAATGTCCATTTTTTGCTAGTTTTAACTGTACAGAAATGCTTTTACAACTGCACAAATCCATTTTTTAGAGCTGCACATTTTGTGTACAACTGCACGTTCAAAAAGCCCTGGAAGATTACATTAATTTTGAGCAATTGCCTTATCCAACATGTTAAACAACGTCTATTATATCATTGTAACTTTGTAATAAGTGGTTTAATATAGGTTACAATTGGAATTTCACCAGTGTACTGTGTACTGACTGCAGCAGGCCTATTATAATAGGCCTAAGTGTCGAGATGTAATAAAATACAGGCTTACATGTATACGTCTAATTCTTTGTCCATATTGATTTTCACAAATGAATCGAGGCTTTACTGTACAGAAATGCAAGTTTGAAACTGTAAAATTCATAGAGGTTCATATTGTAGAGTGGAGTAATAACTGTGTTTAATGCTTTGTTCTGAAGAAAAACTGGCGTAAATTCGATATCCTACTTAGGCTACTGTTTTTCAATATTCATGACTATCATCTTAAATATCTATGAATAGGGGCCTATAGACCTGTAGCCAGCAATAAACTTGAATCGATGATTTCAGAATGTTGTCTTGACAAACGATAAACAAAACTCATATCTTTAAAGAATATGTTGTCAGTTTTGTCACCACCATTTCACATTTAAAGTTTTCGGAGAAAGGAAGGTGTGAGGCGCGGTGGTGTAGTGGTGGCGTCGTTGCCTTGGAGCCGGAAGGTTTGAGGTTCGAATCCACCTCGCCGCGTAAGGACCTTGCATGGGCGGAGTTTATCAGGGGCTAGGGAGGGCTAAGCCCCTCCAAGAAGTCCCAGATTCAACTTTTTTACCATGAAAATGCTATCTTTTTCTGGGGTTAACCGCCACCCCAATAAGGCCTAGACCCGGGGTTAGCCCCCTCCCAAGAACGGAAACCAAATTCCGCCCATGGGACCTTGGGCAAGTCCTTCACTCACAATAGCTCAGCGCTTCGGCGGGAAACTCCGATGCAGTGTCCGCTCTGCATTCGGGAGCGCCTCTGAGTAGTGAGCTTGAAGGGGCGCTATAGCCTAACAAGTGCACATACAAAAAAAAGGAATATTACAGGCAAATTTTCAAGTTCCCTCCTCCTCTGTCACGGCGCTTCGTTACCAGTCCTGTCTGTCATAATGACATCCGGTTGATTGTCGTCTGAAAGGCGGCAGAGAAGATTGAGGAAAATGCGCAGAGAAACATGTAGAGAAATCAGCCTAACGTCTCCGAACTGCACGGCCCAATCATTTTATCGATAGGGCCTAATCAGTTTAAAAGTTGAAGTCTTACACGCCATTAACTGTCATCGCATTGACAATAACTGTTAATGGCATTCCTATTTCTGCTCTTTGGCGCAGACTGTTGACAATATCGCCGTCGCGCTCATGGGCGGAGAACTGGGCGGAGACTTGGAGGGGGGACGAATGAGTGGCGCCGAAGGAAGGACGCGGGATTTAGGGCTGACGAATGGCTGAGTCGCCTTCCCGTAAAAAAGTTGATGACCTTATTTTTAGTCGTAACACTCAACTATTGGGGGGGGGGGAACAAAGGGACAAATACATGGGCCGTCCCCCCAACACATTCATTGAGGGGACCCTCCCCCCTCTATAGTCTCCGCCCATGGTCGCGCTCTTTGTAGGCCTACTGGATAGCGCTCCAATGGATCGACAAGAGTGCATAATTATGGGCCAAGTGTTTGATCTAGGCGTCTCACCCCAGGACTGATACCATTTCCTCCTCCGAGAAAAATGCCACTTGTAGAATCATCCGAGGAGCGGATCCAGGGGCCAATCCGGCCATGCCCCCCCCCCCCCCCACATATCAAAAGTGCACGAACTCGCCAATTAAGTCATCAACCCGCTGCAAGTCGTTGCAAGTCGTAGATCAGGCCGGATTACGCAATGCATGAGCATGCAGTTTAAATTCAGAAGAAACAATGATGTATAGAAATGACAGCACGTCGATAAGAACACACTTAGAGCATGAAGGAAGTCTTAAGAAATGCCAACATGCTGACAGTGCAATTCGTAGCATTCAGACGACTTAACATAAACGCATGGGATCAGGCAGGGGCTTCTATACCCCCCCTCCTAAGCAACCGGGCGCAATCCCTCTACTTCCCCCCTACCCCTACTCGGGTCGGCCCTGCACTCCTGGCAATGTGTAATCTAATCCCCTTCTCTGAACAAAATATTTCCTGGGGGATGGGGGGACGAGCATCCCGTAGACGATCGCTGAGTAGACCTGAGAGTCGCCGCCGTTAAGTCGACTAAGTCGACTTGATATAGGTCAAGTCAAGTCAAGTCATATTTAATCCAAGTCGCCGCCAATTTTTTCTCTCCAAACCGCCGCCATAATATTCCTGCATAGTCGACTCGATCACTCAAAATTATTCTGAGGCCTACTTACTTATTTGATTTATAAGACGCCTGATGGCCGATGCCTATAAAGTATAAACAAGAAACTAGCGGAAATTCGGGTAATTTCCATTTCCAATGTTTCATAGTTTCTTAAAGTGATGGACTGTGATATAGACGCGTTTGAAAGTTTGTAGTACATTGAATCGAGAACGAGTTTATCTGTTTTGGGTCTATTAACTGTAATTATGCAGAAAATAGTACCGCAGCGTAAGCCAGCGTCAGGGTCCTCGGACCTTAAGAATAAGAACGTTAGTTCGTCTGCGCTTAGTAGAAGTGAACGGGCCGCATTAGCTGAACTTCGTGTTATTACTGGCGTTGGTCGTAAAGGCAGCTGCAGCAGCCGTCCTCGTAGTGAGGTATGGAAATACTACGGATACTTGCATGTCGCAAAAGATGATGCCGGACCAAGTACTAGTACCGGCTCAGTATCGTATGAACCCTTAAACGACGAAAGGATCTACTGCAAGTGAGTGCTGTTAACTTGTTTTAGAAACCCACACTGTAGGCCCAATCTCCTTCATCAAGGCTTCATGTAACTTTTTGGGGAGTTTGGGAGGGTGTTGCCCCAATGATCCAATCAGACCCATCCCCACATTTTTTAGACTGTTCAATCTGATAGGCTGTGCTCGCTCGAAATTATCTTTGTGTATCGGCATCCAGTGTTCCAGTGGAGCAAATGTTTTCTTCGACTGGAATTCTGCTGAACCAGAAACGTTCTTCCATGGCTCCATGTCGTGCAAATGTGGTGTCCTTCATTCATGACAATTACAGGCAATTCTTTCCACTATCCTATCACGAGTCAACTGAGTAGTCAACTGTTTGACTGTTTACACTCAAGAACTTCTAAGCTGTAACTTAGTTAAGTCTGACGCTCGAACTGCAACATGAGTAGTGTTGTCACGTATAGGCCTACAAGTGGCAATATGTTAAATGTTAATACTAACTGCTGCTAATTAAATAATAAGTATTATAAGAATTAAGAAACATGAACAATGTGTGCAGCATTTAGCTTACGTTACTGTATTTGGCTCCATTGTTGGAGCTGGAATGCTGGACAATGTGTTTTGTGCAACTCTAGGCTATACAGTTTCTAGCTATAGAGCCCAGCGCCTTCAGTGTTATAGATTGACTCACTTATTTTTGGTATGACCGAATGTAGGTCAGCAATTTGATATCGTTTTACAAACTGGTGGACATTTTTTCATTTGATTTGATTCAACTTGATGTGTGTGGTTTGTGTAATACAGGGTCACCAGGTCCGCACTACTTGGTATGGGACAGTTACTAATATAGGGCGGGGTGAAACTGAAAATACATCAGAAAATAAGGTCACAGCTTCAAAAAATAATGTTAGGTCTATATAGGCATGCAGTTCCCAGCTGCCAATGCACTTATTAAATGAAACTAGACAGAAGTCGTGACTCCAAGTCACGAAAGTTGGGAGTCAAGTCAAGTCACGAAGGTGGAGTCAAGTCACTTTCAAGTCATGTAGTTCTCCGAGTCAAGTCATAATTCCAAAGTGAAGTGACTCTCAGGTCTATCGCTGAGGTGCGGAGCGCCCAGCAGGGAAGGGGTTTTGCCCTCCACACGATAAATTTTTTCAATCTCCACATTGTAATGGCAGCTTTTCAAGCTGTCATCTTAACAAAGAGTGCTCTACTATTTCTACAATTTTGTTGATAAGAGTGGTCTGAGACTTTAATAAATTTACTTACAATAATAAGAATTTATTTTTTGAGTTTCTACATTGAACATTTCGTATACGAAATGGTAGCATTTTAAGATGTCATATTAACAAACTTAACCTAATATTTCCGTTCTGGTGAAGAGTAGCTTCATAATTCAATAAATATTATAGGCTATAATTACAATAATAATTTCCTTAATACTTTTATTAATAATTAAAAAATAATAGTAATAATAACAATAGGCCTAATAACCAGTGGCGTAGCAAGATCTTTGGAGGCCCTTGTGCAGGGCTTTCGTGGTGGGCCCCGTCAATGCTTGAACCCCAAAGACTTCAAACAATAAAGCTGTGCAAAAGCGCCTGGCTTTTGCGATAGACTATTTGCATAGGCCTATAGCTCGCACTCGAAATCAAATTTTCAAATTAACTTATTTCAATTTTTATTATTTTCTCCCGTTTGGCTCTATAAAACATTTTGCTATTTCTTCAGGCTTCCAGAGTAGGCTACTGAACAAAATGTAGGCCCTATCTGTAAACATCGTTTCCTCTCTTGTAGTAGGCCTATAAATTATAACTATCCACACTGAAATTCTATCAAACAGTTGGGCTATTTGACTAAAATAAGAAACATTTAAAAAATTGGTATATTGTGAAGCGACTCAAGTTTGGGTTCATACCGTAAGTCTAAAAGAAGAATTTAAAAAATCGGAAATGCTGAAAAGTTCGCTTGGGCCCCTAGCGCAAAAATAATCGAGATGCCTTTGTTCTAGGATGCTTTTGTAAAGTAATTGGCAGAGCACTATAGTTTCCAAAGTGCCTCTCTGCTCGGTGTCGATATCCAAAGCCACCACCACCTCAGCATTGATCAAACTGAATTCAATTCTGTCACCAGGCTTGATGAAGTCATCGGGTCTTGTGCGGTCTGCACAGTCTGCACAATCCATCCGTGCGCCACCGTTGTATATGTGGATTATTCTTAAAGAAAAAATTGACTGTGACTGCGGGGCCCTCTACTGCCGGGTTGTTTGGACATTCCGGCTCAAACACAAAAACTTATTGAGTGTGTACGCTGTACAAGTAGGTTCGAATACATTCTGAATATCCTTAAAGTAAAAATTGACTCTGACCCCGGGGGCCCTTAATAGCCGGGGGCCCTTGTGCACTGCACAACCTGCACAACCTATTGCTACGCCACTGCTAATAACAACAACAAAAGAAAGATTTAATTATTTTTGGCACTTTTATTATCATTTAGAAGAATAGCCCAGGCACTGCTTCTCTTGTTGATCGCACGATCTGTAACAGGTGAAGATAATAAAAGTATGCTTATGATAATAGTAATGTTCTTCCAGATCTTGACATGGATGACCACTATAGAGTTTAAATTTCTTATTAATATCTGAAACCTAAGGGGTCATAGATACCTCAGGTAAAAAAGAAAGAAGTAATAATAATAACAAAGCCATATCTCTTTCCCGTGATTTTCTAAATAAATAGTGTGCCTCTAGAGGCGCTATATAAATCCCTAGATAGACCTACCGTAAGATATTCATCATGGAAATTTATAATTATAGCGTCCCTTCAAGGTTACTACTCAGGAGCGCTCCTGACCAACCCTGTCCGAAAAGGACGATTTCAAGGTTGCAAAAAAGCATCTGAGCAAACCCTAAGCATAAGGCGAAGCCAACAAACATTGGAAACCCATTCCATACTCTGGGCCAATGCTAAATAAGGGCTTTTTTAACGTGCAGTTGTACACAAAATGTGCAGTTGTAAATGGATTTGTGCTGTTGTAGAAGTACTTCTGTTACAGTTAAAACTAGCAAAAAAGAGTCATTGTCCTCCAATAGGAAGTAATTTACCATAGAGGATGGGAAAGGAAAGAAGGGGTTGTGCAGTTCTAAAAATTCCTTGAAAACAGCCCTGTGCTAAAATTAATATGTACCGATGCTAAACCAGTTACCAAAGAAAAGAAACATTTTAACAACTGCAATTGAATAATAATCATTGACCCAAGTTTGGGAATCGCTTTTCAAAACCATGTACAACCGAAATTCAACGAACTGATTTTCATTTAATCTCAATTGAACAAAATTAATACACAATTGTGGATCTGCACTAAGATGTTGTGGTAACAGCAAATCTGCCATTAAATAAACATTTCAAATTTTTACACAATGAAATTCGTCATCACGTATTTAAACCATAGGTCGTTCACAATCATACTCTGTCGAAATTTCGAAATAAAATTTTCAAAACAATTCGATAATGAAAGTTGCAGACAAATGTCACAGTTCATCCAAACTTCTTGATTCTACTGAAGCACAATTAAGCAGTATAATTAATTATTAATCAGTCAAGTCATAGCATAACGGCCAATATCACATTCCTTAATCACTGGTAACATAACTCTAAGTCTGCCTGAAAAATCACTTTCATAGAGTATTATCCTTGCAATCGCCCACCTAATATCGCCTCAGTCTTACGCCATTTTGAGCTTGCCAATGAATACCAGAACAATAATAAAAAAAAGTGCATTGTATTGTATAGATCTGCAACAACGCCAATCACAATTGCATTGTTCTTATATACATTTGGCACGCCTTTTATATATACTAGCGACAGAAACCTTCCAACTGTTCAAAAGTTTTCGACACAGTTTCACTTGAAGCAACTATAACTAGTCATGGCATATTATTTCTAATAAGAATGGTGTTATAAGAGTACTTAATTAAATTAAACAATACTGACTGATCGCAGTGAGAGCAACAGTTATTATAATCCAGAGAGATAATTGCACCCATCTGAATACAACGATACCAATTCATTTCAACATTCAAATCAGTCGTCCTTAGAAGCACTTACTAATTGATGCCACATGACACGTTGACAAAGTCCAACTTATGGCTCACAGACCATAGCCTACTTTACATAACTTGAGAAACAAAGTTCATATTTGGCATTTGGAGATTTCGCAAATCTCTATGTATCTTCCGTTAATTATCAATTCAACGTAGCTCATTATCAACACTCTTGTTTATTTTAATACAGCATATGAAGCAAAATTAAATTGCTGGGTGAGCAACAGGTGAGTCCATAATAAATCCTCACCCTGATAATGATCACAACTGAGACTATCTGTTCACTGAAAAATTGTAGAATTTCACATTTCTGCACAAATTTCACAAAATTCCACTGACCCCAAACAGACTGCAATCCCAATTTTACTCAGGAATCTTAGCATACGGCCATGCTTGCTGGGAAAAAAATATCGCCTTTGGCTCACCATTAAAAGGGCTTCGAAAACTCTGCCCGGTGTATTTAGCAACAATACCAATGAGAATGGTACCATAGATAGGATTACATACCACATAAGATTAGATTTAGACGGTTAGTTCAATTTTGAAGACAACCTACACACATGTACAAACACACACAAAAACAAACCCACACAAGCACACAAACTAAAACGCATGTACACGTATGTATGAGCACATGCACAAACAGGCAAACACACACACAAGCACACACACAAACATGCACACAGTGCCGGATTAAGGCACGTTCAACATGTTCGGCCAAACAGGGGCCCCCACACATGAGAAAAACATTTTTAGGAAAAATTGTTATATTTGACAAAATTTTGACGAAACGACTACAGAAACAGCTGTTTCTGAGGTCAAAATCTGTATGTTGTAAAGAAATTTTGACGAAATAAAGGTCATCAGATTTTTCGATTGAAGATCCCTACAAAATTTTCCGAACAGGGTCCCCACATTTCTTAATCCAGCCCTGCATGCACAAACACACAAACGCAAGCAAAAAGCATACAAACACAAACACAGGCACACAAACAGGTCATCATCATCAGGAAGTCGTGTGATCGTGGTAAAGACACGTGAGAACATGACGAATCGTGAGAAGTCTTCTCCTCAGCGATAACATCGAAAGGATCTTCAGCTGCGACTGTGGTCCAATCGGAAGAACGACGGCCATGTACCAGATCCACGCTGGACCGTCCGGCAGATGCGAGAAGTCCGGCTCCGGTGGAGGGAAATGTCCGTAGCATTGGAGGATGCGAGATCGCGCCGACTTTGGAAGGCATGCAAACCAGTGCGACGACATCGCGTGAACTTCCATCTGAAGTTGTTGCAGGTCTGGAATGACAGGAAAACCAGTCCAGTAACGCAAATCTCTAGGGGTGGGTAGAGTAATGGTTAACATGCTGGCCAAGAGTGCGAGAGGTAGCAGGTTCGAGCCCCCATTGGGCGGATTTGATTTGTAAGCTGCTATTAGCGCCATGTAATTGCAAAGCTGTCTGCTCAGTTGGTAGTTAAGTTTAATTAAGATTACTGCATAGCTTGTAAATGTAAAGCGCAGTGCGTCTTGCAGGCGTTTCAATAAAGAAAAGATATCATTATTATTATTATGTATCTTCCGCTATTATCAACGTAGTTCATAATCAACACTTTGTTTTTAATCGATAAGGGATCAAAAATATTCCACAGTAGCAAGATACCTAGATGATAACGTGATTATACCACAGCAACACTACACTTCTTCCATAACGGATCATAATATTGGTTATAACAGTGCATCATACATGAGGAATTACAATACACCACAACAGCATTATACATAATCACCAAGGGATCATGATAATACCATAGAATATTGTACATTGAAACAGGGTGAGAACTGATAGGGGACTTAGAGAAGTTTAAACCCCAGTCTTTCAGTAGGGTACGGGGCAGATCAAGGCATGTTCAAAATGTTCGGTCAAACAGTGATCCCACACTTTAGGACCCCACAGTAAAACAGAAATTTTTCAATATTTATAATTATTGTTATTTATCAGAAAGCTGAAAGAAACAGACCAACCTTTGAGCTCATCACCTGGAACTGGCTCATCCGACAGGTAGGCCACCTTAGCCGTGTGATGTCCATCGAACATCCCACGACTGAGGACACGAAATCTTCGTCCACCCACCGTGTCCAGCACTGACCGACCGTCGGACAAGTGCCGGAGGTTGCGGATCAGCAGTAGACATCCGAACTCGACAAAATTTTCTCTGCAGAAAACAAATATAATTATGTGACTTAAGCATGTGCAATTGTGCATGATTTAAAACACACGTGTACCATTGTACATGTGACTTAGAACATACAAGTGACTTAATACACATATGTGACTAAAAACACACACGACTTAAAACACACATTCACATGTGACTTAAAGCACACACGAGAATTAAAAACATAAGTGATGTAAAAAAAACGACTTAACTAACACATGTAACTAAAAAAAATTATTTTATATGACTTAAAAACACAAGCAACAAAAAGCACATGTGTCTAAAAACACATGCAACCTAAAAAAACACAAGTGTGACTTAAGATTACAAGTCTTATTTTATTCTACCCGAGTATAAGGTGTAGTGGGTATGTTCATTTCCTTGCAGCCGAAAGATTGCAGGTTCGAATCTACCTCAAGCCACCACATAGGGATCTAGGGCAAGTCCTTCACTCGCAATTGCTCAGCGCTTCAGCGTAAAACTCAGATTCAGTGCCCACGCTGTAGTCGGGAGCGCTTCTGAGTAGCACTTTGAAGGGGCGCTATAACAAGTGCACATACATAGATATAACCTTTGGAAATGCTGCGTGTGGATAAGAACACTAACTCCGACTGGTCGAGGCAGATGCACATTCCAAACTGGTTGAGACCGGATTCTGTGCAACGCCGAATCATCAGTCGGTAGCGAGGTTCGAAGACGTGGAGAGGACACGGAATGCTGGGATACGCCAGCGTACAGACGAAGACGGGAATTTCCAGTTGATCTCCACCAACGTTTCTAAACATAGAACAACAGAAATCACTCATCGTGATGAGTTTGTGACATTTTTTAATGCCCACATCCGCATAATATACAAAAAAATGTATACATAACAATAATATATTGCAATTCTATTAAAATTATATAATAATCATATTATATACTGTCTCACTCCTCAGTCGTCACAGTTCTTAAGACTATCATATTCGACTGGGGTTGGACTGGGAGCAATCCCAAGTAGAAACCTTGAACAGGTACCACATCAAATTGCTATCATAAATAAATATAAAAAATACTATAATTACATTTTGTCCAAGACAGTAAAAATAACTGCAGACCGTATATTGTGCTGCATTGCAATACGCTGTCGCTCAGCCAAATACTCCTATCGCACTGTCCTTACTCAGCAATCCCACATTCATTGTTTTTACCAAAGTTCATCCTAAGTTGTGGGCACGGTGGTGTAGGAGTAAATTCGGTGTATTTGGGCCAGAAGTTTGCGGGTTCAAATTCATTAACATTCATTGTTTTATCCACCTCAGGCTGCCGCGTAGGGACACTGAGTAAGTCCTTCACTAGCAATTTCTCACGTTCTCCATGCATTTCAGTACACAACGGTCGCTAAAGGGCTAAGGATATGTTAAAACCAGCCCACATATCTCTCTGTAAAACAAACCTACTTAAAAATTTTCTCGAGTCGGATAAACGATAACACACAAAATTGTGGGCAGTCAAACCCTTTCTTACCTATGCCACAAAGAAAGTTCCTGCTTTCTCTGTTCATGTCTTTTCTCTAGTTCACTGCCGAAACAGAGTTTTGTAATCTGTTCTACAGACTCCGTCGTGACATGCCGTCTTTCGGCCAAAAACTAAAAAAAAGACTGTAAAAAGTAAACAAACTGAATCACACTGAGGTTGACCTAGGAATCTGTGTTGGAAAACAAAGACAGAAACAATAGAGTAATAAGACCAGTGACATGGAAACAAGCAGAAACGGAAAAACAGGGCACAGCACAATAGTCACAGAGGTTCAAGCCTTCCCCAAAAATCACAACACAATTTTAAGCAAATTTCAAAAAGTTTCATGACGACTTTTAAATTTCAGGACATATGGGATTTCTTTAACCATCGTGTATCCTAAAAAGGCTGCTGAATATAATTACACTGTATGTTATCTATTTACAATATTTACAAATTTCCAGACTTGCACACACATGCAATGTGTGAATCTTAAAACACTGTGTTAAATACAAGTCAGAGGTTTTGCTTGTGAATATTGATTTTTCTCATGGTTCTTAGAATATATCCTGGTTGATCAGCTTCTAAGTTGCCTTATTTACTGCAGCATTTCAGAAATCAATGCATATTTAGCAAATAAGGCAACTTAGAAGCTGATCAACCAGGATATATTCTAAGAACCATGAGAAAAATCAAAATTCACAAGCAAATCCTCTGACTAGTTAGTATTTAAGTTGCACAAATAGTAACAGTAAAAGCCAGTTAACTTGGTCTCCTCTCACCAAAGAGCATGCATACCTCAGCAAGAGATTCCTTGCAAAGCGGGCAGACGATACGGTAGTCAAGGGAACGGTAGAGACAATCAAAACAGAACACGTGGCCACAGTCCGTCGTAATCGGGTCCAGCAGCAAACTAAAAAGACATCACAGAACATCTAGCTAAACATTATGCTATCCAACGCAAAACTACCGAAGCACCCGGTAACTGAATGTCCATAGCAGGACCATCAAGCACAGCCGGATGCCATTTCCACACAACTAAAATATATATATATGCACATATGTGGCACTGCAGACCGAAATGAGCATTAAGTTGGAGATTACACATCAGAGATATTAGGGAAATAGTATGTTTGTTATTTTTATTTTATTTTGAATTTCAAGAAATTTTGTTGACTTTTTTAAAGACAAGTTGTTAAGCTATTTTAATGCTCTTTATATGCATATTATTTTTTAATTAAAAGGCGGAGGGAGGTACGGGAGGAGGGTTCGGTGGCGGCGGCCGAGGGTTCAACAGAGGGGGAAACAGCTTCCGAGAAAACGACTTTAGCGGCTTCGGTTTTGGTGGAAGTGGTGGTGGTGGCGGCGGTGGTGGTCGCAGATGAAGAGGTGGAAATAATTCGTTTGCATTCAGCACGAACGGCTTCTAGCGTCGTTCGGAAAGTCGTCGTTTAGTTATTAAGGTTTCATATCGGAGGACGATTTCGTTGGTTAAGTTCGTTCACGATTGATTGACAATACTTCTGTTGTTTTGTTCGATCGGTCGCCATTTATCGGTGAAACGAGTGTTAGGGATGAAGCACTGCCGTGAAGAATGGCGCCCACCAACAAAAAGATTTTAGTTGATGGAGCTATGTGGCCTGAAGTGCAGATTTGACCAGAGAACTTCTTGATGCGTTTTTTTCACGATCCGATGACTTATTTGCGCTTGCCGCATTCCGATGTTGCGAATGCTGCTTATGCCAAGGCTGCTCGGAAACATTTATGTTGCACTACGATGGAAATGTCGTGGTGCCTGTTGCGTTTGAAGGTTTCTTTCGTGTGGTCTTGCATAATACCACCATTCCGCGCGCTTGTTAGTTTTTGTTTTGCAAGGACAACCGTGTTAGTTTCCGTTTAAAGAACAACAGATACACCGTTCGCAAGTCACTTTTTACTTTGAAGAATTTATCAGTACTAAAATATTTGCCAAACGGGCATTTGCTTGTGGGTAGAGTTTTGACACTTCTGCGGGCGTAAAATGTAAGTTTTGGGTTTTGAAATGTTAGGTGTTATTGATACATCAATAACTAGACTGGGATATTAAATTTATACAGTTAGTCATGACTGTACAGTGTACATGTTTCTTGTAATGACCCTGCTAGAGTCCTGCATTGATTATCCTGTTTAAAACTCATAATATGAGGTTCTCGTAACATAGCTGAATTATTAAGAGACCATGGTTAGAGTTCAAATGTGGCTTAAATTACAGGGTATAGTATTAAAGTTTGACATTAATGGTCTCTAAAGTCATACAACGTTTGCTGATCTCCAATACTTGTTCACAGCTTGAGGATGACACTATACCTCCATAAATCTTGTTGGGACATTTATCTGTTGATGTTTTCATGTGTGCATTAATGCTATTGCGAGATAATGTTGGCAGAATGTAGGAAGTTGGTCTTTAATACTCGAGTTATGCAATGATATTTCGTTAATTTGCAGTTAATGGAACTGAAATGCACGAATCTGAATTACTTTGAATTCAGCTGTACAAGTCATTTGTCGTGGAATGATAATTATTTGTTGTTGTTTGCAAAGAATTAATTTCTGTTGTCTATTAAAAGATTACATTGGATGCACGAATCTGAATTACTTTGAATTCAGCTGTACAAGTCATTTGTCATGGAATGATAATTATTTGTTGTTGTTTGCAAAGAATTCATTTCTGTTGTCTATTAAAAGATTACATTGGATGCACGAATCTGAATTACTTTGAATTCAGCTGTACAAGTCCTTTGTCATGGAATGATAATTATTTGTTGTTGTTTGCAAAGAATTAATTTCTGTTGTCTATTAAAAGATTACATTGGATGCACGAATCTGAATTACTTTGAATTCAGCTGTACAAGTCATTTGTCATGGAATGATAATTATTTGCTGTTGTTTGCAAAGAATTAATTTCTGTTGTCTATTAAAAGATTACATTGGATGCACGAATCTGAATTACTTTGAATTCAGCTGTACAAGTCATTTGTCATGGAATGATAATTATTTGTTGTTGTTTGCAAAGAATTCATTTCTGTTGTCTATTAAAAAATTACATTGGATGCACGAATCTGAATTACTTTGAATTCAGCTGTACAAGTCATTTGTCATGGAATGATAATTATTTGCTGTTGTTTGCAAAGAATTAATTTCTGTTGTCTATTAAAAGATTACATTGGATGCACGAATCTGAATTACTTTGAATTCAGCGGTACAAGTCATTTGTCATGGAATGATAATTATTTGTTGTTGTTTGCAAAGAATTCATTTCTGTTGTCTATTAAAAAATTACATTGGATGCACGAATCTGAATTACTTTGAATTCAGCTGTACAAGTCATTTGTCATGGAATGATAATTATTTGCTGTTGTTTGCAAAGAATTAATTTCTGTTGTCTATTAAAAGATTACATTGGATGCACGAATCTGAATTACTTTGAATTCAGCTGTACAAGTCATTTGTCATGGAATGATAATTATTTGCTGTTGTTTGCAAAGAATTAATTTCTGTTGTCTATTAAAAGATTACATTGGATGCACGAATCTGAATTACTTTGAATTCAGCTGTACAAGTCATTTGTCATGGAATGATAATTATTTGTTGTTGTTTGCAAAGAATTCATTTCTGTTGTCTATTAAAAGATTACATTGGATGCACGAATCTGATTTACTTTGAATTCAGCTGTACAAGTCATTTGTCATGGAATGATAATTATTTGCTGTTGTTTGCAAAGAATTCATTTCTGTTGTCTATTAAAAGATTACATTGGATGCACGAATCTGATTTACTTTGAATTCAGCTGTACAAGTCATTTGTCATGGAATGATAATTATTTGCTGTTGTTTGCAAAGAATTCATTTCTGTTGTCTATTAAAAGATTACATTGGATAGACTGTCTTCATTTGTTGCACCAACTCCAACTCTCTTTTAGTCAATTGTTAATTGTGGGCATTATGTGTGCATTAGGACTTCTGGCAGCACAGCTTAAATAAGGACAATGCTCCCCTGCAAAATCACTTTTTGACCTAAAAAAATGCTGAAGTTAGCAGGTTTTTTTATCACTTGAGGCATGTGCCAGTGTGGCTGAACTAATCATCTCCATTGTGTAACTGCTAACATTTACACAGCCCTGCAAGCGTTTGGGACAAGACTGATGTTTATTGCAAGTGGTGGACGGGGGCCGAATGCCATGGGCCAGGCGACTTTTAGGGGCTCGGTAGTTAAATGCACAATTGATACCTTTTAAAATATAATATTACAGAGAAACTTCAATCAGTTTAAACTTCAAATTAGCAACTGTTTAAAATGATCAAAAAGATGGTGGATCCCTCTTTTGCACCCATACTGCACTGCTGATTCAAACTGGTTGCAAGCAAGGAGCCCTGTGAATGGTGCTTTAGGGTCCCCCTTCATTGCATTTGGCACTACCCTGCCCCGTCTCCATTTCCAGACGTTTGTAGTGAAAGAAGTATTAAAATGAATGTCTTCTGTGGATACCCACGTTCCTTCAGCACTATGCTTACAAAAATGGGCTGAACACTTCCAACCATGATAAGCAATTACTAATTCACCTTGATAAGCAATGAGTCATTCACCTTATAACCATGATAATCAATTACTAATTCACCTTCCATCCTTGATAAGCAATGAGTAATTCACCTTGTATCAATTACTAATTCACCTTCCATCCTTGATAAGCAATGAGTAATTCACCTTGTATCCTTGATAAGCAATGAGTAATTCACCTTGTAAGGCTTGTATCCTTGATAAGCAATGAGTAATTCACCATGATAATCTACACTACTCTCTCCTCAAGACCTATTTTCCTCAGGGTTCACGGACTGGGAGCGCTACTGAATGACCACGGCTGTGAGCGGTGCTATATAAATGACTAATTACATTACATGGATGATGGACAGATGCAATTAAAAACAATGCTCTGCACAGAAAACAGGACAATGCTGCATGTATTTAATCACGTTTAATTCTCCGTCGTTAAATACACAATGGAACGATTGAAAAGGAATTACATCGTGAAATCAGTGACACCAAATATCACAGATTGAGTGAAAGCTCCTCAATCTTCATCACACTTCAAAGTAACAACCTACTCAGAAGCGCTCTCTGCGCTGGCCCACGTGATGTTAAGTGTCATTAAGAACAGAAATATTACACAAGTTAGCAAACAATGCACAGTAAGCTGGAAGAGTCATCGCTGGCAGGCACACACACACACACACACACACACACACACACACACACACACACACACACAAACACACACACACAGAGGTGGAGCCAACCAACGGATTCCGTCGACAGCTGACAGATGGTGTGGATGGATGTTCAGAGTCTAATGTCTAATGGATTTTGCCAAGAGCTGCTCATATACTCTGTAGTGCCAGTCTGAAGCCTGGAAAAGGAGGAGGGCAATGCCAATTATCTTTACTATGATGCAGTGTTGTTTAACAGACGCTAACAAACAATAGCAGAGTCCAAGACAAGAGAAGACATCAGGATGAATAGGCCCAAGCTGGCAAGCAGATATGAAACAGTGAATGAGAAAATAGCAGTTCAATCATTTTCCAGTCCAAGATTAGTCCATTCATTCATTCTGAGAATTTATATAGCGCCTCTTCAAGAAACCCCTACTCAGAGCTGGCCTATTTGAAGAAAAGTGTTATTATGAACGAAAATAATACATAAGTTAGCAAGCATTACACAGCAAACTGGAAGCTTACCTAGAGCAGAGTGAGCAATCAAAGTCTTCAGCCGACAGTTTTTCAAGTCGCGCTTTCTCGCTCACTAAAAGCAAGAAACACAACAGAGACAAACATTAAAGGTCTATTAAAATTACTATTGATATTATTTACTCCCTGAGGTCTCAACCAGACAGATGCATTTCAAGCCAAAACTCCAAATGGCTGGTCAACTGCCACAGGTTAGGAATTGACTATCCATGAGTGCTGCACTAAGTCAGAGGGGTTATCATAGGGGGCAATCTAACGAAGGTTAGAATCCAAAGTATTGACATCACAGGTTCCACATTGGCCATGATAATGGCAAATTTATGTAGTGCACCACAAAAGTGCAATTAGCCCTTTGCTCAATAAAGAGAATATTACTAACTCATATTTATCTTCACTGGATGAACACTGGAATAAAAAATTAAAGTTCTTAATCCCGCACAAACCGAAATGTTATGAGGACAGACTTGTTACGTCGCACCACTGTTGGCCTAGAATACAATGTTCAAATATGAAATCTGAGATCTGAAAATAAGCAGACAGAGAAATTACCTGATTCTTCAGCAGAATGATCGACGACGGTACGAGGAGGTACAGAATGTGGACGACAGAAGAAATTAGACATGGAACACGACTGTTGTCACAAAACACATCAACCAATGATAAATTACTTTGTCACATAACACATCAACCAATGATAAATTACATTACTACGACATAGTATGCATATCAATTTACACCAAACACAAACAAAATAATGGCATTCAGAATGTATACATCATTCATTGACGAGTCAGAGATGTTGTTCCACTCAAGCAATGTGCACTGCAAAATAATCGTTAAACGAGCACTAAAAATTGAGTCCACGAGGCTGTTCTTGTTCTATTATTATCGACCAGAATGCTCAAATATTATTATGTAGCTCAATAGCAAATTTTCAATAGCAAATTTTCAGTATCTGACACTCGAAACAGAAAGAGATCAGGCACCCATTAGATAAAAAAAGGCTGAAGGGTTTTCTGAGCTTCAAATTTTTCCAAAGAGCATTGGGCTGCTTCATAAAATAACAGTACATTACAATAACATTAACAGTATCAGAGCCGATAATATGAGTCCACGAAAACTCCTACCCGCTTTAGATTTGGTTTCCTTGTACAAAATAGAGATTTCAGGCACTTTCTCCTCTGATGTAGTACATCTGTAACGCCAGTGCCACAGACTGGTCTTTCTTGCTGACCCTTGTCCATTCCTAACACCGTTTGCAAACCACATGCAGCAGAATCTAACGCAGTGTTCAACCTAGCAGCACAGTGTACACTTCTTCCGCCACGCAGCGCACATGCTGAAAGCCGTGGTGGAATTTTTCCCTCTGACACCGTCGACGACTGAGATAGCAATTCATGAAGAACCTGGAACACATTCAGAGCACCGGTAATCACTTCAGAGCATGTAAAAGTATAATGCAATTTTTTTTAAATTTTATTTCTCACATTTGCTATGAAGTCTACTACTCAGAGGCACTCTTGACAACAGTGTGGACAGTGGGGCACTGCATCGGAGTTTCATGCCGAAATGCATGAGCAATTACTCAAAGTCGCTACGCAGCAGCTTGAGGCGGATTTTAACCTGAAACTCTCCGGCTCCAAGGCACCGAACCCACCACTACATTACCGTGCAATATACAACTCTCTTTTGCCCAAATCAAAGAGGAAGAAAAGTAACTGAAAAAAGCATCAACTAGAAGCAACTTTCTAAAACTGTTTGATGATGGTAAAACAGTGAAATTTCAATGAAGATTCTATGTTAAAGCATTGCAAAGCAAACTCCAACATAAAAAATGTAACCTTCAAACATACCGTATCCATAATTCCAGGCCCAGACCGGAAACTCACTAACAGGACTTCCAATTTATGTCTCCAATAATTTTAGTTTCACATAGCTCTAGAACAGTCCACATCTGTACCTACTGCTTAGATATTATATCTGCCAACATACACATCAATTCAATCAACAGCTACTACACCACACGTTATAAATACTCATAAATGAGCTCACTTTGGCGAGTTCTGTTTTTGCCAGCGATAAACCGGGGTCGATTGCAAGGCACTGTAGATAGCACTGGGTTGATTCCTCCAGACGTGACAATCCCCTTAATGCAGCTGCTCTCCTGCAGTAACCCTGTGGAAAACAGAAACACCATCAACATAAACATGTATTAAATGTGCATTCTTTAACAAGAAGCCACCAGTGTTTTATGACACAATATGACAGTTGTGAAAGAGGTCACATGCAAAAAGAGTTAATGCCAAGTCAAAGTGCAACTGTATGATACCTACCGGAATAACGCACGCTTACTTTACACAGTATACATCATCGAAAAATAATGCACGCATGCCGTACGCTTGCGTTAAAAATGCAATTGCAGTTGCACTGTTGAAGAATGAACATGATACAGTAACAACATGAACATGGTACAGTAACAACATGAACATGATACGGTAACAACATGAACATGATACGGTAACAACATGAACATGATACAGTAACAACATGAACATGATACAGTACTTAACAACATGAACATGATACAGTAACAACATGAACATGATACAGTACTTAACAACATGAACATGATAAAGAGACAACATAGAAGTCCAGATGCCATGATAGAAAACACCATCTCTAAGTAACTCGTTTGCATGTTTCATATTTTGCATGCCGAGTTTTTGAAGGATTGAAATAAAGAAAATGAATTCTCGTGAGAAAACGCACTTGCGCCCAGCGAGGCCGCAGTTTGATGATAAGGTCAGCATCTTCAATGGCATTCTGGTAGAGACCAACAACGCTGTACGTCCAAGAGCGGCAATTTCTTAGATGAAGGTCGTTTGGTGCTTCAAGAGAAAACAACAGTAAAATAGCAAATTAAAAAACCAAAGAAACACAACTGTTCAAAATTTCTTGTCTATATGCATAGTCTAATCGCTATTCAATTAGTGGTGGCACTACCACAGATTGCGGGCAGGTCATTTGACATACTGCCTATTTTAATCATGACATGCCTTACGATCTGCCTTACATCCCTTGGAATGTACTTCTGAATGAACTTCTACAATGCAGAATCAAGCCTTTTCCGTTGTGGGCCATGGGAACTTGGGACAAGCCATTGACCTATATTAACCAATTTTGATTTATTACATGTATGATGGAAAATAGAATATGATCTTATTGTGCTGAATCTGCTAACGCCTATATAGAACCAGATGTTGTGCATAGGTGGCCCTAACCAGCGGGACCCTGCAGTCCCTTCTGGGTTTCCGTTTGTTGCTAATAGCGTTCATGTTTTATTTTGATGCGATGCGTGCTTCTTTGGCTCAATAAAAAAATTGATTGATTGATTGGAAAAAAATGTGTTCATGTTAAAATGATCTGATACTCAGGACTATCGAAAAAAGAGAATATTGTAGGTTGATATTGCCATGGTTCTTGATAGCTAACACACACCCTACAGCCTTCCCTCATGCTTTCCCTCAAGATTTCGCCGGTGGCTACAGATCCATCGAAACCTGAATCATGTCTCAGCTGGCTCTGTTGCTAGACATACAAAGCAGTAAAATGATTCCTACCTTTTTACGTTAATGTTTTGCAGCTGAGATTGCCAGTCCCAAGCCTAGATGAAGAAGGAGGGCGACGCTAAATAATGATCTTTGTTATCACACACTGTCGTTAAACCCAAACCACCGTACCGATTTCTACCTTGTAACATTTAAGGAATAAAAAATATGCGAATTCATCTTACCTATTTTAATTGCTTCTGTGTATGCCTTGATTGCTCGACAAAAACACTTCCTAGCGGCAAGGCGATTTGCAGTCACCTTCATTTCACCGACGACCGTTTCATTTGGATAGCACTTCTGGAGGATTTGGGACAGCAGAATATTTGTCTTGCACTTTGCAAGATAGTCTCTTTCAACTGTACATCGGCACACAACACACGCCCCACATCCACATTCATCAAGGCTGTGCTCAACGCACGCCCTGCAGGACGTATGCCCGCATTTCAGGGTTGTTGGATCTGCCCAGCGTGAGCCACAGCACTGGCAAGTCAAAATGTTCAGCAGGTCGGTCGAGACAGCAGGTGTTTCGGCAAGTTCAAAGTTCATCTTGGTCCTTTCCATCAGGACGGAAACAAAGGTGGATAGTCGTTGCAGTGGAAAACATCCTGAGCTGACTGCCCGGGAGTAAGCATCCAGGGCTTTTGTGATGTTACCCTGCAGAGCCAGGGCATCGCCAACAGAAAAATAATACTCTGCGTTGTGTCCGGATTTGAGCAGATTCTGTTCTGGCACTTCGGAGAAAGGGAATGGGAAGACTTCTTGAGCAGAATATGTTTCACCCATTAACTTGTCGTAAGATAGCAACTGCGGTCTGACAGAAACCAGTGAATATCAATTTGGCAAAGTTCTGTATACTCTCCGCTCACAATCTTTTCCTAGTGGCTAAACGTTTATTCAGCAGTTCACAAAATGAGGACTCTGCAGCACAATATAACAATTCTGTGTTATTCGAAGCATGTTATACAAAAAAACTCAAACAGTGCACTGCAAGATTGTCAGCACTCTATATGTATGCTTAATGCACGTTTATAAACCCATCTGCTAAGTTGAAACCAAACATGCTTCACGAGTGAAACAGTTTTTATTTTACAACTAGCCATCCTATGGTCCCAAAATTGTTTTGAGCACCAGTTACAGGACACCGCTTATCATTATGACTTCTGCAAACTTCACCAAAATAAGCCTGCGACAACGCAGTTCGAAAACTTATCTCTCATTTTCACCTGTTGCAGCTGTTTAGTTCTCAGCATGTGAAAGCTTCAGGACTTCAAGTGCCCTACCTGTTAACAAGTTCAAACAAGGGCACAGGCCAACCGATAATAATCAATAATTTGTCACAGCGAGAATTATTCACATCTTACGAGAAGTAGGTCGAGTCCCGGCCCACAGTCATTTCCCGACCGTTTCAACGCTCATATCGCAAAATATTACACCGAACTGATCGTTGTATAAGTTTAAAAGATTTATTTCGCAGCTATAAATTTAATTTTTGATAAAATGAAACATTTCTTATATTCCAGTTTTAATATTTTCGCTTTTGCTGTTTCACAACATCGCTCTTGCCGAATTATGTAATAGACCACGTGATAATGATCTCGTCATCCATTGGTTGACTGTTAGAATGCTCGACCAATGAGCGTTAACCTGTTATGTAACTAATTTTCTCCAGTGTAAAGTGAAAAATTGGAAACAAGATCACATGTTTATATAACAACAAGTTCACGTGTTTATATAACAAGACCTATTATTGGAAAACAGATGGCCACTGGCCAATTATTAGAATAGAAAGTCAAAATCGTCCAAATAATGTAAGAAAAATGACAACCGTGTCATTAATCGTTATCGAGTATTTATATAGCGCCATTATTTTGAGGCACTCCGCCCATGTTCAATGATAAAATTAAAAATGTCTAGTCATTTGTCCGTTGAGTTTCCCTGGAGACACATCACGGATGCAACAGCAACGCTGAGGAAATATTACGCATTGGAAGAGGTGTCTGATCAACAGGCGGAATTCAGAGCAGGAAGAGGGTGCAATAGATAGGCTAAAGTCGAAATTTCCATTGTTCGACAGCAATTAAACAAACAAAATAGGTTATGTCTAATTGATAGATGAAGCAACAGAGTGCGGATTTGCTACTAAACCTACATGTAGGCCTAGGCCTTTTGCAGACTTTTGGTCTACCGACAAACGTTTTGAAGTTGGTCCCTTCGGAGCCCAATCCGCTGGAAGGTGTAGGCCTACTTGTAAATATCGGCTACGGGTCTAGAGAATTGAGTTGTAATTGTAAACTTCAAAATTGTAAAGCGCTACTCGATGGATAGGCATAGCTAAGCGCAATGTCCCCACTTATTCACGTGCACTGTCACGGGAACCAACGTAGGTATGCACAGACGCTAGATCTATAGCGGATAACGACAAGATCCAAAATTAATGTAGCAATACAAGTGGGTCACAGAGATAAGACGATGTTTTACAACACTTACTAACAGTCGTTCCCGTGTCTCACAAGCCGCGACAAGCGCGCCACCAAGCGAACCAAACCAGTTCGATAATAATTTGTAGAAAAATAACTGTTTCAGATTCTGAGCCACGTTGAGTTGACGTGCGAAAAGAAGACCACTAGAGGAGTAGACAACCCTAAGAAAGATTATAGTGGTTGAATTAATGGATACCAACTCAAGGGCTGCCTCATGAAACTCATAAGATGATGAAGCATGTAGCTTTCACTTCAGTGCTAGAGCACTTCAATAATTTTTGTGTGTTGATGTTCAATAAAATGACGAAAGAGATCTGGCACGAAATAAGTTGAAACTTGAAAGGACTGCAACATGGGCGTCCGCAGGAATTTTTACAGGGGGGCCCAAACTTTTAGTAATTATCACATGGTCTAAATTTAATGGGTGACAGTTTGAATTTCCATATTACCAACTTGTAGAACGAATCGATAATCACATTGAAAATCGCGTTGTAACAATCACAACCAAATAATCTAAATTTATGTGCAACTATGCGAAAAATCCAGGGGGGCGCACTTGCGCCCCCTTGCGCCCAGCTGCGGACGCCCACGGACTGCAAGTATTGTATCCTGCTCAGAGCACACAATGCCATTCAATCAGCCAACCAAAATTGCTAGGGGGGAAACAAAGACAAACGAATCATTGCTCACTGTTCTATTTTTTAATTTCAACAGTTCATTTTGAATACATATTAATAAGCATAAATAAATATAGTGGTGCCGCCTCCTTACCTCCATCACTACTCCAACTCCTTGCATCATTCCTCATTGCCTGCTATCATCAGACAATGATCTTTAACTGAGCCATGAACCAGAACTATTGCAGTTCAATATGGGCTCATGTACGTACATTGCATGTCTCTGCACCCAAGGAATGGATTACGACTCGCTCATAGCAGTTCAAATTCTCTTCGTTCTTTAAAAAAAATCAAAACTCATCATTTCTCCAAGGCTTTCAAGTATTAATTTTTTGAAATCTCATGGATCTCATTCGTTCTCCTCTTTCTGTATCTTCTCATCAACCTCTTCATTCTCTGGACAGGTTTAACTTGTTTGTCCCACTATAGGTAGGACCACTGTTGCTCAAACTTGATCCTTTATCATCATTGGGCATTAGGAACTCCCTTCCCTCCACTATCTATATGTTGGATTCTTTTCCGGATCACTCTCTGTCTGTCTGTCTGTCTGTCTGTCTGTCTGTCTGTCTGTCTGACTGTCTATCTGTCTCTCACTCTCTCATAGAAATTGCTAATTTCATTAGGCCCTGCTTATCTAGCTGTAGCTCTAACCTCAGATTCCAATTTCCGTTTAACATTATATGCATTACAAATTTAATTACGGTAAATAATAATAAATGTCACTTCACGGAGATCAATTAATCACACATTTCAAGTAAATACGAATATTGTCCAAGCTGTCAGAAAAACTGAAGCTTTTGAGAATGTCGAGTTGATGCATAGAAAAGAAGTCATTGTCATAAGAGTGGATGGCTTGGTTGAGAGAAGTTCCAGTGTGAGTATGATCCACTTGGAATTGGGGTGTGAAAAGCAGACTTTACTATGGGGCTCTAAGAAAGACTGGGGGGGGGGAGTTGAAACCACCAACCCCCAGGTAATTCTCACCCTGAGGAGTTCTGTAGTTCATGCAAACTGTTGCTGAATGTTGCATTTTTTAGGAGAGTGTTGAAAGAGAAGTTACGAAATTTTATAACATTAATTACTGTAAAGACATTTGAAAGAACAGTTTTAAATAAAGGCTTTAACAATTATAGCTGCCTGTTCTGAAATCTGCCCTAAGACAGATTCGAACTTCATAGAGAACAGGCAACAATATAATTTAATTATGCATATAATAATTACATGAGCCTAATGTCATAGACAAGAATTTGAGAGCAGCAGTTCATTATTTTCTTAGGTAGAACTGTGGATGGCCCAGAATTCGACACCAATGTCTTCACTTTTGTTTCCGAATATGACTTTTAAAGAATCCGAATATTCAGCTGGATTTGGTGGGTTCGCAGATAAAGTTTCTGCACCACAGTCTGAGACCGCTTTCAAAATCCAGATCTGCATACGTGGGCAACAGAAATCTTGTGTCCTCTCAATGAAGGATGTTGTTCATGGCCTGCTCTCACAGCTACAATAGAAATACAATAAACTAGAATTGTTATAATCAGTCACTTTGAAGTTGTCTCTATTGGTGGTGTCTTTTCAATGAATGAATGTAGTCTAGTCATATACACTGTAAGAGTAAGTTACCCCTCAAAGGTCTTGTGGCTCATGTACTACACATAGCAAACAGTAATCACAAACTCCATACATTTAAACTGCTACTTCAAAGTCGAGCACAGGGCACCAGATTATTCACAACAAGCCTACTATACGTGTGCAATGCATGCACCTATGTATTTACACACTTGGTAACCTAGACACAAATCAGCATCTTCATAGTACCTATCCAAAGATCTAAAGCACCTTAAAAATATTGCCTGCAGTTTGTCAGAGGCACAGTTAGTCAGTCTCCAAGGGAAGAGCACTTTAGATACATCCAGATCTTGGAAAGTAAATGAGAAGTGGGAGTTTTGAGGAGTTTATTGAAAAAAGAAATGGAGCAAAGGAAGTGCTACATGCAGTTGAGAGCTGATACAAAACAATCCACGGTAAAATATTGAAATCTTACTAACAGGTTTCAAAAGTCTTCTTGTCCAATACAATAGTATGGGGCTTGATAGTGTAGGTGCATGTTCGGTGCCCTGGAGCCGGAACGTTGAGGGTTCGAATCCACGTCAAGCAGCCACACAGGGACATTGAGCAAGTCCTTGACTCTCAAATTGCTGAATGCGCTTCGGCATGAAACTCCGATTCAGTGTCTGCGCCGTAGTCGGGAGGGTCTCTGAGTAATAACCTTGAGGGGGCACTATAAGTCTATAACAAGTGCTCATAAATAAATGCATTCACAATAACATAATCTGGGTTTGCGGAGAGAGCTCCTCTGATCTGTCTTGCCCTTTGAGCGGCACTAAAAAAATACAACTCTCAATTGCAGAAACTGCAGGTACCTGCATGTTGCGAAACTGAAGACCTCATCATCAAGACAGTTGATGAGGTTACGGCATCTGCAGCGGCATAGCTTTTCATCCCACATCTTCTGCGGTGCACAGCTGGTCGCTTGATCGGCATTCAGACAGCGGCACAAACATTCTTCGCTGACGTACTTATGCGTCTTGGAATCACAGTCACTCGCCAGAACTGCGCACGAACAACCACACTGGGTATGACTCTCCATCATCAGAGTTACGGGTGCAAAGACCTCATCGGGACCAGGTATTCCACGGTACACCTGGAAAAAAGTTCAAACTCTGTGTAAACAACTTGAGGGAGAAACGGCATCATCGGTGAGAAAATAACAGATATCAGAAGCAAAACACAGAGATACGTAGTGCAAGCTTATTGGAAATTCACCCTACCCTACGTGTCCTAATCTCTGCAGCAACTAAACTGTGACCAACGCGAAGGCATCAATTTCTTTTCGAGACAAGTCAACGGTAGGATATTTACCTCTTTTGATGTTTACATGGTGATGTATTTGTGCTTCTTATTTTATTAGTTTGTGTTAACTTATGTTTATCCGGAACATTTTTGCCCTCTAGATTCCATTGGTGCTCCTCAGTACCTTACAGTCTGACTGTGTACGGCATATAACAGATGGCTGGTTGATTTAATGCGAAAGCCATTACATGTATTTAGTGGACTCAACAATCCATGTACAATGTACTGATAATGCTCAGCATTGTTTAAAAACACTTTGACTACCTGTATTCCGGATTACGACCCCTTTGGATACCTTTTTTGGACAAATACTCTGACTAAACACAGAGCTCGTGAATAAGCTGGTGCCCAGTGCTTTGGCTTTTGAGTGGTGCTTTAGAAATTTGAAGATTACGATTATTCAAAGCACCAAACTAAACTTACCATCCATAAATAAACACCTAAAAATAGCAGCTGCCGATTATATAGATGGGAAAAGGTGCAATATGAGATTTCCGGAAAATCTATTGTGATCCAGGTAATGCAGGAAGGACAAATAATTTCAACTGGAAGATATGCACAGCCGAAGAGAACTTCAGTGCAGCACCCACATGGATGAGCAGTGTCTTTAAGATCGAAAGAGAGAACGTTCTATCTCACATCTCTCACCGTCACTGGGACAGATACAACCACCGTTGGTAAACAGGTGTAAATGGGTCCACAGCATCCGCCACACCGTGGAAGTATTGCACATGGAGGAATTCTTTCGTAGCGAGGATCTGAATCAGGTGGTAACGGAACGGAAGTGTTCATAGGATAACAGGGCAAAAGCGCACCATCCTGAAACACTGGTTCTGGTGCTAAACAGAAAGAAAACAACCATTTAGAAAAAGCTGGACGCTAGAATCATTAAAGTGAACTTCCCATATCACCATTCTGAACCGGTAAAATCCCATAGAGAAAACCAACATTGCAAAGTTGCTGTTTTATTAAATAGAACTTAGTCGATGCCAATAAAAATGTTATCCATTAAATCACTCTAAGAAGGAAATAGTGAGTCTTGAGCCGTTTCTTGAAGGTAGGGAGTGAATTTGGGCTATGACGAGAGAGTGGGAGTAGATTCCATTCCTTGGGAGTAGAGCATGAAATGCACGCGAGCCCATAACATTTCTGCATCGAGGCTCAGCCAGAGCCTTCTATTACTGTAATAGAAAGCTCTGGGCTCAGCTAAAAGACCCATACTTGATGATCTCAGGCAACGATAATGAATGTAAGGAGTAAGCAGTGACTGAAGGTAGAGAGGAGTAACGACTGAAAAATATAAGAAGGTTGTGAGATTTAATACAACTTTTAACACTCACCCTCCTCTTGTATGCTACCCTGCAGCGTATCTTCATATCCTCGTACTATTTCATATTCTGAAAGAATTCAATATAAAAATCTTTTTGAAGTCTTACACTCGTGACTGATGATGCATTTTGATTTGTACTCGTAATTGTCATGTAGGTAGATTTTTGTATTTTTTACTAACAGGTACTTGCTGTTTGCTGGGTGGAGTCTTTTTATAAAGTTCTCGTAGAAAGTGTGTGCAAACTGTGCATTTAAAAAGCCTCATGGAACTATGTAGAAATCTAGAAATTACTAATTTGAATCCTGCTGCTGTGTTATCTAAATTTATACCATTCTCTAATTTGAATCCTGCTGCTGCATGTGTTACCTAAATTTATACCATTCTCAAAAGTCCTTATTTAATTTTGAGGCCAGGATGTCGTGCTACATGCATCTTAGTCTTGCATCCTGAGAGCATAATTTTTGGCTATCATTTTGTGCTACAGTCAAACATAACTGACAACCAACAGACATATCCTTTCATGCTTTGTACCGGATAGAATTCTGTCACGGCTAGAATTACAGAGAAAAATTGGTCATGTGCTTTATACAGAGAGACAAAGAAATTCACGTGTTACAGGCTTCAATTTTCAACATGTTGCCAAAGTTGAAAATTTATTGCAAGATTTTGAAATATGTCTATTCAAATTAATGCTGTCTGGAATAAAGCATCTGCTTTTCAGCACAAATTTAAATCGCAAAAATAATTGCAATCTTGAAGCCGTTTAAAAAATATAAAAATCAACAGTGCTACTATCAGCTGAGCTCGAATGATGGGAGGTGGGGGGGCTGAGACTGTGCTATGTCTGGAATTTTTTCCTACATGTTCATAATATATTTATTATGATCAGGTGAGAATTTGAATGATTCAGTATTCCAGTTACAACAAAGCAGTTTGAACTCCTACTAAAACAGATGTGTTTTGAGGGCGTCAGAATACAGTAAAACTGAACTGCAAGGACAAGCCCTACTCTTCTTAGAATTGTATAGAATTTAACCACACAACGATGCCTGTAATAGTGTAAATGCATTGTACATTGTACAATGTACATGAATTATTTCAAAATGGTTATTATTTAAATGCATGCATTGTTCTGCTACCTGTATACACCTTAGATTTGGGTTATTTTAAGTATTCATAAATAGTACAGGTTATGGTACTGTTTGACATGCTCTTGAAACAACCATGCAGCTATAAGTTTAACATGCTGATTACAAATTTATATTGGTTTACTATAAATTCTATTCACCATTTGATTTTCTGTGTTCGCTGAGCACTTTAAAAAGTGACAATTCTTCAACAGATGGACCTAAGACAAACTGAACGTGATGTACAATTGCACAAAAGACAGAGAACATTCCTTACATGCATAGCACACATCCTCTGTGTGCTGATTTATCTACAAGTGCCAATGTTAGTATTACAACGTGCAAACGTACACCAATTTTTATATGTTTATTTTGCACGTGAATATTGGCTGTGACATAACATGGCCGCTTGACGGCAATCCTAGATCAACAGAGTTGTTTCAGAATAGCAGGTGAACAGAATGTAGAAATTATGTAAACATTGTCCACATTACACATGTGTATGCACATTGTAGTACACTGTACAAGACTACAGGTATTTAATTTACTTACGAAAATGGCCCAGGCAATCACCATTCACCTCACAAAATTCACAGAGTATCTGGAATTTCAAGCACGCTTTAATGACCCTATACAAAGTTTAATAAAGAGTCGAACTGTCAACAAGAAATTCCTTTCGATGCACCATGGTCTGGAAGTTTCTGAATACAAAAATGACTATTAATAGTGTACTCTCAGCGACACCCACGGTCTAATATTTTCATATTAAGGCCGTCTCAGTCAATGCGGTCATTCATATCTGTTCTTCATAATAATATTTTCTAAGTTCTGGCCTTATGAATATCTTTGGATGGTCCTACTTGTATGCAATATTGTCACTGAAGCAGACTAAGTAGGCCAGAATGGCCTACAGGTGAATGGCTTGAAGCAATGCACAATATGGTTCATTATGTAGGCCTAATTGCATCTTCTGATCAAGCCTGTGTATCAGATGTTAGCTTGCCAGCATGAATAACCACTTAAGAATTTACATCTCATCATTTTATATACAATGTATCACCCAGCAATTATGAATAATATTACAGATATATTATATATAATTGTAATAATGTATTATGAGCATCTATGCTAAGCAGTGAGCACTATCCGTATTATTCTAATATATTCTCTATTAAATAGGGTGATTTCTGCATTATCATAATACCAGGGTGAGAATAGTTTTTCGTAGGGCCCCATTGTAGTGTCTTCTGTTCACAACTTCACACCCTAACTTCACGTGGACCATTGCCCCCACCCGGTTATTTTTACAACCAATTTCTATGACCAATCCTCATACTGCACAATACACAAGTATTAAACAACGGTTGATGCTGACCAATATCACAATCCAACAATAACAATTATTAATAATCATTTAATCACACATTCTTATCATTAAACATCAGTCAGTGGCAATTATTGGGCAGTAACCGGATTTTCAAAATCTCCTCCTTACAAGACCAGTGCTACCAGTTAATATACATGTATATGATGAATCACCTATAATGACCAGCAATCAAGAATCAGATGGATAGGATAATTACAATCTTTATTCTTCATGCAGTCATCATTTACCTGTCATAAACTGCCCCAGTGCCCCACCATTGCAAAGGCGGTGAAGTATTACACATTTAGATTTGTCCATTTATTTATTATTTTCTTGCTTTTCCAATTATTTACATATTTGGCCACGTAACTTTAAAACAATGTTCATTATTCAGAAGATCAATCCATACAGTACCTTGGTTAACGTATTTTTTGTAGAATTCTTGTGTAGAGTTCATACGCACCACCTCTTTCCAAAAGTTAACTTGCGTCTATGAACATGAAGTTTGAACATTTCTTTATGAAGTTTACACTTTAAAAAAATCAATTATTGTTATTGTTGTTATGTGTCCTATTATTTCAGCTTATTAAAAATGCCAAAGGTGCCTTCATATTTATATCCAAATAATCAATAGATGGAACAATAGAGCACTCTGTTTTCCATCTATTGATCAATTATTATATTTAGTTGCATGCTTATTTTCACTACTTTATTCATTGCTGAACGCACAGGTTGTATATGCACATTATATATGATATACCATAAAATAAAATAAATGATCAATCAATGTTTACCAGTGCAGCAAAGGAAAGGGGCTGTGTAGTGTGTAATTGTTTGTTTATCAATTCAGAACGATAGAACATTTCGAATCGATGGAGAAAGTCAATACAAGAGATCTTTCTCTGACTTCATTTTGGTTCAATTGTCAGAAAACAATATTGTTCAGCTGATAATCAATTGGTGTTGTTAGGTCAGGAGAGCTACTGAAGTCTTCTCTCAGTGGCATTATATTTTGATTTATGTCACATTGATTGCATGACATTGGCCAACAGAATACCTCACAGATGTTTAAATGGCTATGTTGTTGTTTTTTTACCCACACAGAGTACGGTATTATTGATCTCAACAAGAGTATCGAAAAGTGCCAATCCCAAGCCTTTTTAAGGGAGGAGGGCGACGCTGAGGATCGTTGTTATCACACAGTGTCCTTAAGCTGAAACTTTACTGTACAATCACAAAAAGGTTCCATGCAGATAGATGCAAACATATTCTAGACAATAATCTAAATTATATATAAATCACATTCTAGCAACTTCAATTTCTTAGTATCAGCATAGAAGGCCACATGACAGTTACTATTTTGCCCTGTCATATCAATCATAGACATTGCACAGAAAATATTAGAACAGTTTTTTGCCAAATATACCATGAAACTTCTTTCAGTCCACCAAAATAGATACTAGTGTCATAACTTTTTGACAGCTTCATTAGTCATTACTATCTAAAGTGAATTTTAGTTTCTGCTGCAGTGTACGAATGCAATAAACCAGTTTTAAAATCATTGACATTTAATTGAACAATTACTCAACCGTAATCAAGTGTCGATATTTATTGAAAATGCTGACAGAGAATTGACCTCAATTCAAAGCTTGAAATTGTCTTTAAGCAAAATATTTACATGTATATCAAATGAGTGGCCTAGTTCTCCAATGATAGTTTATACCATTGTACAGTACATGTATATAAAGGACATTGCAATGTGAGCAAAATAGAATACGTCATACGACCTATTATTGCCCTCATCTAGACTACAGCAACAACATCATTTTAGCTTCTCAACATACACAAAGATGAAGTGACAGCCAGAGAGATATACACAGAGACTGAACTTAGACAGACAGTGAGACATATTTGTGGGGCGCGGTGGTTTAGTGGTGGCGTCATTGCCTTGGAGCCGGAAGGTCCGAGGTTCGAATCCACCTTCCCGCGTAAGGACCTTGGGCAAGTCCTTCACTCACAATTGCTCAGCGCTTCGGCGTGAAACTCCGATGCAGTGTCCGCTCTGCATCGGGAGTGCCTCTGAGTAGGGAGCTTGAAGGGGCGCTGTAACAAGTGCACATACAAACAATAAAGTATTGCATCAGTTTGAAATAATAACCAAACTTACTAAATATAATAACAAAGTTCATTAAACGTATGTATGCCTAATTATCTATGCACGCATGTGTAGTGTGTGTCAATGTGTGTGTGTGTGTCTCAATGTATAGGTAGGCTACATATGCTGATGAACTGTATGTATTTATAAATGTATGCATGCATGCATGTATGCATTGATGTAACTATGTGTGTGTGTAACTGTGTGTGTATGTATCTTTAAGTAATTGTATGTGCTATGTATGTATGCATGCATGTATGTATGTATGCTTTATAACTCCATAAATAGCTCCCACAGGAGATACATGTACGTCCATTTCCTGGGGATCTTACTGAAGCCTTTTTTTACTAAACTAAAAACTGTGCTTTTTTGTATGGATGCCATGGAGGCGAGTAGTCCCTTAAAGAGGCGCTACAGAAATTCTTGAATGAATATATTTAAATGCATGTATAATATATGTATGCATGCATGTATGTAATATGCATGTATACAATGTGCATTGTGCAAGCATGAATGTATATACCCGTATATGATTGAATAATGTATCTCTTTATATGTATGTACAATGTACATGTGTGCACTTGTTTGTACGCATGCATTTGGGTGGTGATATAATTCTAAAAGCTTCACAGGAGCTCACAAAGGCCTGCATCATGGCTATCTGACAGATCTAAACTGGTGCAACTGCTTAATGTCAAAAGTCACTTTGTACTCATAATAATGGGATAGCATAATGCAATCCGGCTTATGTCAAAAGAAGCCGGAAGAAAACACAGAACACATATAGACAGCATCTTATGAACATCCGTGTTGGTTCATTAAAAACCACCTTATGGTTTGGTTCAGTGTATTTTTCCAAGCACTCAGGTACATGCAACATGACCCTCAATTTCCTAGACTTTTTTAAAACTCTGTTTAGAAAGGCATGCTCCAACATATAGACTAAGCCTAACATTTGTTTCTTTACGTCATCAGCATATTTCAAGGACAAATCCTTTAAGAAAATCATGCCCCAAAATGTTACAACTGTAGGCCTATCTACAGCAATATAAAGTAGGGTAATCCTAGCACAGAGGTAATCTGCTTATGCAGTCTGACATTAGTAGGCCCTATCTGTTATAGAACTTCCAAACTTCATGAATATAGCCCAGACAACACTGGGGAATTAATTGTTGACTCCTTGTCTCTGCAAGGACCTCTATTTATTCTTTCAATATTATGCGAATCGTTGGCTTAGGCCTACACGGCTACAAGTTATCACTAACCTTTTGTCGTAGCTCCGAGGTTGGTAGATGCAACAGAAAAACGAAGCCAATAATAATTAACATACTCTAAAACTCCGTTTCTACTTATTAAATATATTTCTTGTACTACAGTGCACCCAAACGTATCAAAAGTTTTAACTAAAATGAAGTTATCTCCGAAAGTAAAAATTTATAAACAAATTTCACAGCGCAGACGCTTCCGAGAACTTCAGATCGCCCACTAGTCCATGCACCGGAAAAGCCCAAAACCGCCCAATCGTCAGTAGCTTCCGTGAAACCGATATAATAATAGGCTACTATTATAGCCTAAAACCGCCACCCATTTAAAACCAACCATTCCCCTAAACGGCCTGAATGGTCTCCGTCAGCCTTACACGCACTGAAGAACGTCATCCGTGACTTGGGTATGCCCAACAACAATAGTCTAGCCTATACAACGTCTTTTAGGCCTGTAGACTTAACGCCTACACGATGGCAATGTAGGGCCTTGTAGCCTAGGCCACGACTGGAGGCCATTTCATTGTCTTTACGCCTTCTCTTGTTATTAGCCTAATAATAGGAGTTAGGAGTGGCATGATATAGGCTATAGGCCTAATAGCCTATTGTGTACTCTAAAAGGTACTTTCCGGTTTCATATGGCGAATTTTAGGAACTGATTTTCAAATAATTATAGGCCTAGGCTAATGCCCAAGCTCTACTCCATCACAATACTAGCCTATTCAACCGCAAGTTGAAATCGCCTTTCTTACAACGCTCAGAAGTGCACACACGCCTCGACGGCGCAGCTGCAATAGTTATATATATATATATATATATATATATATTATATATATATATATATATAAGGCCTAGTCTATATCAGAACAATCATGTGTGAAGCGCTCGCTCAATGTCCCTACACAGTAGGCTAAAGGCCTCGGCTGAAGATCGAACTAGGCCCTAGTACTGTTCAACCAGTCAATCAATCACCGTGTCCAGTTACCGGTACCTTATAACTAAATTGAAAGATAAAATTTAAAATAAATTTGATATTAAATAAACAGGGAAGTAAAATGGGCATTTAGACTTCAAACTTTCATGTCCAAGCTGTAGTCCACTCCTCTTCCTCTTCTTCCTCCTCGTCCTTCTCCTCCTCCTCCTCCTCCTCCAAAAACTCCTCATCCCCTCCTTTACCCTTCCCTCTCTTCATCTTTATCTTCTTCCGCCTACTGCTCTCTTTTCTTTCTCCTCCTCCCCTCCTCCTTCTTCTCCTGCTCCTCCCTTTACCCTTCCCTCTCTTCTTCTTTGTGCTCTTCTTCTTCCTCCTCCTCCTCCTCCTCCTCCTCCTCCTCCTCCTCCTCCTCCTCCTCCTCCTCCTATTTTCTCCTCTTCATCCTCCTCCTGCTAAACTCCTCTCACCTTTCCCTCTCTTCTTTATCCTCTTCTTTCTCCTCTGCTTTTTCCCCTCCTCCTACTCCTCGTCTTCGTCCTCGTCTTCAAACTTCTCTCTCCCTCTCTCTCTCCTTCTTGATCCTCTTCTTTATCCTCCTGCTCTTTCTCCTCCTGACCTCCTCTTTGTCCTCTTCCTCCATCTCCTTTTCCTTCCTTCTTATTTTCAATCGTCGTTGTCGTCAATCATCATCATGGGCGCCCGCACATAGGGGCAAGGGGGGGCACTTGCCCCCCCCTGGAAAAGTGAAACTTATTTTTTTAACTACTACTTTTGAGTTTTTAACAAATTTTTTCGCTTTAAAACACTAATCATACGAATGATGCACATGTGAAAGTGATAAATGTACATTTAGACATATCTATAGAAATAAATATATAATTATATATAATAGTGCCTTTCATGGACTTACTTTTTAACATCTACTTTTGGATTTTTAACCAATTTTTCGCAAAAATAATACACAAAATGAAACTGAGAAATTTGCATTAAAAACGTCTTTGAAAAAATACCCGTGTTTCTAATTTCCAGCGCTGTTTTAGCATGCTTTTGTCACTGAAAAATGTAACCGTGACCACCGTAAAATTTTTGCCCCCTCCTGCAAAATTTTCTGCGGGCGCCCATGATCATCATCCTCTTCTTCTTCTTCTTCTTCTTCTTCTTCTTCTTCTTCTTCTTCTTCTTCTTCTTCTTCTTCTTCTTCTTCTTCTTCTTCTTCTTCTTCTTCTTCTTCATCATCATCATCATCATCATCATCATCATCATCATCTTCTCATTTCTCATCATCATCATCATCTTCTTCTTCTTATTCATCATCATCATCATCATCATCATCATCATCATCATCATCATCATCATCATCATCCTCTTCTTCTTCATCATCATCATCATCATCATCATCATCATCATCATCATCATCATCATCATCATCATCATCATCATCATCATCATCATCATCATCATCATCATCATCATCATCAATGCTAATTAACGCCACTTTCAAATGATTGAGCCTCAATCAATGTCCTAAGACCTAAGCAATAGTGAGTGCCATCATGCCATGGTCATTATTTCAATGTTGTTACAGATGTTTGTAAGCGTCACAGGCGATGCATAGAATGATTCATGAATAGCACAATAATTAATATAATTGCATCAGCATAATTATGTAGGTCACCAATTAAACAATTATCAATTTGCTCATACATGTAATTAATAGGTCAGCAAATTGAATAATGAGTTTAGGCAGAAATTATTATTTGGGTCACTACATGTAATTGACTAGAAATTAATTGCTTTAAGAGGACAATACTTCTGTTACAAAGAACACGGAAGTCAGAAAAATATTTCTTATTATCAAGACCTATTGTACTTCGCAATCACTGCATACAGGCTCGGATCTACAGTTTTGGGGGCCCTGTGCTGATCGAATGACGGGGCCCCTTACAATTTTAAGAAGCCAGGCAGACATACAATTGGCCTAACCCGAAACATAATTTGTTATACTTTACAGCACATAATTATGAAGTAGATAGGACAATTGTCACGAGCTCACGACTCACGCACTGACATCTTGGGCGGAGTTTGGTTTCATGAGTTTCCGTTCATGAGTGGGGGAGGGGGCTGAAAACTTAGGCTTAGTCCAGAGCAAACGGCGCCGAAATTTTTTCAGCCTCGGCACAAAAAAGTTGATAACCTATTTTTTAGTCATCAGGTCGAAATCTCATAAAACCATGCTATTTTCTCCGCCACAAAATTGACCTTAGTCATGAGATTGAAGTTTCGGCTCGTGAAAAAAACTTTTTTTCCCATATATTTTTAAGTCTGGGCCTTCTGGGCAGGGCTAAGTCCGGGGAAAGATACCATTTTCATGGTAATAAATATGACACTGGACCTTCTTGGGGACTTAGCCCTCCTCCCCCGTAATTAGCCCCTGATCGATAAACTCCGCCCACCGCCCATGGTGTGTTCGGCTTCCTTATAATATTATTATTGGTGATTATCCACGTAACCCTGGATCTTCTTCTCTATGTCATCGAAAGTCCCTCGCATTTCCTCCACAAAAGTTATCAGTGACTCGTACGGTTTGAAAGGGATACATTAAAGTGATGTCATCATATACTATGACATTATTTGGTTATAGCCCAATGTTTAGTCATAGCTATGATTGCTAATTTGCTATGCATAATGCATTTCAATTTGCACTGTTTCTTTCCTGAATCCTCACTTTATTTATTTTTTACTTTTACAATTTTGGGGCCCTCCGAAACTTGGGGCCCTGTGCTGCAGCACAATCAGCACCGTGGTTAATCCGGGCCTGACTGCATACCAGCTATCAAGCAGCTCTACGACTATAATACACTCATTACACTGTACACTGTACGATTGTATGTTTAACTTTTCAAGCACGGTCTGAGAATACTGTATGAAACATCAGCAGGAAGTAGTTCGAACAATATTATTCGTCAACAAAGAACGCGCGGTCGCATACAGGATGCTGAGCATCATCACCATGCAATAACAGCACCCGCATCTCGTTCCCATAGCAACAGCAGCAGCAGCAGCAGAATAGATATCCGGTTCCTGTCTCCGTCGCGGGGACGAATTTGTGTCGAAGTCGTGGAGGGGGGCTGGGCGCTGGTAGACGGGCGAGACGTCCGTCCACTGGGGAGTGACCCGATGGGGAGACAGAGGGGCACGAGAGCCTTCGAGGGCGGCCCTTGAGATCTGGGGCTCGTCGGCTGGGGACTGGGGCGATTTGGGGCGATTGAAGAAATGACTCGTGCAGTGAGATTCGAAATAGGCTGAAACATAAGAAGAAGAAGATGATGATGAGCAGTCCCTCAGGCTATTCAATCAAACAATCAATCAATAAATCAATCAGTCAGTCAATCAATCAACCAATCAGTCAGTCAATCAATCGATCTATCATTCAACCGGCGCTTAGCAATTGCGCGCGGCAGGGTGAGAATTGCCAGGGGGGTTGGGAGGGGTTCAACCCCCCCAGTCTTTCTTAGAGCCCCATGTTAAAGTATGTTTTTCATACCCCAATTTCAAGTTTATCATAGGCCAACCCCCCCAGTTATTTTTCCACAATTCTCATACTGGCGCGCGGAGAACGTCAGCAGGCCTAGTAGTTAGCCTATACTAATACTAATAGCATAAGACCAACCAAATAGACGTCTCAGATACGAGTAAGTCTCGAACTCGAACTCTGAATGCTATACTACGCACCCTGGCAGTGTCCCGCAATGAATACATGAGGTGACAAGTAAGTAAGTAAGTAAGTAAGTAAGTAAGTAAGTAAGTAAGTAAGTAAGTAAGTAAGTAAGTAAGTAAGTAAGTAAGTAAGTAAGTAAGTAAGTAAGTAAGTAAGTAAGTAAGTACGTAAGTAAGTAAGTAAGTAAGTAAGTAAGTAAGTAAGTAAGTAGGCCTAAGTAGGAGTATTAGAACTATTCAAATGATCCGTCTTACATGGAAAGGCCTGGATAAGTACTGGTTCCATTAATCGACCGTGGGTGGAGGTGGAGGCGACGTCTTGGCTGTCCCAGCTACTGCAACGCTTCAGTAGGAAACCACCGCCTCTCGGGTTTCCATCGTCAGCATCCTGGCTGGACAACGAGTGGACAGACTGCAACGCAGAAAAAATTACCAAACTTAGACTAACATGAAGACAGGGCTTAAAGTGGTGTAGTGGTGGCGTCGTTGCCTTGGAGCCGGAAGGTTCGAGGTTCGAATCCACCTCGCCGCGTAAAGACCTTAGGCAAGTCCTTCACTTACAATTGCTCAACGCTTCGGCGTGAAACTCCGATGCAGTGTTCGCTCTGCCTTCGGGAGCGCCTCTGACTATAGACAGAGCTTGAGGGGGCGCTATGACAAGTGGACATACATACAAACAAGAACATAGAGTCATAGACTATCTCACTGCCATCCTTATTTGGCTTCAGTTAAAGCGACGGCATAGGCCTACATATTTCTAATCACATTGAAAGCTAACAATTACTATAATCTAACCACAGAGTAATCTCAGGATTAGATTAGATTAGATTAGATTAGATTAGATTAGATTGGATTAGATAGGTCCAAACTCTCACCCAACACGAGAACGTCGTGTCCTCTAGCGATCGCGTCATGAGCAACCGAGTTCCTGGCGCCACCTGGCCGTAAGCAACGCACGACAACTCTGGCGAATAAAATAGAAACACAGCAGATAAGGAAAATATTCGTAAAACAATAACTTTAAAATAATATCTGTTAGTAATTATTATAGACTGACTCACCATAAGACAAGCAAGGTAAGAATAGGCTACATCAGGCTGGACAAAGCAAGATGAGGCTAGGCAAGACAAGATCCGTCTGAGCTAGGCAAGATCAGATCAGGCTGAGAAAGGAAAGGCAAGACAGGGCAATGCAAGATAAAAGGCTATGCAGGGCAAGATAGGGCGAGACAAGGTAAGGCTGGTCAAAGCAGGGCAAGATATAGCCAGGCAAGGAAGGGCAGGACAGGATAAAGACACAGACAATAAAAGAGGCCAAGGCAGGACAAGGCCAGGCAGAACAATATAAAGCTAGGCCAGAATAGGCCAGGGCTTTTTTAACGTGCAGTTGTACACAAAATGTGCTGTTCTAAATGGATTTGTTTAATTGTAAAAGCACTTATGTACAGTTAAAACTAGCAAAAAATGGACATTGTCCTCCGATTGGAAGTAATTCACCATGGAGGATGGGTAGGAAAAGAAACAGTTGTGCAGTTCTAAAAATTCCTTTAAATCAGCCCTGGAAACGCTATAGATAAGATAAGGCAAGGCAAGATATTAAGGCTGTATGCAAGATGAAACAAGGCTAGGAGAGTCAATCAGACAATCATCGAATCAGAGAGATGACGACTGTCCATAGCTGACCTAGATCATCTTGACTGTAGCAGCTGCGGAGGCTGAACTTGAGTGATGATGTGTCGAGACAAGTAGCGCCATCGATGTTGGTCAGCGTTCCATTGCAGGTCAAGCGATGGACGAAGGTGATGCTGACCACGAATGACCCACTGAAGCCACACTGAGACAGGTGAACGGACGACTTACCTGCGTATATATATATATATACATATATAATATTATATATATATATATATATATATATATATATACATGTATATATAATACATGGATGCAGAATAGATCGATGCAACGAATATTCACAATGAAAGTAGGCCTACAATATCGATCTCTATCGGAAATCGATAGCCTTCTCTATCTGTCTCTGTCTCTCTCTGGCTCTGTCTCTCTGTCTGTCTGTCTGTCTGTCTGTCTGTCTGTCTGTCTGTCTCTCTTTCTTTCTTCTTCGGACGTTCATCAGTCATCATAGTCACATCGTCATCATCGTCATAATTTTCAACGTCGTCGTTGTTGTTGTTGCCGTCGTCGTTATCATTGCCATCGTCGTCGTCATCGTCACCGTCACCGTCATCGTCATCGCCACCACCACCACCACCACCACCACCACCACCACCCCCACCACCACCACCACCACCACCACCATCATCATCATCATCATCATCATCATCATCATCATCATCATCATCATCATCACCACCACCACCATCAACAACATCAACAACAACAATAACAACAACAGCGACATGAACAGCAGTTGCTGCACCAACAACATAATATCATTCTTATGAGCAAAGCGAACGAACAGAGAAGAACAGTACTGTCCACCCTGCCAACCCCAAGTGAGACAGCCGCCAAGTCTTAGAGTAGCCTATGAAAATAATGCAAATAGCTTCATTTATTTAACCTCGCCATTTACAGACAGATGGCCAGCCATTCCCAGCCGTCTGTTCTTACCACCGACAGTGTACGGTCAACGTATTCATATTCACAACTCGACAGGGTGCGCCATGCAATGCTTAAAGTGTGGAAAAACTAGTGCCTGGACGCCGTTACCTTTTCAGGCTGCTGGTCAATAAGTCACAAGTGGCAGGACGATGCCCATATCTTAAAATAAGTGCCTGAACGCCCCTTACCTTTCCAAAAGAAGTCCATGAACGCCCTTACCTTTTCAGGTTGTGCTGGCCAATAAGTGGCAGGACGATGCCCAAATTTTAAAATAAGTAGCCTACATGGACGCCGTCCATGACCGTCCAGACACACTTTAAGACCTGGCGCCATGGGTGAAGTAGAAACCCTGAAAGTCTTCCCACTACTTCGGTCATGATTTCAACCTTCACCTATGGGCTACAATACCTCAGTAGGTCAGTATTCATCTCCGGCAATAGATCAACATTTGGTTAATTCTATGCTATAGCAAAGATGATCCTCGTCGCCCTCCTCCTTTATCCACCCTTTAGCCTGGCACTTCCATGCAGAGTATAATACGAGCAGTGGTGGAATTAGGTCAATGTTACATGGTGGGCAGTGGTGGCACGACCATTATCATGGTTTTCAAAAGGCGCTATATAAACTCTGATTCATTTGTAGGTTTTTTCGTTCGTCTGATTCTTTTCTTGCGATGCAGCGAAGCGATCAACTGCAGAAACCTCCGTCACTCATGCAGCCTCAGCTATAATATCACGGCGCTCGGTGCATCGTCACAACATCCCCCCCCCACTAGCTATTAGCAGGGATGCCACTCATAGCTTATTCCACCTAGATCTAGGTTTTCCGGTCTTGTCTGGATTTCTAGGGTTTTTTTGGTTAGGATCTAGGTATTTTCACGGCGGTTTTTAAGACTTTCTTAGGTAAAAAATAGACGTTTTCAGGTAAAAATATGCGAAAGACGAGGAAAGAGTCGCAAGATTTAATAAGATTTTTGGAGCCAAAGACTGAAGAAATTGTCATAAGAAAAAATACAGCGAAAAGGGAAAAATTAAAAGCAACAAATTTTGGTCAAAAGAGTTTAAAAGAACGATTGTCAGACATTTTTAGGCGAAAAATGACAGAATTAGCCTAAAAGGAACAAATATTGGTCAAAAGACTAAAAAAAGTCGTCAGAAAATTTCAGGCGAAAAAGAAAAAAATAAAAGGAACAAATTTTGGTGAAGATTTTAAAAAATCGTCAGAAATTTCAAGTTCCAAAAATCCATATATTTCACCGACAAATTCTCAATTTAACTTTTTCTAGCTTTTTTCAGCCGGTTCTTACCAATTTTAAAGTTCAGAGTGACATCCTGACTATTAGACTGAATAATGATAGATGAGCGAGAGTCGACGACTGATCACGGGGGACGTTCGGATGCAGGCCCGGATTAACCCCTCGGGGGGCCCGCCGCCATATTTTCAGGGGGGCCCCTAATTTACCATTACCTTCCGTCACCACACTCCACGGGCCCATTGAGACAAACAAATAGCAGGGAAGCCATAATATTAATAATCTGCAGCCATACCTTTATATAGGCCTACGTAGGCCTACATGATTCGATTGACCCAGGAGAGCTCGCCATCTTTTCGCAGCAGCTGAAGGTTTTTCTTACTGCTTGCTCATCATCACAAATGCCGACACTTCCAGTATCGGAATTTGTTACGCATTCATGTTGAGAAACCAAACTGAAGAAGGCTCAGCTTTTAACCACCTCGACAACTTACATTTATTTTAGGCCTTCCCTATAGCAGACGCCTAGCATAATCAGAGTTTCGCGTTTATTAAGTCCTCTGTAGACTTGTACACTCGGGTCGTGGACACCAACACCACCGCTGACCGCAATAGAAGCCCCACGCTCGGGTCTCCAACTCTCCATGTAGCCTAAACTGATCTAGACTTCCACTCGGACACACTACGTACCATTATATATTATATTTCACAGCTGTCGTAGGCTATAGGTTGATATTATGATATACTGCAGGTCACATTCCTCCTCAGAAGACGAGTGACCACCTCCACTACGGGCCTACGGGTTTGGCAAAATATAATCTGTTATTGACCAGTTTACAGTAGTTGTGATTTTCAGTGGAATGCAAGCCCGTATGCATAGAGTATGGTCTCGGGCATCCATGATTCGCCCGATTTATCATCCTACAAGTCAGAGCCAGCTTTGGTCGGCTTTAGACAGAGAAACATAATTTCAATTGGCGCCATTTTGATACTATTAGCGGTTCTTTCCTAAAGGTAGGGTTACTACGCCTCTGCCTTGGCTGCACAACTTTCAGCGATAATTTCCTCTCCCCTCTTCAGGATCGTCTCTCCCTCAGGCTCCCTGGTGTCAAATGAGTCACCGTGGCATGCAGGGAGTGCGTGAAACATATAGGCCTAATACGGAGTTCTAGTTATACAAAAGTGGGTGAGAAGTTCAGAGGCACTGACAAGTGACAATTTACAGTTCACTCTTCCCCTCTCTGCATCCACACTCAATTGAGATGGCCGTGATCCACGCATCCATGTAGTCTAATAGCATTCCTCTTCGACATAATTATTATAGATTGCCTTTGTAAGACTGAGCCAAAGGTAACATGATACACCTTGCGCATGAATGTGCAGACCAATTACAGAGTTCAGCCGAATCTCTACTTTGTCTACGTCTGTCTGTTCGTCTACATGTATTATGTCTGACTCTTCTTAGAAGGCCGATCTCTCCCTCTCTGTCCGCCTGTCTGTAACTCTGGCCTATCTCTTCTAAAAGTAGGCCAAATGGAATACCGACAACATCATAAATCAGAGCTGGCACAAACATAGAGGCCAACATAAATAAAATTGTTTTTCGCCCTAGGAAGAAAACAATGACCACTGGACGCAAAATTTACACACTGTCCTTGAAGCAAATTTGAATAAATGGGAAAATGCACAATAAAAATTATGTTTTGCAGACGCGGGGGGCCCTCTGACGACGGGGGGCCCGCCGCCATGGCAGACATGGCATACTGGTTAATCCGGCCCTGTTCGGATGACAGTGGGTTGAAAGAAAGCGACGGAAGTCGAGTGACTTATGGGTAATTATTTGAAATGCGACTAACGCATGAAGTGGACACGGTTGAGCGGCAACGAAGCGCCTTCGCAGTTGTGGAACGACTCATCCGTGAACGAGCATCCGGCTGCAAGAAAACACCATGTCCATCAACACCATGGGTTGGTCCGTTTTTTATGGGGTAGGGGGAAGCAAAGAATGGGGAGTTCTACCATAAATCGTATAATTGTGCTACAGGCGTCTAGAACAACGTTGCATTGTAGTGTTGGTCTACTATAATAGTTCGAGTCTGTTGTATACTGTTTTGTTATTTTATTGTATTGAATTGCATTGTTTTCTGTGTTATATTGAACAGCATCATTTTTATATCACCCACAATTCGAGGCCAAAATAATAATAATAATAATTGTGCTACAGGCTTCTAGAACAACACCGCATTGCAGGCCTAATGTGCTATAGTTCGGGTCTGTTGTTGTACTGCTTTGTTACTTTGTTGTTTTATATTGCATTGTAGTCTGTTATATTGAATAGCATCATAAATTATTTTATATCATCCACAATCTGGGCCATAATTTGCTTTGTAACACGTGCGCACTGTATTGCGTCCGACATGATCGTGCAGGGATGACATTGTGATGGTCATGATTGATGATGAAAGTGGATTACACGTGAGTCTGGATCAGTAGAGTTATTCGACTACGAGGGTCAGTCAATAAGTAAGTAAGTAGCCTTTACATCATCCATGCACAATCTGGGTCATTGCTTTGTAACTAGTGCGCACTGTATAGCGTCCGACATGATCATGCAAGGACGTGACGTTCGTGATTGATGACGAATGTAAATATTAAAATAATTTGGTTAATTAATTTGACTGCGTGAGAGACTATAATAGGCTGAGGTGGCATGGACACGCAATGAGGAAAGAGGAGGATAGCAGCTGTGTCAAAAAAGTCATGCAAGCGAAGGTATATGGTCGACGTAGCAGGTTGCAGGGGACGACAGAAGAAAAGATGGGAGGACGTGATACAACAGAACCTGAAGCTGCTAAAAATGAAGAAAGAAGACAGCGGAAACAGAGACAAGTGGAGGAGAAGGATCCGAGTGGCTGACCCCTCGCCAGAGAGAATAATTCTAGCCTGAAGGATAAGAAGGACTGGTTTTGAGAGTCGTAGATTGCACGGCCACTGTGCTCAGTAGCGTCATTTGGGTATGAGGGTGAGTACACTGAGACTGAGTAGCCTATAGAAGGAGTGCCCGCTCATTGACGCTGCATCATTACCATAGAAACAGATAATGAAATAATTTAATTGGAAAGTCGTCTTACCAATCCGGTAGTTCAGCTGATCAGTACCAGAGATCGTCATATGTAGACAGCAATACCTTGGCCGACTTTTATAATATAAAGAAACAGAACAAACAGACGTTTTATTAAAGTCAAGGCGAACATTGAAAGTAAATAATTATAACTCATATAATAATATATTCAGGGTGGGCCATTAAAAGACCCACCCTAAGGTTTTTCCCAATATCTTGGTCAGAAATACTTATAGGCCTAAATAAAAACAAATTACTCTGTTATTCTATAGCATCCATAATAATAATTTAAGCTTTACCATCATCAGATACCTATATTATCCTGTCATTTGTTCCTCTTTTTCTTATTGTTTAGCAAAACGACGATAATAATAAATATTATAATTAAATTAATTATGACGATTTTTACAACGATCATGGTGATGGGAAAATGATCCTAGCCCTGATGCTTAATGATGATGACGACGACGATGATGATGTTGGCGACGAGATCGATGATAATTCACGAAGATGATTATGACGACGACGATAAGGATGATGATGACGACGACGATGACGATGATAATGATGATGATGACGACGATGATGACGATGATGATGATGATTATGTTATCTTGGTGCAATAAATTGAAATTGAAATTGATCATGATGACGACGACGACGACGATTATAATGATGATGATGATGACGACGACGAGATGAAATGATGATGACGACGACTACGACCAACAACGACCAGCAACGACAACGACTGTGCAGACGAAAGAACAATAGAAATCTAGTATACCATCCATTGTTTCGCACTGCGAGTACTTTGTGGAACGGCAGGTCCCAGTGTTTGCCCTTGCAGATGAGCGTCGAATTGAGGAGCGGGTTGCGTATCTCCGACGTTGCTATGGAAATCTCGACGGTGCCCTGCTGGGCGCTGAATCCGATCCAGTCTCCGAGGTACTCCGCTGGAAAGCTGCAGTCCGGCCTCCGCATTGTTTCATCATCTATTGTGTTGATTAAAAGAAATGAGATGGATAGATGGAGGGATGGATGGAGAGATGGAGGGATGTAGGGATGGAGGGAGTTAGCGCGCGAAGTCGATGAGTGCAATTGCGTCATTTGTACGGTTTATGGAAGTGAGGAACGCATATCACGCTGATACTGTATGTCTGTGTGTAAGTGTATGTGTGTCTGGTTGTTTGTGTGTCTGTCTGTTTGTTCCTGTCTGTATGTCTGTCTGTTTGTTCCTGTCTGTATGTCTGTCTGTTTGTTCCTGTCTGTATGTCTGTGTGTGTGTGTCTGTCTGTCTGTACGATTGCCTGTTTGTGTGTTTAGTGTGTCTGTCTGTGTGCTTTTATGATTGCCTGTCTGTCGGACTATGTGCGTGGGTCTGTATGCATGTTTGATTGTCTGTTTGTGTGTTTATTGTGTCTGTCTGTATGCGTGTATGATCGACTGTCTGCCTATATGTGTGTCGGTCTGTATGCATGCATGCCCGTCTGTTTGATCGTTCATCTATCTGTCTTTTTGTATGCTTGAATATTTCTCCTGTCTGATCTGTCCGATGAACTATTATTGTCTGTCTGTCTGTCTGTTTGTCTGTCTGTCTATTGATCCATCAATATGTCCATAAATTTGTATGTTTGTCTGTGTGTCAGTTTGTTTGTCTTTTTGTGTGTCTGTCTGTTTGTATATGCATATTTGTCTACAACTATGTATTCATGCCGATCGATCCATATGTCCATCAATATGTCTGTTTGTCTGTCTGCATGTACTCTGCATGTACTCTGTATGTATGTCCGTATATCACATTAATTTTCATCGCAATAGCTTTAACACTTCATCGACGAAGGTCGTTAAACAAAGCAGCCGCATGGAAACCAGTGCAGCTCGTTCGCCCGTAAACCGTTAACCAAATTAGTCGGCAACGTTCTTCGAAGTGGCTCGCTGATTAATCGTGCAAATAATCGCCTGAATAATCGTTGCCTGCGGAAACGGATAGTCGTCGCATGGCTTATTGTCTCCCAACGTCGGTTAATTCGTCCTAATACTCGGTTATTTAATAAGCTTTTCCCGTTTGCGAGAATCGCTAATAACACCATTATAATATACCACACGCCGTTCCTCTATCCTAAACGTGGAAGCCCACGGGGTATGGGGGGGGGGGGGGGGGGGGAGGAAGGAGAAACAATATTATATGGAAGAGGGAAAGGACCTCGCGGGGGCGGGGGCTACGTCCCCTGTCGATGGAAAGGGAGGGGTGGAGGGACTTGATCGATCGGTTGAGATCGAATCATTTTCCAAATGATTCCCTCGATTGGTAATTCACGCCCAGCTGTTTTTCCAGCGCATTTGTATTCCGGAAACGGAGAAGGCGCGCGTATCGACTGATTTGCTTCTGATTTATTTATAAAGAGTCCGAGTTGTAGTTATAGAATCGAGTGCTTTGACGACCACTACAGCGTTCGGTGACGTTGACCCCGCGTTCCCCTACCGACCCGCGCTCCCCTACGGAGGCCAGGGTGCGGATCAGCCGGAAGGAATAATACGAGGCTGGCACTTCCGTTTAACGACGCTCTGTCTTTATTAATATCATTAGCGTCTCCTTCTCTTCTTCTTCGAAAAGTAGAAATAGTTTATCACCATAGATAAGCCTACATGTAGCCTTAGTGTTAGTAATATATAATAGGTAGGCTGATAAAAGCGTAAAGCAGTAGCGGGAGACGTTTTAGCATATTGGCTGCAGCAGTGGGGGTAGTGGTGGTGGTAGTGGCGGTGATGGTGGTAGTGGTGGTGGTAGTGGCGGTGATGGTGGTAGTGGAAGTGGGGTGACGGTGATGGTGGAGGCGATGGCGTCGGCGATGGTGGTGGTCGTGGTGGTAGTGGCCGTTGTTGTGGTGGTAGCAACATCAGCAGCAGCAGCAGTGGAAGTAGTAGCAGCAGGAGCAGTAGTAGTAGTAGCAGCAGCAGTAGCAGCAGTAGTAGTAGTAGTAGCATCAGCAGCAACAACAACAACAGCGGTGCAAGTAGTAGCAATAGTGCACGGCAGGTGACAAAAATTGTTAACATGGTCTTAACATTTTTTCTTTTTCTTACATAATCATTGTAATCGTCGTCGTCGTCATCATCATTATCATCGTCGTTGTCATCATCATCATCATCATCATCGTCGTCGTCGTCGTCATCATCATCGTATCATTACCATCATCATCATAATTATTATCATAGTCATCATCATCACCACCACAGCTGGAATGTTCAGTTTGATGCCAACCACCACTCTATACCTACCGCAGATCTTGCACGACCGTGAGCAGTGGCTGGAGACGACGATACTGGGTTGATATGCTAACGACGACGATGATGACAACGACGACGACAACGACGATGATGACGTTTGTCGTTGTTGAACGGAGCGTGAGTTGCATTTATCAGCCGACGCCAGTTCGTTACAGTCGTCCGATTCGTCAAAACAAGGTCCGGAGTCTGAGATGAAATAATTAACATCGTTCATTCTACAAAATGATTAGGTCTATGCGCGTGTTAGAAATTACGATTTGTGAACATCCCTGGGAAACGGCGCCAAATTACGTCAATAAGGAAAACAAAATATGGTACCAGCGTTGTCTCGAGCATACAATTAAAACCTAAACTTGCACCAGTTCCATTTTTTCAGTGCAAATACTAGGGTGAAGTATACCTTTAATTTGACGCATAAAGTATAAATAAATTCCAACAATTGGCGAAGTTATATACATTCAAAGTTGGTTCATTTATGCTGGACCACCCTGTATATGCGATTTGTAATATTATTATTACGTGTAAATGTATTCTCCAGCATAGTAGCGGCTAGAGGTGGATTCGAACCTGTAACCCTCCTGCTCTAAGGTAACGTCACCACCACTACACCACTGCTCCCCATATGTTTGGAGTATGTGTTCATGCATGGGTAATGTTACTAATGTAATGCATGTATTGTTTGCATTGTATACAATGTTAGCCTATCTGCGTGCGCATATGTGCGTGCTTTGTCATGCCTGCATGGACGTTTAAATGTATGTATGTAAGAGCACACGTGTCTATTTTGTAGCCAACGTAAATATTCACGGCCCAAACGCTTGTCACGTCTGCCTGATAATTTAAATAATTAATAGATTTATGGATATGTCGTTCGATGTTAGTAAACAGCAATGACATTGTAACTAAACTTTACTAAAGTGCTGTCTGAAAGTTGCAATAAATGTAATCGGTATTATTTCTATAGCTCTGATGCTCAGACTGACTGGCCGACTGACCGATTGACCGATTACCTAACTGACTGAATGACTGACTGACTGAGGGACGGACTGGCTGACTGACTGATTGACCGATTACCTAACTGACTGAATGACTGACTCACTGTTTGACTGACCGACTGACTCACTGCTGGCTGATTTATTGACTGGCTGACTGACTGACTGACTGACTGACCAACTGACTGGCTGGCTGACTGGCTGACTGACTGACTGACTGACTGACCAACTGACTGGCTGGCTGACTGGCTGACTGACTGACTGACGACTAACTGACGACTAACTGTCTGACCGACTGACTGACTGACCGACCGACCGACCGACTGACTGACTGACTGACTGACCGACTGACTGACTGACTGACTGACTGACTGACTGACTGACTGACTGGATAACTGACCGACCGACCGACTGACCGACAGACTGGCTAAAAAACTGACTGACTGAGTGACCGACTGACCGACCGACCGACCGACTGACCGACTGACTGGCTAAATTACCAACATACTGACTGACTGACTGACTGACTGACTGACCGACTGACTGACTGACTGACTGACTGACTGACTGACTGACTGACTGACTGACTGACTGACTGACTGACCGCTTCGATGCAAGTGCATGTCGACGAACATGACGTTCCCTGGCGGTGTTCCCCGTCCGCTGAGTGGCGCCACAATACTGAAGTACATGTGACCAATGAACGACTGCGTTGAATTATTGGTGGCGAAGTTCGGCAGACGCTAGAGGGACAGGAATACATTGGACAGTTTAATGGACTGATGAATGGATGGGTGGATGGGCGGGTGGGGTTGGGTGGGTGGGTGGGTGGATTGGGGAGGGATGGGTGGGTGGGTGGATGGGTGGGTGGGTGGATGGGTGGGTGGATGGATGGATTGGGGGTGGGTGGATGGATGAATGGGTGGGTGGGTGGACGGGTGAGTGGATGGGTGGCGGGTGGGTGGATGGATGGATGGATGGGTGGGTTGGTGGATTTTGGGTGGTTCAATGGATGGATGGGTGGATGGATGGATAGATGGAAGAATAGGTGGGTGGATGGAGATATGGACAATGGATGGATGGATGGATTGATGGATGAATGGATGGATGAATGGATGGATGGATTGGTGGGTGGATGAACGATGGATGAATGGATGGATGGATAGATGGATGGGTGGATGGATGGATGGATGAATGAGTGAACGAATGAGTGAATGAATGAATGAATGGAGGTAGGAAAGAGCAAATGAGCAGATGTACGGATAGAAAGGATGAATTAAAGTTTGGTATGATTAATATATGAACTGATGGGTAACGACGGATTCAGAAATTTTATAATGGGGGTCAAAAATTTGTCTTCTGTCTTTCGTCGAAAAATCTGAGGACCTTTGTTCCTTCTCCCAAAATGTTTTAAAAACCGTTCCAACTTTGGTTATTTAAAATCTGTCGACTTTTAAAAATCATTTTTACTACTTTTCTCTCTGATTTCCATTTTTCTCTTGCATGAATTGAAAACCTCAATTGCTAAAAGCGGGGGTAGGGCTCGTGCTGTGTAAGTCTAAAATGTTGGGGGCGGCATGGCTGGATTGCCCACCACGGAACCGCCCCTACTGATGCCGTATAATGATTAATGAATGGGTGGAAGCGTGGGTGTTTTTCGTGGTGAATAGAAGGCTCGACTAATTGATGGTAGATGGATGGAGCGATGGCGTAATTAATGGATATAAGGGTCCATTGGGCGATGGATTAGTCTCATGGTGGTGCAAGGTCGGGTGCAATGATGGGTGAGTGAGGAGGTTGGGGTGGAAATGAGAAATATACTCTCGCTTAACAGTACGGTTAGATAGTGTAAGACAGACATACAGACGGACGAACGGACAGACAGACGGACGGACGGACAGACGGGCAGATAGACAAATAGACAAATAGACAGACAGACAAATAGATAGACAGACATACAGATAGACAGACAGACAGATAATGATAAAATAAAGGCAAGCAGACAGACAGACAGACAGACGGACACAGAGACAGGCAGGTAGACATAGAGCTATAAAGACAATTCAACATAAAAATGAGTGGATGGATGGATGGATGGGTGGGTGGGTGGATGTGTAGCTGACATACATTTATTTATTGATTTTCTGAAACAAAAAAACTTAGCACAATCATGACAGTAAACATAGATGCTCATAATTTTTTATATACAGACAGACACACACAAACATCTAGACAGACAGACAGATGGATAGAGAAACATGCAAACAGACAGATAGATGGGAAAAGAGATAGCCAGACAGACACGCAAACAGATAGATAGATAGATAGACAGGCAATCAGGCAGACAGAAAGATAAGTAATATCAAGAAATTAATCGAAAGAGTATAATACATGCAAGTGGAAAAAGCATGGTGTCATCTGAAATTGAAATTCCTCCTTTTCCTCTTTCCCTACAGCTTGGAAAGATGAACTCACCAGAACGTATCTCGGTTGTGCTTTGTCTCCATCAGACAAAACGATGAAGGTGAATGCCTCCTCCATCCACTCTGACCAACAAACCAGTTTCTGTTCTAACACAGGACGAAACAAAACGTAACAATGCCCATTGTTACACAGAACTAAATTTAAATAACACCGGACCTGGGTGGAATTGCCGTGGGGTTGGCGTGGTTCAGCCCCCCAGTCTTTCTTAGGGCATCTTCGTTACACACCCAACTCCAAATAACTCAACGGCTGACCACCCACCACAGTTATGTTTCTACGGGGTTTAAAGTGTGGCTGGACGGTCATAGACGGCGTCCATGCACTTATTTTAAAAACTGCACATCGTCCTGCTACTTATTAGGTGAGCACAAGCTGCAGAAATGGAAGGGGTGTTCTTTGGTACTTCTTTCCCACACTTTAGGCACTGTGTTTCTACAATTCTCATACTGCGCCAAACCTAAGAGGCTACTGGACCCACTCAACTACATGTACATGTATTTCACAGGAGAAATCACACAGAGCTCAGGACACACCCAGCTATTATACAGGACAAATCACACCGGACGTAATACCCACCCAGCTCTTAGACAAGGCAAATCGCACCGATCCCAACAACCACACAGCTGTCAAAACTCCGTGGTCTCCGCCACTGGTTGCACTCTGCCAGTGCCAGTCCCAAGCCTGGATAAAGGAGGAGGGCGTCGCTAATGGTCCTTGTTACCAGTGACGTTAAACTGCAACTACCACCACCACCCCGCTGTCACACAGACAAATCGCACCGCTCCCAAGACCACCCACCCCTTGTAAACAGGACAAATCGCACCGCACCCGTGTTCCCTCCAGCTGCCAATGCTAGCAAATCACTGAGTGGGCAGAGACGATTCCCAGGGCAACCCCCAATCGCTTTGGCGGCATCGGTCTTTTGAATGCATATGCGCAGCAAAATATTCCTGACCACGTCGTCCAACCGGCTGCGAAGGCGTCCCAAGGGTATGGCGCATAGAAAAAGGCTCGTTATACAACGGTATTATTATAAATACAAAGTAGTCTGTTATATACACATGTCGCATAGTTTTCCATATGTTCAGCCGGCATTGGTTGGTTGTTTGGTATACAAGAGTCGTAGGTAGTTTTTTTTAGATGCATGGCAACGTGTTATAGCGCTGCGATTTAAAAAATGAAACGTTGCATATTGGAAACTAGAAGCCGCAGTGACTACGTCGTGTAGACGTAGATTCTTTGCACGAGTCAACACCACGTGTTCATATCATTCCACAATGAATAGGGGGATATATATATATATATATATATATATATATATATAATTACACAGCACTGTGCTTTCTCTGTAGTTGACCCCGTGGTATGAAATGGACCCCCCCCCATGATTGTCTTTACGCCTTATGCCCAGATTTTACTCAGGTGCGTTTTCTCGAAGTTTTAAAACGTTTCTTTTCAGTGCGGGGTTGGATCGGGAGCGCTCCTTAGTAGTAACCTTGAAGGACGTTATATAAATCTCCACAATGAATGGATGCCATGGATGCAGCGTAAGAGCATATGCATGTAGTAATGTACATTCTATGTGGTTGATCCAACAACCTGGAATGGACTTCCCTTGACTATGCGACACCTCCCAAGCTGTTCACAATTTCACAAACCGTTGAAGACTTTTTCCCGCTTCATCTTGGCCCGGAGCGCCTCTGAGTAGGCACCTTGAAGGGGCGCTATATAAATTATGGTTGATTGATTGATTGTACAGTGTTCTCAATTTCACAAACAGCACTGTTGAAAACCTTTTTCGCTTGATCTTGGCCGGGAGCGCCTCCGTGTAGGTACCTTGAAGGGGCGCTATATAAATCATGATTGATTGATTGATTGTACAGTGTATATGAGTTTTGTACCATGGGTTGGCGTGTAAGAGCATATAGAAAAGTGCAGTGTACCGGTATAGGAGTTTTGTACCATGCGTTGGAGTGTAAGAGCATAATTATAGAAAAGTACAGTGTACAGTGTATATGAGTTTTGTACCATGTGTGGGTGTGGCGAAGGGACTGCACTCTGCGTGTGGATACAAGAATCGAACGGACTCTCGACTGTTGACGAGATCGCATTGCTTCTCCAGACGAGACGGAAGCCATTCGGAGCTGCACAGTCTCTGCAACAGACAGTGAAAGAATGCAGTGAGAACAATGCATATAGACAGACAGACAGACAGACAGACAAACAGACAGACAGACAGATAGACACAGAAATACAGACAGACAGACAAACAGACAAACACAGAAAGACAGCCAGACAAATAGACACAGAAAGACAGACAGGCATACAGACAGACAGATAGACATAAAGATAAACAGACAGATAGACAGACAAACAGGCACAGAAAGACAGACAAACAGACAAACACAGAAAGACAGACAGACAAACAAACAGACACAGAAAGACAGACAGGCATACAGACAGACAGATAGACATAAAGATAAACAGACAGACAGACAGACAGATCGATATAAAGATAAACAGACAGACAGACAGAAAGACAAACAGACACAAAAAGATAGACAGACAGGCATACAGACAGATAGACATAAAGATAAACAGACAGATATACAGACAAACAGACACAGAAAGACAGACAGACAAAGAGACACAGAAAGACAGACAGACAGGCATAAAGATAGACAGACAGACAGACAGACAGATCGACATAAAGATAGACAGACAGACATACAGAAAGACATGCATACATGCAGGCTGATAGGCAGACCGATAGGCAGTCAGACAGACAGACTGTGTCTGCATGTATTATATATCAGACTTGAATTTTTTGACCCAACTTCGGATTTCCGTCAGCGATATCTCAAAGGTTTTCCAGCAAGAAAGAGAATTCTCTTTTTAAGAGGAGGGCAAAATGGCACGAAGCCGGCGGGTAAAAAGACTTTAGCTTGAGAGCAAAACAGAGACAGACAGACAGACAGACAGACAGACAGATCTCTTTGTCTGAGAAGACTGAGATACAGCGAGATAGAGAGATAGAGAGACAGATACACATAGAGAAAGAGACAGAAAAAGGATGAGATAGGGAGGGAGCGAGGGAGGTAGGAAGAGTGGGAGGGAGGGAGAGAGGAAGGGAGCGATGGAGGGAGGGAGGGAGAAGGTAGGGAGGGTGGGTGGGAGGGAGAGAGAAAGGGAGCGATGGAGGGAGGTAGGGAGGGAGGGAGGGAGAAAGAGAGAAAAAGAAAAAGAGAGAGCGGGAGACAAAGACAGAGACAGACAGAGAGAAAGTAGGCCTAAAAGAAAAAGTAAAAGAGAAAGAAGGAAGAAAGCGAGAAGGCAGGAGACATAAAGAGAAATTGACAATGCATGCGATAATTGGACCCAGGACATCAACGCAGCAATCGTCGTATACAAGAAAAGCGAAAAGATTGAGGTCGGTAGCACACCGTACACAATGTGACGAGAATATAAAGTAGAACCAATTGTAGTTTGTGCAAATCAAGCGATCCCTAGTTCGTTTGTTTGTCTGTCTGTCTGTCTGTATGTATGTCTGCTTGCATAGTCCGTATATGCTTAGTCTGTCTGTTTCCATAGTCTGTGTGCTTAGTCTGTCTGTCTGTTTGCATAGTCTGTATGCTTAGTCTGTCAGCATAGTCTGTATGCTTAGTCTTTCTGTCTGTCTCTTTGCATAGTCTGTATGCTTAGTCTGTCAGCATAGTCTGAATGCTTAGTCTTTCTGCCTATGTTGGCATAGTCTGAATGCTTAGTCTGTCTGTTCTGTCAGTCTATTTGCATAGTCTGTATGCTTAGTCTGTCTATTTGTTTGCTTATATACATGTATTCTGTATGATTAGTCTGTCTGTCTAACAGTCTGTCTGCCTGCTTGTATGTCTTGTTTGCATAGTCTTTATGCTTAGTCTGTCTGTATGGTCTGTATGGTCTGTTTAACTAATCTGTCTGCCCACCGGTTTAAAATGAGTTATGCATGACTTGACCCGTTATATCTTCAACTAAATCTACTCGAGATTTATTCATGCATGTATGTTCACTTTCGCTACCGATAAAATGCCAGATAAATTTGTCACTAACTTATTTTTCGATCACGAAAAGTACGAGTTCGGTGCGTCGACCAGCGGCGCTCTCTTTTATGGCGACAAAACATCAGAGTTGGTGATGTACGACCGTTCTTAGATAGGCAGACAAGTCTGTTAGGACAAAGTCGTTCGGCGATAACTTCGATTTTCTCTGATGATGCGGAAAGGAACGTCAACTGAATGTATCCAATGCGATGCATCACGTTGAAGATGTGAAGGAAAGGGAAGGGAAAAGACTGAGCTGGATGGACGGAAAATAAATGGAGATAACAAGATTTCGACTGAACCTTGGAGGAGGAGTTGCATTGGACGTCGAAAATGACCGACAAGAATTGAGATCATGCATTCGCACACTTTGACGTCAGACGGTTCGCGTTGGGCTGATGGGATGCGCCTGGCTGCTTATCTGTTCGTCTAAAAGTTGTTTGTCTACATATTTGTCTGTCTGTTTGTCTGTCTGGCTGCCTGCCTGTCTATTTGTACGTCTGTTGATATTGGCTCAATGTTTTTATTCAATCAAATTCTCTTTCGTTCTAATTTGTTATCGATAGCATCGTAGGCCTACACATCGTGCAGTTGTAATTTTAAAAAATATTATTATCTCACGACACTATTCGTCGTGACATCATTCATGGTTGTGGGGAAAAATAGATACCCTTGAGGAACTAAAATAATTCCCGCTAAGTATAGGGGCCAATTTTTGCAGCAAAAATTAGTTACCTGAATTAGCGGAATTCTTGAAAGTACAAAGAAAGCTTAAGGTCAAAGAATATCAGGCGAAAATTATATTAAGGAAAATAATTACAAGCATTTACAATAAAAGAATAAATAATGAATATTAAGGAAAATAATTACAAACATTTACAATAAAAGAATAAATAATAGTTACATACAACTAAGAGGATCACTGGGAAAACTAGAAGAAAAAAACAACGAAAAACCAGATATTTTCTGAGAAGACTAAAGCGGAAAAACATTTTTTAGGCTACAGCTAAGATAACAACAACAGGATTCTATGGATGCGAAAAGAGCAAAAAAAACTCACGAAACGAAGAAACATTAAACTCATAAAGAAACGTCGTATGACGAAGAAAATCACCTGAAAATGACGAACACAACACTGAAATTCGGATAAATAATATACAGATTCAATTCAAAACGCGCACTCCAATTTCGATAAAGGCAGAACACAAAAAGCACCACAACGAACAGAAGACCGCACGTCAAGAAAATAAGAGGAAATATCACGACGGTGGAAATTGAAACTGGGGGACAAGAAAAGATCATGTCATACATATATATGTACAATGCGCCCGCGAAATTGATATAGCGCCCGTGTAAGAGGAACTCATCTTGCCTGTCTATTGTCACCAAGGATCGTAGCGAGATTGAATCCGGCGGAGAGCGAACAGGATTGGGTCGGACGTCTCGAGTCCGCTTCCGAGTCTATTTGGACAGACAGAAATTACAGACATCGCTTCAATAGACGGCTTCATAATCAATCTTATCAACGACATGGTCTATGGGTGCTATGCTGGGACGGTATATATATACACATATATATACATATATATATATATATACAAACACACGAATATATGTATGTATATATATATGTATATCATGGTCGACTGGTTAGGTGCTTCATATACATATACATATACATATACATAATATAATTTTTTTATACATATACATATACATATACATATACATATACATATACATATACATATACATATACATATACATATACATATACATATACATATACATATACATATACATATACATATACATATACATATACATATACATATATATATACAAACACACACGAATATATGTATGTATATATATATATATATATATATATATATATATATATATATATATATAGCCGACTGGTTATGGGACTTCGTTTGTTATTGGGGAGAGTGCGGGTTCGAATTTCTTTCCCTGGGGTGATTGATATGCAGCACCATCAACCGTTTCTTAATTTCAACTGCTCAGTTTCGTTGATTGATGGATTGCCACTGGCGCCTCATAAATGCAAAAGTAATAGTAGCAGCTGTAGTAGTAGTAGTTGTTGTAGTTGTAGTATTAGTAGTAGTAGTAGTAGCAGTAGTAGTAGTAGTAGTAGTAGTAGTAGTAGTGGTGGTGGTGGTGGTGGTGGTGGTGGTGGTGGTGGTGGTGGTGGTGGTGGTGGTGGTGGTGATGGTGGTGGTGGTGGTGGTGGTGGTGGTGGTGGTGGTGGTGGTGGTGGTGGTGGTGGTAGTAGTAGTAGTAGTAGTAGTAGTAGTAGTAGTAGTAGTAGTAGCATGAATAATAGCAATAGGAGTAATGGCAATTACTGTAGTAACAGCAGCAGTAGTTGTGATGATGGCTTGCTGTAGTAGTAATTGAGGAAGTAGTAGTATAGAAGCAATATTAATATAGCAATGATGATGTTGTTGTTGATGATGATGATGATGATGACAACGACGATGATGATGATGATGATGAAGATGACGACGACGACGACGATGACGTTGATGACGATGATGACGATGATGATGATGATGATGATGATGATGATGATGATGATGATGATGATGATGATGATGATGATGATGATGATGATGACGATGGTGACGACGGTGATGATGATCATTATCATCATAATGTTGATGATCGTGATGATGATCATAATTATTAATAAAACTTTTTCGACATTTCTTGACCCCATACCATAAGACACCTTTTTTACCATTACATTTAGTATTTTTAAATTTCGGTTTGTACACGAACCTATACTAAAAGCAGTTGATCAAATTCTAAGGGAAGCTCTAACTGCCATCATGCAAAAAATACGCCTAAGCGATATCATGTTATCATTCTCTACAGACTGGAGATGTCCTATCAGGGTGAGAATTGCCGGGGGTTGGGGGAGGGGTTTCAACCCCCAGTCTTTCTTACAGTTCCATAGTAGGCCTAAACTCTGTTTTTTCACATCCAATTCCAAGTTTATCAGAGGCCAACCCCCAGTTATTTTGCCACAATAATTCTCACACTGTGTCCTATGCACGAAAGAGCCAACCATGCAAGAATGCCCTTCTACGGCCCAATGTCAAATGGCCCAAGGGTTCCACACGGTTCCACAGTCTGTTGGGAAGTGCAATTAGGCTACGTGACCATGGGTGCTATAATAGTGCATTGGCAAACAATCGCGCTGCTTAACAATTGTCTCAGACATCCACCTCAGCAGGTCCTGCAGCTGAACATGGCCGCGTTTAATACAGTACCAGCGCAGTGACAGGGCTCTTACTCCGACTGTGATCCATGGCCGATCCATGGCCGACTAGGAGCCGATCAAGCGCTAAAGGCGCGGTGTTCGCGCCTAGACGGCTCTCGTCTCAGGCGGGTCAGGAAGACCCGTGAAATCATTAGTGAAAAACAGATGGTGGCATGACGCCTGTGATGTTGATAACGGTTTACTAATGTCGTGGGGATGGGCTTGGGTGCATACGAGGTGTGCACGGCGGGAGGGGAAATGGAGGTGGTGTAAGTAGGGTGAGGAGACCAAGATTGTTATTATTGATGTACATGTACATTGTACATGTACATGTACTATACATGTACATTGTACATGTAGGCATCCACTGGTGGGAAGTTAGTTTTAAGGATGGCTATGATTTAATGATTACAGAATAAAGGCCAGATCTGTCTCAGTTTATTTTATGAGTCCTGGCTTGTAGAACATGCAAATGATGATGGATTTCGCTCTCGCAGTAGGCCTACATGTGTATAAGACATAAGACATACACTGTAAGACATAAGACATTTATTTTGAACCAAATCAACACATACATGTATGCTCTAATCGCACTCCAACTCATATCAGCAAGTGTAATAAGTACATTAAGAACATACTAAGACTTAAGTAATTACACAGAGCAAACCCGCAAAAATGTTATCAACAGATAGCATTTATGAATTATTAAGTTATTAACAGACGCTCTTGCAATGTGAAAAGAGTTTAACCCTCAAGGGTACCCAAAGAAAGTTACGTTCCCGGTTTTTGGGGTGCAAACTGCACCCCCTAATTATTTAGAATATAAGTCAAGGATTCGCTTTGTCTACCGGTAATCGAATACTGTGTACACTCTGGTAAATTTTGAGGATATTAAATAGCACACTAATTGTGCTAGTGGAAAATGTGTATTAAATTATCTTAAAATGCACTTTTATTGTGTAAGTAAGACAGGGTACCGGGTTATCAGCTAATTTGTACACCTTATAATGTGCAATTTTTCGTGAAGAGGAATGCCAGCGTCGTTCGGGCGGGCGAAAGAATCCTATAGTCTGACTCATCAGATACTCAGAATTTCCTCGGTCTCTTAACCTTTCTCGACCTGAGAAAACCCGTATTAACAGTTACAGGCAGGTAAACAGACAGACAAGCAGACAGACATGGAAACAGACAGCCAAACAGGCAGACAGATAGGCAGACAGACAAACAGACGGACAGGAAAGAAGACAGGCAGAAAAACAGACAGACAAGAAGATAGACAGGCAGGTAAACAGACAGGCAAGCAGACAGACAGACAAACAGACAGACAAACAAACAGACAGACAAGAAGACAGACAGGCAGGTAAACAGACAGTCAAGCATATAGACAAACAAGCAGACGCAGATGAAGGAAGACAGACAGACAAGCAGGTAAACAGACAGGCAAGCAGACAGACAGGCAAGCAGACAGACAGACAGACAAACAGACGCAGAGGAAGGAAGACAGGCAGACAAGCAGGTAAACAGACAAGTAAGCAGACAGACAGACATAAAAACAGACTGTCTGTCTGACAGAAAGGAAGACAGGCACACAGTGGCGTAGCTAGCTTTTCATGGGCCCGTGTGCAGAAGTTCCGCATGGCCCCTGATTGACCTTGTTAGGCCGGTATTTTTGCCAATGCAATCAGCATGAGAATTGTAGAAAAAGAACACCGGGGTCAGACGTTGACTTATGTTAAGTTGGGCGTACGATGAGGACTTTAGGCCTACGTTAAACCCACAACCCTCCGCAATTCTTACTCTGCCTGCAATCAAGATCACTAAAACTAACCAGTGACATTTTGCTATTACACCTCACAGTATAAACATGAATGCAGCACGAAGGATACAGATAAAGTGTTATAGGCCTAGCTTCGTCGAATTTGAAATCTATCACTTAGCATAATTATTATACTTAACCGCTTATTATTAGTAGGCCTTTTAGTACAATGTCATGGCACACACGAATGTACCTTGACAGACAGGCAAGCAGACAGACAAACAGACGCAGAGGAAAAAGACAGGCAGACAAGCAGGTAAACAGACAAGTAAGCAGACAGACAGACATAAAAACAGACTGTCTGTCTGACAAAAAGGAAGACAGGCACACACGAATGTACCTTGACAGACAGGCAAGCAGATAGACAGACAGACAAACAGACGCAGAGGAAGGAAGACAGGCAGACAAGCAAGTAAACAGGTAAGCAGACAGACAAACATAAAAACAGACTGTCTGTCTGTCTGACAGAAAGGAAGACAGGCACACACGAATGTACTTTGACAGACAGGCAAGCAGACAGACAGACAGACAAGAAGACAGACGATACAAAGACAGAAAAACAGATAAGCAGACAGACCTATTTGTCTGTCTATTTGTCTGTCTGTCTGCTTGCCTGTCTGTTTATGTGCCTGTCTGTCTGTCTGTCTGCTTGTCTGTCAGACAAACAGGCAGATAGACCGACAGGAAGGAGGCACAGAGATATACAGAGATTTCACAGGCAGGCAAACAGACAAACCAGACAAATAGCCCGGTAGACTGACAGAACATAGACAGGCAGGCAAGATTACCTAGGAGACAGCCAGGCAAACGGATAGGCAGGCATGCAAACAGTCAGACAGACATGCAGGTAGTTGTGCAGGCAGGAAGGCAGGAAGGCAAACAGACATACGAAACTTTTCTGCAACAAAGGTTTAACGCTAGGGCCGGGTAATGAAATTCCCGCGCGAAGTCCCGTGGCTTATACCGTAGTCTGCTCTCATTGGCTTTCGTACAGATCACCAGTGATGTCTGTTACCCTTCTCCGTCCTCCGCCGCAGCTGTACGGTGGGCTTAGGCGAGGACCCCGGTATAAGGGCGCTTATACCGGGGTCCTCGGCTTAGGCTATGTAGACTATCATCAGTCAAAGGTCATCGTTATCTGAACCCCACTATGCTACATAGCTATTAGGCCGGTTAGGCATTCGTTCATGCGAATGTATGCATGTATTGTATGTATGTATGTATGTATGTATGTATGTATGTATGTATGTATGTATGTATGTAACTATGTATGTATGTATGTATGTATGTATATATGTATGTATGTATGTATGTATGTATGTATTTATGTATGTATGTATGTATGTATGTATGTATGTATGTATGTATGTATGTATGTATGTATGTATGTATGTATGTATGTATGTATGTATGTATGTATGTATGTATACATATATACATAAAAATATATATGTATAGAAAGGTTCTGCGAATTGGGCCAGCTCTGTCTGCCATAGTCACTTTTGCTGTTGATATGTATGTACATGTATGTATGTACATGTATGCATGTATGTATGTAGGTATGTATGTATGTAAGTATGTGTGTATGTATTATATATATATAATATAATATAATAATATAATATATAATATAATAATATAATTATAATATAATTATAATTTAATCAATTTCTATAGCGCCCCTTCAAGTCACCTTCTACTCAGAAGCACTCCCAACATGTACATGTACATTGTAGGCATACGTGCTTCAGCCGTAGTTGAACTGATCCAGACTGCACAGCGGCAACGTGGCTATTGACATGCATTCAAGCATACACACGTACATGTATAGAGCAGATGGCATTAATTAGTTTATCTTTGACACCCGGCTAATGTCTTCCTAATTACGGTCTCCCGGGGAGTCAGAAGACTCACTCTGGTCGACCTCTGAGCTACTCGCTCGCGTTTAAGGTCCTAACCCGGCGTGAATAACGTACTTTCGGCAGCGGTTAGCTATTTGCTCGTGGCAACGTTCACGCCGCATAACGTTACACGTACGGCAGGGTTAGCTGGTCGTTAGGGCCGGAGGGGGTCCAGTAACGAAACTAGTACTGTAGGTCTGCCAAATATGCATTGCTTCTTCAGCCTGCTTGCAACCCACGTGTTTGCTCCTTTTGCCATTACATCAGTTGGACCTGTTCTAATGATGCTGCAAGTTACGTCTCTCATATAGCTGGGACGTCGACTATTTCAGCTGTCCGGGGAGACAGACGTGAAACCAATTTCCTTTTCAAACGATTTTCCAACTATGTTTTTTTTCAGCGGCGCAAGAACATTGCAAGAACATTGCAAGAACATTACAGTCCGAGGAAAACATTTCCGGCGGGCCGTTAAAGCCTGGGAAGGGGAGATGAAGTTTTCTTTGCATCAGGCACAATTCTTATCTCCGTCTCGGATAGAAATAAAGTAGCAAAAACGACATAAATAATGATGATGACGATGATCATGATGATGACGATGACGATGTCGATGTCGATGATTCTAATAATGATAGGCTAATAATAATAATAACAAGGACAATAACGATAATTATCGTAACAATAATAATTACAGCAATGATAATGATAATAGTAGTAGAAGTAGTAGTGGTGGTAGTAGTAGTAGTAGTAGTAGTAGTAGTAGTAGTAGTAGTAGTAGTAGTAGTAGTAGTAGTAGTAGTAGTAGTAGTAGTAGTAGTAGTAGTAGTAGTAGTAGTAGTAGTAGTAGTAGTAGTAGTAGTAGTAGTAGTAGTAGTAGTAGTAGTAGTAGTAGTAGTAGTAGTAGTAGTAGTAGTAGTAGTAGTAGTAGTAGTAGTAGTAGTAGTAGTAGTAGTAGTAGTAGTAGAATAGTAGTAGTAGTTGTTGTAGAAGTAGTATAGCAGCAGCAGCAGCAGCAGCAGCAGCAGTAGTAGTAGAAGTAGAAATAGTAATAAAAATAAATTTAAAAAAAAATAAAATAATGATGATTAGGCCTATGCAAATGAAATTCTCTTAAGGTATCGTACTTTGACCTGATCTGCGGATATCGTACTCCTACCTTTGACATGCCCTCACAGGGCGCCTATCTCACATGACCTACATGTATAGCCATGATCTGACTAACATTCTCTCTCACACCCTACGCCAATCGACATAGTATCTTTAGTTTCTTTGCATATTACTGCAGCAGTATATACCTTGAGTAACTTGCATATAAGGACCGACCATAGGATTCGAACCCTGTGCATACATTGTATATACATCATCTGCCCTTGCGAGCGTTTTAACCCGCGAGGAAAATTATGTTGCTGTGATTGCTATTGCCATGCCAACGCATCATACGATGAACAGTAACCACACAGGACGACTCCCTTGAGCGTAGTTACCGATTGAGACAATTGTAAATCGACGACCTTTAACCTGACATTGTTTCGCCGCAGAATCGTTTCCTACGTTTGTCGAGAGGAGGTTCTTATAAAAAAGAATAATAGTTTTCTCGATAGTAATTTCTGTTCTCTGCATTTCTTTTTTCTTTCATTCTGTCAGTCGATCGATTTTTTGTGATAGTATATTTTGGACTTGTCTTATGCATTATTGATTCTGTCTGAGACGAAATAACTTGGCACCATATGAATAACTAAATAAATGAATAAGTAAATAAATAAATAATTCCATACATAAATATTACATACACACGCACGCATGCAGACACACAAACATATAATAACATATATACCCAAACTTGATACACGATTAAACATACAAACATGCGTTCGTACACAACACACGCACCAACAGATAGACAAGCAGATAGACAGACAGACAAATAGCCAGACAGACAGCCAGCCAGACAACCGAAGACAGGCAAGAAAGCACACAGACAGACAGGCATACAGACAGACATACATACATACAGAAAGCCCTACAGATAGCCAGGCAACCGGAGACAGGCAAGAAGGCAGACAGACATACAGACAGACAGACAGACATACAGACATACACACCTTAATTTTCTAATGTCACTCAATTTCAAACCTGGGTCCGCCTCTACTCAACGGTCACTTCCAATAATTGAAATCACTTCGACTGAATGACACGTTTTAAGTGCAATGACTCGCGTGTCTTTGGTGTAAAGACAGAGACGCAGACATACAGACAGACAGACAGACGAATGGAGAGACAGACGAATGGAGAGACAGACGAATGGAGAGACAGACACAGAGGGATAGAGAGACCACGTTTGTCCATGGCCTCTTCAATCCGTCTCTATATATCTTGTTCTTTGTTTTCGCGTATAATATGTCTTCTTCTCGTTCTTCCATCTTTCTCTGTCTCTGTCTCTTTCTGTCTATCTGTCTCTCTATGTCTCTCTCTGTCTTTCTATGTCTCTCTCTGTCTCTCTCTCTCTCTACCTCTTCATCTGATCACTCACCTCCTCGCAGACTCTCTGACCTTCAGACGTTCTGAACTTTTGACCCTACGACCCAGTGAGTCTGACCATCTGACCTTCCAACTTTCCAACCCTCTGACCCTCTGACCCTCTGACCTTCTGACCCTCTGACTTTCCAACCCTATGACCTTCAGACCTCAGACCTTCTGAACATCTGACCTTACAACCTCTGACCCTCCGACCCTCTGAACTTCCAGCCCACTCATGCAACCTCTGACCCTTTGACCCTCTGACCCTTTGACCCTCTAACCCTCTGACCCTCCTCCGATCAAGCTGTGACCTTCACAAGCGATGTATAGTACATAGAGCACACAGTGATTGGGTGAATCAATGTCGGCGCATGGTGACGCATTCATTCCGATGTAATACAATAGCGCTACATAAATTATTGTCACCTAATCTAATCCTCCTCCTCCTCCTCCTCCTCCCCTTCCTAATCCTCCTCTAATCCTGCATGCTCTCACCCACCGATCCACGGCCAATCGTCGCGTTGAAGAGAGATGTCGTAGCAAAGTCGATCCTCGTTGATCTCGTTCGGAGCAGCTGCAACACGCACACACAAACACAAACACATGCACTGACTGTATAATGTATATACATGTATATACACTGTGCCCCATAAAAAACACACCAAAAAACTTTATCATGAAACGCATGTAAGTCTAATGTTAAATAAGAAAAAGTAATGTTTCATTTAAGAAGATGTTCGAAGTGATGTCCCTTCGCTTGAACGCAGGCTCTCAGCCTTGGCCGCCACTGTTCAATAGCTTTGTCAATGACACTCTGCTTCAACTGTGCCCACACAACGATGAGGCGCTCCTTCAACTCGTTGATGTCCCGTATTGCTGTCTGGTAGACGCGTTCCTGTGTTAGACCCCAAATTCTGTAGTCAACGGAATTGAGGTCTGGCCAGAGTTCCGATCCAATGAAGCTTGGTGTTTCACGTCGCAGCAACGCAATGGTGTCCTTTGGCGATGTGCTGGGGCGCTGTCCTATAAGTTACTAATCTCTGTTTAAATGTTTCCAAACACGCCTAGTCGGCATCACTGCCTCCAACAGCAACCACTTCTGTGAGTAAGTAAAATGTAAACTATTTTGTGGCAAAATAATTTGAGAAACAACGTACAAACTTTTATTACAATTGGCTTAGTTTTATAGAAGATTTTTTAAAAGTTTTTTGGTGTGTTTTTTATGGGGCACAGTGTAGATATAATTATGATATATATATGTACATATTATGTATATATGTATATAAGCATATATGCATATGTAATTATATTATTTATATATGCACATGCGCTGGCTATACAATGTACATTTGTATATATACATATACATGTATGTATATAAATATAAATAAACATATGCATTATATATATATACATAATGAATATATATGTGTATGTATAAATATATGGGGCGCTGTAACAGCTGCAACAAGACATTGAAATCGTTTTGACCTCGCCGTGCACCCGCTGCTGACCTCTGACCTTCTGACCACCAACTCTCTAAAATGACCTCGCCGGGGTCAATTCTGCCGCCTTCAATATAATAGCAGCCATCTGCAATGGTAGGGGAGGGTATGCATTTATGTGCGAATGAGTGCCACATATACGACTTCTTATGCAGAACACATTTCGTAAATGTATATATATATATATATATATATATATATATATATATATATATATATATATCATACATGATGTATGTGTGTCTGCATGTGTGTATACGTGCGCGCGTGTGTGTGTATTCTGTTGAGGGTGTGGGCACTGTGGGGGGTGTGTGTGTGCGTGTGTGCGCGTGTGTGCACGCATGGGTGTGTGTGTGCGTGTGCATTTGTGGGTGTGTGTGCATTGTGTGTGCGTGTGTATTTGTGTGTGCGTGTGTATTTGTGTGTGCGTGTGTCGGTGTGTGTTTGTGTGTGTTATAAAAAAAAACAATGAAAAGACAGAGAGCAAACAAAAAAAACAACGTCACGATGATGACACGAATTATAACCGAGACAATTAGTGTTATTGTCTGTTAAAAGCGCAAACAAAGATGTTTTGTCGTTGTTACTTGTTTTGTTACTTGAAGCAATAAAGGCATTGTTATACGGCTCTGATTCTCGCTGCATTGTGCATCAACACGTAGTGCACAACTGCACATGGCCATAATTGAATATATATTATGTATATATAATGGGAAACATAAAATGAAGAGCAGCAGTTACAATATATTAAGCTTACATAAAAATAGTCATAAGTATATTGCCCGATGTATTGGTCACTTAGATTCTTGTAAATGAGTGTATAATGTACGTGCGCGTATGTCAGTGCCTGGTCGTCCCTGTGTATCATTATATATCATTATATATCATATTTATTAGGCTATATACATGTATATACATTCCAGTCGGGTGTGGGGCAGTTAATGACCACCGCAAATGAATACTTCATGGAGCTATGCAGAGAGAAATGCGGAACTGCAGTGAATCTCAAATGCATGGGACGAAGCTTGTTAACTCATGACGTATACGCACTTATATATATATATGTGTGGGTGTGTGGATGTGGGAGTGTGTGTGTGTGGATGTGTGTGTCCGTTTATTACCGGTATGCTTTTTTTATCAGATAGCCTATAGTATGAAATAGTGTTGTAGACAGAATATTGCCTATGCTTATACTTCTACACGTACATAATTATTGACATATTCTCTATGCTTGTTTGCATATAATACAAAATTTATATATATATATATATGTATATGCGTTTTTGGGTAACATACATCATGGACCATAATAATAATATTATAAGTGCTTAATTATGTATCCATGGCGTGATTCTGAGAAGCCGCTAAAGACGCTGTAAATACAATGTTGTGTTGATACACGCGTAAAATGAACTTTTATAATAGCAATCATCGAGGCAATTTAATTTTAATTTACTTGCGGGCCAAGTTTATTGTGGCCTCATGGAAATATGAGGAACGCGTTTAAAAATGCGTATGCTTGCACTATAGTGCATATGTGACATTCCACTTTCATATAATTTTTTATAGCGCCGTTGGGAATCAGCGCTGCAGTGCAGTAATCATGGCTATCGGCATACAGACTCGTATGCGTGTATAGAAAGAGATGCATCTCAAGACGGTTTTTAAAAGTTTTCTGCATAAAGTCAAACGTGGCAACACGCTTGCAACAATGCAGTAATGCAAAAATACAACAATGCAGTAATGCAAAAATACAACAATGCAGTAATACAAAATACAACTATGCAACAATACAACAATGCAACAATGCAAGACTGATCCATAAAGACGGTCCATGGTGCAATTGACTCAAATTGAAGCCCTGATGTGCAGCACCTGCATGACGCCAGAGTCAGACGAGCGCAGCAATTGCCGACCCGGTTGATTCGAGACTAGAACATGGATGGGGATAGGTAACCGGGGGAAAATGGGTCGGTTTCTAGACGAATATGGTCGAAAAAATACTCAGAATTAGTTTCTAAAATTCAGAAATAGTTGAATAAACCTGCGTGAAACATAAAGCTCCTTGATTTATACCATTATATAATTACGATTACTATTGCAGCACCGCAGATTGAGTCACGTGCCTGTCACAAGATGCCCTTGTAAGAAACTTAGCCCTCATCAACAGGAAGCCAGTGCAACATTTCTCACATTCATTGCAATTCATGCAAATATCTCACCTTAATGGGTGATTACGATTCGGCTGACACAACTATAACGGGGCACAAAGAACCCCCCTGATGGGTAACCTGCAGTACGATTGAATTACAGTGTAATCCAGGCGCGTTAGGGTGCATTCTGTATACACACAACCATAACGAGGCACAGGGAGCCCCCTGATGGGTAGCCTGCAGTAACGATTGAATTACATGTACACTAATCTAGACGCGTTAGGGCGCATATACACGCGTGGATGGACATTGGACAAGGATGACTACAGCTCCACGGATTTCGTCGTTAAGACCGTATCCAACGACAACGACGCAGCCGGTGGTGGTTAGGACAGGATCCGGAAGGAAAGTTCACCTGGTCCGCCATCCTTAAATCCCGGACCGTCCGCATATGCACCCGGATTGCCGACGACGGAATCTGAGCATTCTACGCAGGAAATTGGAACTTTATATCGTGTACACATTCTTGTCATTGTTTGACCGCACCTGCTGGATGTTAGCGTGTGTGTGTGTGTGTGTGTGTGTGTGTCAGTGTGTGTGTGTGTGTGTGTGTGTGTGTGTGTGTGGCAGTGTGTGTGTGTGTAGGTTTGTGTGTGTGTGCGTCAGTGTGTGTGTGAGTGTGTGTGTGTGTGTGTGAGTGTGTGTGTGTGCCAGTGTGTGTGTGTATGTGTGTGTGTGTATCCCCGCCAAATATACCGGATCTTTGTGGGATTCAGCGTTAGTCGGAATGAAAGACGTCAACGTTTACTGTGTGTATATAACTTCTTGTGCAGATGGCAATCGTGCGATTTCATCAGATCTATTGGGGAATTATAGACCACATCTATTTGGAGCAAAATTGCACGTCTTCGGCAGAGTATAATAATAGTGAACTCACGATCAGTGCAAAGTTGATTCGACTGAATTGAGTGTAATTATGCAGAGAAGCGACCCGAGTATGCCAAGGACTGTGCTATAGAGTCTATATATTCGCATCGGCATATAAGAGATAATAACAATAATAAGAGAATAAGAGATAATAACAATAATAATAGAATAAGAGATAATAACAATAATAAGAGAATAAGAGATAATAATAATAATAAGAGATAATAATAATAATAATAATAATAATAATAATAATAATAAAAATAACAATAATAATAATAAGCGAATAAGAGATAATAATAACAAAAGAATAAGAGATAATGATGATAATAATAAGAGAAAAAGAGATAATAATAATAAGAATAATAAGAGATAATAATAAGAGAATAAGAGATAATAATAATTAATAAGCGAATAAGAGATAATAATAAGAGAATAAGATATAATATACATAAGAGAATAAGAGATAATAATAATAAGAGAACAAGATATATTAATATTAAGAGAATAAGAGAGATTAACATATAGAATTAGAGATGAATTAAAACAGAATGAGAGTACAGAATAAAATCGAAAAATAGATGTCAAGATATGGAAGAAAAGAGATTGAGAGAAAAACAAACGGGGGGGGGGAACAAGAGAAGCAGAACAATGAAAAACAAGCGTTTCTTAAACGAAGGTGGGGTACATGTTTATATATAGGGGTTACATACTTTGGGGGAGAGACGTATACATAGAGTGGTCAACTGTGGAGCTTGTTATCGACAGGAAATTGGAAGAAGAGATCGCGAGACAGAAAGTCTGACAGACAGAGAGATGTGGTAATGTGTTTATCAGATAGATTGAAGCACAGAGGAGATAGAGTCAGAGACAAAGACAGAGAGACAGAGACTGAGAGAGAGAGAGGAGAGAGAGAGAGAGAGAGAGAGAGAGAGAGAGAGAGAGAGAGAGAGAGAGAGAGAGAGAGAGAGAGAGAGAGAGAGAGAGAGAGAGAGAGAGAGAGAGAGAGAGAGAGAGAGAGAGAGAGAGAGTGGCTGTGGCAGAGACACACAAAGAAAGAGAAATAGAGAGAGATAGAAATATAGAGAAAGAGAGAGAGAGAGAGAGAGACAGAGACAGAGACAGTGATAGATACTGAGACAGAGATACAGACAGAGACACAGACACAGAGAGAGAGACAGAGAGACAGAGAGACAGAGAGACAGAGAGACAGAGAGACAGAGAGAGAGAGAAGTAGAGAGAAAGAAAGAGATAGACCCAAAGACAGAGACAGAGATAGAGACTGAGACTGAGACTGAGACACAGACAGAGACACAGACACAGAGAGAGACAGAGAAAGAAAGAGAGAGAGACAGAGAAAGAGAGAGAGATACCCAATGCGTTGTGTACAACAGCCGTATACAGAACTGAGCGATGCAACGTCCTTGGTGTCTTTTTGAAGCGCCATTTCCAACTTGAAATGACACACACACACACACACACACACTGTAGGTTTAAACAGCTGTAACTTTCGAAACACATAAAATGTTTTCAGTGAAACTTTCAGGAATTGTTGGAAATTCACTCCCTTTTAAATTTGGAAATTTTCGCAGAAAAGGTTGCGAAGATATTGCATTATAACCGGTGGTAAATTTTTTTTGACCCACCCTGTAGATCTCTTCAGAGAAAGGAGCCCCTCCAAATGGACGAATTGACCAAACTTTATCTGACCATCTGTTGGACACAATTTACCAGCGACAAAATCCCTCTTAACTAAGCTGGTTGAGGTGACATTGTACACTGTACAGTGTACAATATACACAGTGTACAATGTACAATATACACAGTGTACAGTGTACAATGTACACAGTGTACAATATACACAGTGTACAATATACAAAGTGTACAATGTACACAGTGTACAATATACACAGTGTACAATATACACAGTGTACAATGTACACAGAGTACAGTGTGAAATATACGCAGTGTACAGTGTACAATGTACACAGTGTATAATGTACACAGTGTATAATGTACACAGTGTATAATGTACACAGTGTATAATGTACACAGTGTACTGTGTGAAATTGGTACTCGACTGATCGTCCAATTGCAGTTATTCGCATAGCCACTATTATGACTTTCCCAGAATATGACTACAGAATTGGTTCAGCGGTAACTATTATCACAAAAAATGACATGTAATAACGGTGTGTAAAGGAAGCCCATAATTGCTTTATTGTGCCTCGTCACTTTTGTTAGTCACTGTGTTAATTTTGCAAAATTTCGTCATGGCCACCTCACATCGTTCACTCAGTAATTATATTAGTTGGTGTCCCTAGACAGCGGAATTATTTTATCCCTTTGGGGCCTCCCCTTTTGTAACCAATGAGCAAATATGTGTAGGCAAATGCCCCCCCCCCCCAAAAAAAATTGTTGGGCGTGTCTGTTTTCGGGTAAGTAGACCTGGAAAAATAAAAACCTCTTGAACAATTAGAATTCCGGCCGGATGCCTAAAAAAGGTCGGCTGAAATTTATACCTCCCCCCCACTGCTGAAATGTCTCCTATGCCTATGCTTCCTCCTCAAGGTCAACACTGACCGGAGGTTGTGTTACTCTGGGAATTTGAGAGAGAGGTGGATCGACGGGACGATTGGACGACAGCAGATTATTCCGACTTATTATTCCATCATTGGCTTCATCTTATTTTGTCTTCTGATTCCATGGAATTGGATCGGCCAGTAATCCACAGCTATGTCTCCTCCACTTCCTCTTCATCCTCTTTTCCCTCCTCTACCTCCTTCTCTTCCTCTTGTCCTCCACCTCTCTATTTTCTTCTTCTTCCTCCACCACCTCCTTGTCCTCCTCCTTCTCCTCCTCTTCCTCTTCCTTATCTCCTCATTCTCGTTCTCCACCTCTTCCTTCTCCTCCTGTACCTGCTGTTCTTCTTCTTCTTCCTCCTCCTCCTCCTCCTCCTCTTCCTCCTCCTCCTCCTCTTTCTCTTCCTCTTCCTCTTCATCCTTCTTCTCCTCCACTTCCTTTTCCTCTTATCTTCATCCTCCTCCTCAAATCAAATCAAATCAAATCAAATCGGTTTATTCTGAGAATGAATGAACAAGAGACAAACATCCTTACTCTCTTCTTCTCTCTCTTGCTCCTTGGTCCAGCTTTCCATCCACCCGTCCATCCACACCTCCCGTCCGTCCTCTAGGGCCCCGTCCAGATCAATTAGCCCGACCCAGTGGATGAACGGAAGCCAACGAAGCCCCGCCATCGTCTTCGGCATCGGCATGCAGCAGCGGCGATGGGAACAGCGGCCGGAGAGGACGGAGGCATAGGCTGGCGATGGAGTGGACGTGAGGGGAAGGAAGGTCATTAGGTCGACCTCTGCCTGACCCAAGTCGTTTCTCACCAGCTGACCCCTGAAATCGCCAGCAGAGACTCTATATACCGACGCCGTCGACAGCCATACGCCTTCATTAGGAGCGGAGGGGTTGGTTCCGCTAGAGCTGACTGCCTCGTGGCCGATCCATATCATCCCCTCCGTGGATTTGCCAGCTTCAACCTATCCACTGTTTGGTCGGTATAAACTGCATGGTGGTGCTCGCCAACAGAGGATTTTTATCAGAATGGGTTGTATTGGTGATGACCGGTGATGAGATTTGAGGCCAGAGATCTGCTTGAAAACGTCACAAAGCAGATGATGATGATGATGATGATGATGATGATGATGATGATGATGGTGATGGTGATGGTGATGATGATGATGATGATGATGATGATGATGATGATGATGATGATGACGATGATCGTGATGATGATGATGATGATGATGATGATGACGATGATGATGATGATGATGATGATGATGATGATGATGACGACGACGACGACGATGATGATGATGATGATGATGACGACGACGACAATGATGATGATGATGATGATGATGATGATGATGATGATGATGATGATGATGATGATGATGAAGATGATGATGATGATGATGATGACGATGATGATGATGACAACGACAATGCTGATGGGAATGGATTGCCGGCTGTTTGTGCTTTATGAGATTATACTCCTGCAACCGCTGTGGACGTTGCTGCAGGATGCTACTGCTACTGCAGCTGCCACAGCGCCACACAGACTGCTGCTGCTGCTGCTGCTGGTAAGGGAGGATGGAACCATTGAGAGCCGCGGGATGCAGAGTTAATCCTTCGGCTCTTCTCCATCCATCCATCTCTCATTTCCCGGATTACGAGCCCCCCCTCCACGTCACCGGAAGCGTGAATTACCCGCGGATTTGACTTATGCGGTCGACGTATGAAAGCGCCGGGGAATTGTCCCTTGGAGCGTGATCCGGGGAAGGGGGATGTTGGGGGAGGCAGGCGACAGACAAACCGGATGTGACCGGTGGCGGATCATAGTGGTGTGTAAGCACGTAATCACAAAGCACGCACGCACGTACAACCTATATATATATATATATATATATTTATATAAATATATATGGCAGACGGGATGAGGATGGGTGGGTGGGTGGGTGGGTGGAGAGATGTGGTGCCATGTCGTCCGATTCTTGCGATTATTTCTGAACTTGGTTAATGATGGTTGGCGACAACTCGTCTGAAGCGATACAAGATATTATTATTATGGATTATCTTACCATTTATGATACACCGCAGCAGAGTCTGTGGTCGATAGATTACTACTGGTAGGAAATTGTGCTCGTAACGGAACATGTATAATTATTATGCCGTCCTAATTTGATTGATTTTTGGTTAGTTAAATTTCTGACATAGTTGACTATACAGTAGTATGAGAACCATATATGGAGAACACCAGCTACATAACATGTACAATGCAAGAGTTACCGGTACATTGAAACACCTGTACAATGCAAGAATTGCCATGAAGCACCTGTACAATTCAAGACTTACATTGAAGCACCTGTACAATTCAAGACTTACCTTGAAGCACATGTACAATTCAAGACTTATACCTTGAAACACCTACTGTAACAGGTACAATCCAAGACTTACCTTGAAATACCTGCACAATGCTATCCGTTCTCTTAACGAACTTGAAACAGGAAAACGTCAGCTTTCTAAAATAGATGGCACAATTTATGAAAGGCGTAATGAAAATGTGAGAATTTATGCATTTAAATTAGTGCGCTAAAATGATTCGCGTACCACGATTGTATCTACAATTCTACATGTATTTATCATGAAAAATTTCTGGTCAATTCCATTTATCATCATTAAGTCTATTTACCATTATTAAGCCTATTTAGCATGATTAAGTCTATTTAGCATAATCGAATCTATCTATACACACTTTCTATAAATTATCATTGGATCACTGAGTAGTCTTTGGCACACAAATAAATATACGATACACATTCATGGTTAAATAATAAATAATAAACATATTATTCATGGGGCGCGGTGGTGTAGTGGTGGCGTCGTTGCCTTGGAGCCGGAAGGTTCGAGGTTCGAATCCACCTCGCCGCGTAAGGACCTTGGGCAAGTCCTTCACTCACAATTGCTCAGCGCTTCGGCGTGAAACTCCGATGCCTGCAGTGTCCGCTCTGCATTCGGGAGCGCCTCTGAGTAGAGTGAGCTTGAAAGGGCGCTATAACAAGCACGCATACAAACAAACTTCAAATAGAGCATCGTTTAAAAAGAAAACTGATCTGTGGGTGCTAGGACAAAATGTCCCCGGACAAAATGTCCCGGACAAAACAAACATTTTATCCGGGGACTTTTGTCCGGGGACTATTTGTCCGGGACATTTTGTCCGGGACATTTTGACCGGGGACATTTTGTCCGGGGACATTTTGTCCGTCCACGGATCTGGTCATACCTGAAAAAGCAATAGATTCTTTTAGTCATGATAATTAATTACGCTTCCAATCTGACAGTAGCCGCCAGACAGTCGCCCGTGTGAAGCAATTTATTAGAACAACAGGTAGACCGTGACACATATTATGTGGAAACAATCAGAGCTGGTCGCCATGTTGTTGACATGGCCAATAAAAACAATAATCCAAGCTAAACAGTAAGCCTTGGTCCTGGGCATGACGTTAAACTGCATCCATCCTCCGCCACAGGGAACCAACAAAGTCTCTGTGCCGGTCCTAAGCCCGGACAAAGGAGGAAGGTTTGCCAGATGGGTGGCGATACACTGGCAGAAAAAGACCAAGACCATAGAAATCCGCAAAAACCACGACACAAGTGACATAGCGACCCAGATGCTTCAAGGTGTCATGATGTGGAGTACACATGCACAGGCCGGTCAGGACAGACTGGTGGAGAGAGTCGAAGGAGAGAGCATACGTGGGCCACATACGGGCATTGACCCAGGTTGTCCTTCGTACCTCTCTCCCAATATTCTCTTCAATCGGACAAGGTGGTCTAGCTGCTCCAAGATGTTAATGGTATGGAGCGGACCTGCTGACCGGACCGGTTGAAGTTGGGAAGCATGATGCGAGACAGACTCAGACAGAGAGTGGCGTCGGACACCTACGGGTTGTTAACCCAAGGATAGCGATGATGATGAAACAGTAAGCCATTAGGTCGCATGCAAAACTTCTAGTCGATTGTTCGAATAGAACCATCAATCAACCATGAAAACAGCCAGCGAATCAGAGCAGCAGTCTGCAGTCATCCATGCAGAACAGCCAGCCAATCGTTCTTGCGTATAACCAGCCAATCATCACTGCGAAAAAGCCAGCCAATCATTCTTGCGGGAAAACTAGCCAACCGTAATTGCAGGAACACCAGTCAATAATCTTCACAGAGAACACACCAGTCATTCATGCGGAACAGCCAGTCGATCATCCATGCGGAACAACCAGAAAATCAACCATGCGAAACAGCCAGCCAGTGACTCACACAGAACAACCAGCCAATCATTCATACAGGACAATCAGCCAATCATCCACGGCGAACAACCATCAATTCATTCATCCAAAGTAACAAACCCCAAGCAGAATGGCCCACCGTCTTCGAAAAGCAAGCAGCCTGTCAATCATCCATGGCAGAGCAGTCAGCAAATCAACCATGCGGAACAACCAGCCAAATCAACCATGCTGAACAACCAGCCAAATCATCCAAGCGGAACAGTCAGTCAATCCGCTATTTAATTAGTCCATGACAATTGGAACGTCGATCATCCAGGACTGTCCCTCACCCGTTGAGGCTCTGCTGAACAACCAGCCAACCATTCAAGCGGATCAACCAGCCAAATCATCCATGCGGAACAACCAGCCAAATCATCCATACGGAACAACCAGCCAAATCATCCAAGCGGAACAACCAGCCAAATCATCCATACGGAACAACCAGCCAAATCATCCAAGCTGAACAACCAGCCAAATCATCCATACGGAACAACCAGCCAAATCATCCAAGCTGAACAACCAGCCAAATCATCCATACGGAACAACCAGCCAAATCATCCATACGGAACAACCAGCCAAATCATCCAAGCTGAACAACCAGCCAAATCATCCAAGCGGAACAACCAGCCAAATCATCCAAGCGGAACAGCCAGCCAAATCATCCAAGCGGAACAACCAGCCAAATCATCCAAGTGGAACAACCAGCCAAATCATCCAAGTGGAACAACCAGCCAAATCATCCAAGTGGAACAACCAGCCAAATCATCCAAGTGGAACAACCAGCCAAATCATCCAAGCGGAACAGTCAATCAATCCTCTATTCAATTATAGTCCATATAACAATTGGAACGTCGATCATCTAGGACTGTCCCTCACCCGTTGAGGTTCTGCTGAACAACCAGCCAATCATTCATGCGGATCAAACAGCCAAATCATCCATGCGGAACAACCAATCAATCCTCCATAACAATTGGAGCGTCGATCCAGGACCCTCCTCCCATCATCTAGGACTGTCCCTCACCCGTTGAGGTTCTGCTGTGTCCGGAACTTGTCGTCCGGTTCCTCAGAGACGCAGATGATCCGATAGACGACTTCCTGTCGGAAGCACGGGATCGCTCCGTCCGGTTCCGCTTCACTACACGATGCGTGCATCCGACTGCTGATCCAGATCTCCGTCTCCTTCGCTCGGATGCTCTTCTGCTTCGTCCACACGTCCGTGTTCCGGTCGTACTCCGTCCTACTGTTCCACTTCCGTTCTGTTCCGTCCTCCTCCTGTTGCCATAGAAACCGCGGGAAGGAACAGTAGCCCCCACCGTCCGATAGATCGTAAGCTGTAAACAGTGTATACGTAATTGTAATTGTATTGTAAATAATGTATATTACTATGGAGTATGGATACACACCGTAATTGTAATTGTAATGTAGATTAAGAATGCATTGTTTTGATTTTACATTTAATTCATAATTAATTAATTAATTAATTAATTAATTAATTGATATAATGCAATTACATCACGTGATCACTGATCAGAGGTTGCCCGCCTTACCGGTCATTTAAACCCTTGCACTTCCCAACGTTTGTTACGCTGAACCGAAGAGGGAACCCAAGAGGGGAACCCAAAAGAGGAACCCAAGAGGGGAACCCAAAAGAGGAACCCAAGAGGTGGAACTTTAGAGGGGGAAGGGTTCTGCGAAGATATTGGGGAGTGTCATTTTAATGTATTGTTACAATCATGATAAGTGAGATCATGCATGAGGTGAGCACAATGATGATACAAATTCACTAAAATGTATTGAGGTCTACGCCAAATTTGGGGTAAAGACCGATAAGAGCTGTCCATATAATTATATTCACCGATGACTGTATGCTGTTTACATTAAATCTACATAATTGTTGTTCTGACCCCAAATCATGTTATGTCAGACAGGCAGACAGACAGACAGACAGACAGACAGACAGACAGACAGACAAACAAACAGAAAGACACACAGACAGACAGACAGACAAACAAACAGAAAGACAGACAGGCAGACAAGCAGGCAGACAAGGCAGACAGGCAGACAGACAGATATACAGACCGAAGGCATATAGGAACCTTCTAGAGGCATAAAATCAGGCAATTTTAAGGCCGACTGATATCCAAAACATATAAAATTTAATGAGTAGACCCGACACCGATAAAATAAACGAACATGACTGTCTCTATTGCAGTGATCGACAAGATTATTCTTGTTTCATACATTTTTCTTGTTTTCCGAAATGAGTAAAAATGAGTAGCCTAAAAACAGAAACGGTTTTAGATTCGTCCAACATAGGGCTTAAATTCGCAACAATTCTCAATAACTGGTCCTATTATCTTACAGCCTGGAATACCGTCCCAACTATACAGGGTGGTCCAAAATAAACCGCACAATGATAAATTGATAGTACTTTATTCAGACCAATTCAAATATAACTGTGAAAATTCACAAAAACACAGCAATTAGCCTATTTTTACTGTAACATTACATGCATGGATGGATTTCGTTACATAAAATGTTCAATGTGTCCTCCTTGCTGCTCGACCACGCATTGAAGCCGACGATGCCATTGATCAATTGCGCGGTCAATGAAACGCTGTGACAGCTTGGTCCACTCTGTGACGATTGTTTCTTTCAGCTGATCCACTGTGGTGAAACTTCTACGACGGTATACCATCTGTCGAAGGGCGCCCCAAACAGCGTAGTCGACTGGATTCAAGTCTGGGCTGTTTGGGGGCCACATGTCAGGCTCAATGAAAGAAATGTTCTCACGTCGCAGATACTCCATAGTGTTCTTGGCGGTGTGTGATGGAGCGCCGTCCTGCTGTAGGGTCCAAGTGCGGTGTTGGAATATTACCATAAACTATGATAAACAATGATGAAGTCAATAATGACGTCAGAGAAAATATATAAATAAGTAAGAAAAATGGCATTAAACATTGAATTGTTATACATTATATCAAGAAACTGTCACTGTGCGGTTTATTTTGGACCACCCTGTATATACACATCTGCAATTACAAAGACTCATTGCTACGGATCACTTCACTCTGTTCCTTAGGAATCTCAAACTATCCTATTACATGTAGATGTGCTTTGGCCGGGAGCGCTTCTGAGTGGCCTACTGTATCAGAATGTCGACAATAAATAAAATGAAATTTTTAAAAATTAATTGACGTTTATTCAACAAACCTGCAGTAAACAGAACTTATAAAAAGCAGTTATATCTCAATTGACATTAATCTTAGCTCTACTCTCAGAACAGACAGCCTGCAATGCAACATGATTGTTACAAACCAATATATTATAAACTTCACAATTGGCCGTATTAACACTTCACGGAGTAGATGCATTGGTCTCTTAGTCACTTATACTAAATACTCGTCACCAAAGTGTTAACGGCACATCTGAATAATGAATGAAAAACCTTAACGACTGCAACGATATATATTCTCTGGATTTAATATATATATATATATATACATAGGATATAATATATATATATAGATCTATACATAGGAGTTGAGACACGTACATGTATACGTTGTATATATATATCTATCTATATGTATATATATATATTATATACATAACTATTACGTCTCTCACTTCCTTCAATCAAGTCGAACGTTTCTGTTAAAAAAATATCCATTTTTCTCTTTACAGAGCTGATTTTTTTCGTATACCTATAGATAAATAAGCTCTTCTTCTGTCCACATGGGTGTCGACCACCTCATTCACCCCAGTCTACCCCACACCCCCATCCCTATGAAAGCATTTATCGCTGATGGGCAGTGATGGAGCCTCATAAATGACCGGCATGCATGCATTGGTGTTGTTAGCGATGAATATCGGCTGCTTTTATATACATGTATACATGTATATATATATATATGATGTATGAATATATGTATGTATGTATGCATGTATGTATGTATATATATATATATATATGATGTATGAATATTATGTTATGTATACGTTGCATCGTATACTTCGCACTGACGCCATTCACTCGCAAGGCGACGGTCGCCATTGACAACAGACTATAGATAATGGTTGTTATGGCAACTCATTAGTTTCTGTTTCAGCTTACAGGACTTTAATACATGGCCCGCTGTACATGTATAATTGTATATCATATATATATATAATATATCTTGTGTATAAGATGATCGGCATCATATATGCATGTGTAGGCTATTTACATGTATATATGTGAAGTTGTGTGTATATATGTGTAGATATATATTATATATATACTTTATATATTGTATTGTATATGTACACAAATATATATATAACGATGTCGATCATCTATATATATATATGTATATATATAACTAACATGTAGCCTACAATGCCTACATGCATTATCAGCCGCGGGTTCTCTATAATATTATATCACTGGTATAATACCGGGCATAAATATATACACACATAATATTAAATATAATATATTGGCTATGTATAATACATAAATATTTGTTCGGCGTACTATAATACGTCAAATTTTTCTATATTAGCTCGTGTAATGAATCGGGGAATTACTGCGCATAATATGGAACGGATCGTCAACGTAAGTGAACTTGGACTTTCAATTACTTTGCCCCTCGATGAAAACGATTCGTCAAACGCTGAACTGCGACCGTAACGTGTCTATCAGCTGTCATCTCAGACCTGCAGGGGTCGCTAGCGCAATTAACTGGAAGTGGAATAAGAGACAGAGAGAGAGAGAGAGAGAGAGAGAGAGAGAGAGAGAGAGAGAGAGAGAGAGAGAGAGAGAGAGAGAGAGAGAGAGAGAGAGAGAGAGAGAGAGAGAGAGAGAGAGAGAGAGAGAGAGAGAGAGAGAGAGAGAGAGAGAGAGAGA